>CM060587.1:2426457-2946894 GCA_030625065.1 Alectoris magna
CAAATTTAGGAGCATAAATATTCTTG
Source organism: Alectoris magna (assembly GCA_030625065.1). NCBI lineage: Eukaryota > Metazoa > Chordata > Aves > Galliformes > Phasianidae > Alectoris > Alectoris magna. The sequence continues at coordinate 2,426,484 of CM060587.1, forward strand.
ATTGGGCAGAACTGTTGAAAAAGCACCCAGTAACTCTAATGGACTGCGGCAGGTTTGTGTAAGGACCTAATCAAAAGTCTATAGAAATCAATAAAAAGAGTCCCACTTTCTTTAGCTAATTTAGGCTCATATAATGGGTTAGGACAGGCTGCTGATAAAGATGGAGTTAAACAATTATGGGCAAGATCAGATTCAGAACTGGAATCTGTTTTTTTATATAGATCCTACATTATGTTGTGGGGTTGTAAGGCAGCACAGTAGAATCAGTTAATGGATAACTCAACAAGTTCAGATTGGCCTTCCTTACTGCACTGTGCCATTTGGGGCAAAACTTCTATCATCATTTGCTCACCTTACCAACATAAAACATTATCTCAATGGAAATCTTGTGCACTTCCTCCTATAAAACTTTCATAAAGCTTTATTTTGGACATCCAGGGAAAGGGAAAGTCATAATTATGGCATGTTAGGAGATGCACCAAATTGTTTCCCTCTGTCAAAACTGCGATGGGTGCAACACTGCTTGCAGCTAGTCCTTTCAGGAGAGGAATTAGGCAAAAGAATGAGTTGATCATTCATGCTGGTGTATACTGTAACACTGTGTCCAATGATATTGGCCTACAAAGGTGAGCTGCAGTGTGCTTTTGTGATGTGAAATTCTATCTGCCTGAGACAAAGAACAGAACAGTAAGAAAAGCTGTGATTGTGGCAGCCACATTGCGTAGAAAGGGGTTGAAACAACTGCATTCTAGTGAAAGATGGAGCAGGAAGGCCACTTTTAAAGCCAGAGAGCATAGATGCAGGGAGATGGTTTTATTTTTAAATCACGTTTGCATGCAAAAAATCACAGCTTGCAGCCACATCTGCTGAGCCCACATTAGCTATTGCCCTTGTAACATGATCTGCAGGCTTGTAAAAACCACCCATTGATTAGCTGCAGGACAGCAGGACACGATGTTATTTATTTATTTATGCCTGGAGTATCACACTCAATCAATAAACACTGGCAAAAATCAGGGAGAAAAAAGCAGCAGTAATCTAATAGCAAAGGCGACTTCTGTGCGTGATACTATTAATCAAATCAGCTTTCACAACTACCTAGAATGAAATTTAACCTTAAATGTGACTCCAAGTCACTTAGTAAGACTGCAAGTAATTATGTTCTAGATAGCTTCCTTCTTGACATTATGGGTTATTTCTACTGTACACTGAACTCTTGCACTGAGCCAGCAAACCATAAGAAGAGATACCTAATACCTCATAAAGTAAAAGCAAAATAATGTAATCAGAGCGGTCTAAACTGGCCTGAAACACCCCTAAAAAGCTTCTGAAGGAAATAGCATAACCAAAGAGTTAGAATAGGGGTCTGAGTGGGTTTTATTCCTAGTTGTTAGAAATTAAGGGCTAATTAGAGCGGCCTCAGGACCCTTTGATTATGGTTTTACTCTCTGGGCAGGAAGATAGACCAGTAATTATGCCACTACATAGGAGAACTGAAAGTCAGGACATCTGAGGGATATTTCACAAGGTGTAACTGTAGAGCAGTCATTTTAGAGCAGAGGATAAAAATGCTCTAATACCAGCCCGCCTTTATCTATAAAGTACTAACACAAGCATTGCAAGTGTTCTTACTGGTGGCTTTTTATCTCTTAAGGGGAATAGTAAAGCTGTAGGCTAATATGAGCCAGTGTCTGATACTGGGCCTTATTTTCGTGTCTTTGCAATCAATGGCAAAACTCCTGCCTGATGCAAAGGTAACAGATTGGGCTCATTAAATTTTGAGTAAATTCACAGCAGCAAGCTCTGCATGACCCTCTCTTCAGCTATTGTTCATGCTGTAATCAGGCATATCCATCACACAGCTTTGCATCTGTCTGTGTCCTCTTTCCTTTACTTAACCCTCTTCCCTCAGTCCACGTGAACAATGGGCATGATGACCCTATAGGTCTCTTCCATATGAGTTAACTGCATTTGGGAATATGCCTTTGTTCATAACCTATAGTGTGGACATGACTGAGGTTAGCATATGGCATTTGCTAATGGTCCTTCCTATTCCACATTTCTCACAGGCTGATAACTTAATAGAGATGTCTATATCCCTTAACAAATCGAATTAAAAATGTTGCAGCAGCTGCATATGTTAGAATCCACAAGCTCTTTAGTAACATACTTAATTATAGGGTGTTATTTTAGCCAGTAATAAAGAGTGCACAAGCAAAGATGTGCAGAATTTGGGGCAATAGCTGATAAACCACCTGCTTTTAACAATATCATTATATATAAAAGTCAAATGCACTTACTTTGTGATGAATGTAGATATGTACCCATTAGGCATCTCTTATTTTTCACTAGAACCAATAGTAAGGTACCACAGGAAAAGGGTATTTTAGGGTAAAAACACTGATGTAAAACTGGACTAAATTCAAGTTTCCACTCTTCTAGGGACATCCTCAGAAAATCACTTAAAGCCATGACTACTAAGATCTTTAGGACTACAAAACTGCTAGAAGGTTCTTTGTGAAACTCAGAGGATTGCAGAAACACGTTACATGACTAAATCTTTGAAAGTCCAGGGTATTTATGTGCAACATTCACATGTGCTAAGCAGGGGTAATGGCGTGCCATCACCTTAGAGGTGATGAGGATGCATGCACTAAGATTTTGTGCAGTTCACATACTGAACTTCTCCGTAGTTCACATACAGGAGATCCATGTAGGTGTCCAATCACAGAATCATACAATGGTTTGGGTTGGAAGAGACCTTTAAGATCATCTTGTTCCAATCCCCCTGCTATAGGCAGGGACACCTCCCCTAATGATAGCTTATAACCAGTTCTACCTGCTGATGCATCTGCTTTGTACCTAATTTTACCTTGGTCTATAAGTGAAGCCACATACTCATGCATTTTTCTCTCTTCGAACCCGCCAGGACAAAGAAATTGCATAAATAATTCACAACATGTTGTGAGAAAAGCAGGAAAGCTACAGCACTTACCTATCATCTGAGCTGCAGCACTTGTCCAGTGATGTGCCTTGTAAATGAACAGTCTTGAGGAACACCGTGGTTGGAACAATTCATCATGGAAAGCCAGCATTTGTAGAGCCTGAAGACAGCGTGTCTGGAAACAAACAATCATGCTGAGTCTTTCTTTGCACTTATTTATACAACAGCAGATTGAAAGATTTAGCCAAAGCCTCAAATGAGTGCCCATCTTCCGTGGGAAGTAATGTACCTGTGTCTGCCTCAGATTTCTGCCACTATGCCATCTTTGCCTCTGAAGGTCACAGATTCCAACCTGAGCTCAGAGCATGGCAGCAGGTTATAGACAACATCATATCCACATCCTACAGATAGCTTTGGACATTAAGATAGACTCAGTTCTGTTTCCCTCCCAGTGAAGTCATTTCATGTAATAAAAAGTTAATTTCAAATTCTTGTCCTAGTTCCAGACCTCCAATTCCATAAGTGTGAAGGTCAGGGTGCTAAAGGGGTTCCTACTCACAGGGGATTCTGATGAGGCCCATCTATGATTCTCCAGCCCATGAGGCAGATTGCAAGCTGTATGTGAGCCCTTTTAAAACACACTGCAGCCAAACCTTGCAAATCTAATCTGCACTTGTGACTGCAGCAAGGGCTCAGATAGCAGATATTTATTCCAATTATTCATAGGATGGCAAGGCAATTTTGTGCCTTGTTAAGTAAATTAGTCCTTTAATAAGAGAGGTTTACATGTCTGGTGTACTAGCCAGGGGAAATAAGAGTTTTCATTTTGAACATAATCACTCCAAATACTGACAGACTACAGGAAAGACACAGCTAAGTATTTTCCATCTGGAAAGACACTGATCAGAGTCTCAACCCGTATCAGTAATCAAATCTATAACACACTAACAGACAATATCCTCATTTTGATCCTACTTTGCAGCAGCGTCATTTTGGACAACACATGAGAAGAAATCTGATGTTTTTTATCTTTATGCAAGCAAATGCAGTTGGACCAAGTTTAGGAAACATAGCCAGTACAGCTTAAATGTTCTTAAATTAGAACTCAGGTAGGACAATCTAACTTTCCTCTGATGCTACTCAATTAGTATTCCTGGTGCATCTTGAGATCTGTAGATGAAAAGCTCCAGAATAAGACAATGTTTTACGCTGTTAGTCAATCAAACACAGAAACACACATTGAAATTAAGTTGCTGGAAAAGCCTTGATGCTTCCTCTCCCCTTTCCTTTTCTTTATCCTTTAATTCTGTTTCTTTGATAAACTATCACATTTCAAGAGCCAGGTCTTTAATGCTCCTTTTATGTACTATGAATGATCTGCCCATTAGCTATCAGAGGAGATTCACAGGCAACAATTCCAAATGTTCTAAATCAGTTTACTAGGATCAGAGACTTTTGTTAAGTGTGGGAGGAAGCAGAGACACACAGTGCAGGGAAGACCTGCAGTGCTGCTACACGCACTCCTTATTAACTTGAGTAATCTCCTTAAAGCTATTCAAGTGAAATATTGAAGTCTGATGAAACCGATGTTCAGGCAGACAGATACTTCTGTCTATATAAATAACTTCATGAAAACTGCAGAACTCAACAACAAAAAAAAAAAGATATCCTCATTCCAAGCCTCTACTTTAATCCTCTCATCTTCCTCCACGTAAGATGACTTATTCATTGTGTAACATCTGCATACTCCTCAAGATTTGCAGCTAGGAACAGCTGAGCTAAAAACAGATTTGAAAAAGGAAACAATAATTATGTGAGCAGGTTCTGGAATACAGGATGAATAAAAACCAGCAAGTTTTTCCTGCATCTGAGAAGCATAGCTCCCAAGAAGCCAGAACTGCAAAGCTCAGAAATGCATTGAAGTTATCACTAGCAAATTACCCCCAGAAATCATGTTGCCAAACAAGGTAGCATTAGGATACAATGGAATTTGGAGCAGGTTTGCATCAAGGCCAAGTGGCTAGGTTTACATTTGTGGCTAGCAGTGAGCGTTGAACTAAAATGAATACCAGAGTTAAAAGCAGTAGGGACTAATGATTAAGATATTTCTTTTGTATGGGTGATAAACCCTGCTGGTTTCAAGGATCTATTATAAGACTACAGTTAGATTTCAGACTGGGAAGAATTAATGAGCCAGAGTTGCTGTGGGGCTGCCTACAACTGGGAGGAGCAGGAGTTGGCATTCAATAGTTAAACAGTGGAATGTTTTTTTTTCATGCAAATATGTCGATATTTTATGCATTTTAAAATTAGCATGATCACCATGGGGAAAAAAAATAGAAAACCTAATGCTAGTCCATGCAGAAATTAGATTGCATGCTGCACACTGTACAGAGCATTAAACACTACAAGAGGAGAATAAGTATACCTATATAGGTATATTTGTGTATTTCTACAAGCGATCTGGAAATACTGCAGTCATATTTAAAAGGCTTCTCTGTAACAGACACAATTGAAGCAAAGCCCATCATTCTTTAATTTCAAGGTCCTGCTTTAAAATATGGGAAGACTAAAGGGCTTCTGAAGCAAAAGTTAATTTTAATTAAAAAAAAAAAAATTACAGAAGATCTGAAGAAATGAAAACAGGATTTTACAATAGGAAGTATGAGCTAATCTTAAGAAATAAGTAGTGCTACTATCTCTGTAATAACATGAAGGAGGTAAGATTACAGGAGAGCTCAATATGGAGCTGTAAGACACAAAGCAATGAATCATCATTCACTGATGAGAAAGCTTACTCAAACAAGCACGTAGAGTTTGAGGAGAGCAGGATCTTTCATTTAATGAATGCCAGTCATTGCAGATGTTACCTGCCAATAGCAGTTGGAAAGGGAAGTTTTTTTCTATGCAAGCTGGTAGTGATCAGACAGCACCCTCTTATCCCCAAACCCCTACCTCAGTGCAACAGGGATTCATGGCTCACCTTCCTGCAGAGCAGCTTCCCCAAGGATGCACACTGGGAGCTCTGCAGTTTTAGAGATGCTCTGGAGCAATCCCTAAGGAAACAAAGGCTAAAGGAACAGCTTGCATAGCAGACAGCATAAAGTAATGCTACAGAGGGCTTTACTGCTTGCAAAATGATATAGATGTCACATCTCCTCTCCACCCCAGCCTTTTTTCCAAGAAATGTCTGCTCGATGGATAATCAGTGCTGACTCAATGCCCAGGGCTCCCCTAAAGAAGAAAACTGCTGCAGTGTTCTCTGTATTCATCAAATATTCTTGCTGTTCTCTGGAGGAACAGAAAGATCCACTACCAAAGAAAAAAATAGATGACTTAACAGATCACTTTATGGTGGCTACATATATTTCTTTGTTTGTTTAAAAGCTATGTCTTTCTTTGATTGGGACCCAGAAAAGAAAATAAAAAGAGGGAGAGACAAAAGTCAGACTGGAGGGGAAAAAATAGAGCCTGCCCTGTCTCCAGCAGTTTCACTGCTGTGAGGAGGAAGGACTGGAAGTTCAAACCAACAGGAGCAGTGCTGCAGGAGTGACTCAGCATCCTCCTGCGGCAGGAGGGGAGCGTAGCAGCAGTCACCGCCCTTCCCTTTAAGCAGTAGCTGCAGGAGACTGCAGCCAAGCCAGATCCGCTTCCATGGAGAGCTGACCCACTCCTGCCTGGAAATAAACAACCACAAGTGCCACGCACACTCCCCACTCCCTCCACTGCCTTCCCTGAGCACCCAAGGGATCCCATTCCCTTGAGTCTGCTCCAGAGAGAGCATCAAAGCTGCTCTATCCCATCTCTTATCTTATCATTGCAGTCAGGAGATGCCACTGTGTTCCCTTCGAGCTGCAGGAAAGCTATTAACTCCCACTCTGCCACGTTCACCTCCTACTCACTGGGAGCAGCAGAGCAGCTGATTGCTCTTCCTCTCCCGCACCCCGTCTGATTCTCACATAGCTGTACACCACCACCTTCAATAACTTGCACAGGATGGAAAAGGAATAAAAGGGCCAAAGCGTATTACATATACAGACCCATGTGACTGAAGCTGCTCTCCTGCAGGAGGTATGTAACCAAGGTGCATGTGGGAAAGGAATCTCATGCTTTATTTCAGTTGTTCAGTGAGGAAGGTCAGCTGCAGGCAGGGAAATTAACCTCTCTCACGCAGACTGGAGTTAGAAATAGCCCTTCCCACTCCCACTGCAGACGTGGGTTCAGCTCTTGCAATCTGGACTCAGTGGGGAAAAGCACTCTGTGTCCACAAATGCTATCTTGCAAGGAACACAGCACCTGGCAAAGGCTGTGGGAAGCAAAGAAGAGACCTGTGAATGGTACAGAGCCCTCTCAGTTGCTTCTCAGCCGTTTGCTCATTTCCTACTAGGTTTGTACTCACTGACACACACCCTACCTTTCTATTCCAGATTTAACACCTTCCTCTCAGATGCTGTTCATTTTTGGGGAGGGGTAAATAAATGCCCCTCACTGCCAATTTCACCTCAACCCTTCTCTCTGGGTACTTCAGCAATACCACCCCTGGGAGAAAATCATTCCAATCCCCTGCGTGCTCCCATCACCTGCCCCATTTTGTTGTATCGTTTCTAGCTACTTTGGGGAGAGTTTTACATAGTATCAAGCTGGAACACTAGCTTTCAGGGTGAGGTCTGTGTGAGATAAAGCCACTGAACGCATCTGTTGTTTGTGTAGAAGTTGGTGCAGGACAGTCATTGCTCCTGAATAGGAAAGAGAAGGTTTGCTCTTTCCAGTTCTTTTCTTGCAGCAGTCAGGCTTGTGTCCAGAGGGAGCCTGGGCTGTGGTGGCTCCTCCTCTATGCGGGACTCTCCTCCTCTCTCCCTCCCTTCTCTTTGAAAGTTGGTGCAGTGTTGAACTTTTGCCAGAAACCAGACCTGCTGCAGAAGCAGCAGCTTCCCAGCAGGAGCAGAGGAGAGGCAGTGAGTAATGCTTTCTAAAAGCTGTGCTCCAGCAGCAGCCACTCAATCACTTTCCCCCCTTCCTTCCCCTCCCTGCTCATAGTAGGGCTCTGTCAATATAGAAATCCCCACTTCAGACAGCAGTGCAGGGTCCCACCACTACATCCCTGCAGTGACATGCAGAGGATGCTGCCAAGGGCCAGTGCAACAGAGGCTGCTCCCTCCTTTCCCATTTGCAAAAGTCTTCCCTTGTCCCATCCTTCCCCAAGAATGTGCAGAGAAACTTCACTTAAATTAACTCCTTGCGTTGCAGCTGCCTCTGCTATCCTGACACAGCAATCTCAGGCCCTTTATGTCACCACATGCAGGCAGATGCCTTAAGAAGCCCAGGAAAAAAAAAAAAGTTTCTGCTCCCTTTCAGTCCCCTTCTCACTCCTAAATTGCAGCTCCACAGGGGTAAATTTCCAGCAAGAGGATCTGACAGAGCTCCAAAGACTGTGGTTGAACCCCAGAGAACTGCAACTCCAGAATTAACCCTTCCTTCAGGCATTTTCCCATCTCGCTGTGTACAGCACTTTCAGTCCAGTGCAGGTTGCTCTGAAGCATGAGAAGCCTCCTGAAGGAATGATTTAGGTCAGATTATATGGATAGTAACTCTGCCCCTCAAGGCAAGCCCTAGATGCAGCTAGTCTTGGCCAGCCTAAATGAAATCTGCAATGCGTTTTTCTCAGAGCACAGCAGTAGCAAACCCATGGGGACACTGAACTCAATCAGCCGCCTTTCATCCCACTGCTCAGGCTGCAATAATATAAGAAAGAACTCCTCCCTTTCTCCTTCCTCCCCCTCACTCATCCCACACACAAGAACTGAAGGGGACAGCCCAGAAATGCACCTTCCCCTCTCTGACTGCGCTGTGCCTACAGACAGAGCCATTGTTTTCTACAGGCAGGAGCAGCTGTTTCCAGGGATGCGAGCTGACACAGACTTCCCTTCAGCAAAACACACAGAGCCACAACATCAAATCAGCACCTGACCTCCAGACTTACTGTTCTTAACATAAACTTCTGATGTTCCCGTATCTAAAGATCATATTAGTTGCAGGAAGAAGCCAGCTGGTTCCTCTTCTCTCCTCACATTAGTAAAAATGAGGCCTGCCATGCTCACAAATCATTTTAACAAATGGAATAGGAGGCACATCCCAGCCACGCAGAGCTACGTGTCCCTAACTTTGATAGAACAGAATCAGACATTGTGGATTAAGTGACGTTTTAACAAAAAAAAGGAACTAATGCAAACCTGCAGTGGGTGTTACAAAGAACTAAATATCTTTTCCTGAAATTGGAAAAAGAAACTTGAAACCTTTTTCCCCAGTCCTCCAAAAGCACGAGTTACTCTGCCCCTGTGCCCTCGGGCAAAGAATCCCTTTGTCAGTTGAAAATTTCTAGCAATTCTAGATCCAAACAGGTTGGGTTTACAATGCCTGAATTGATGCAAGCGTAGCAACTCATGAGCTAGCAAGAAAAAACACTTGGTTTGGTAGCTTAGCAAATTGCACGTTTGATAAGAGATTGTAGCAAATGATTCTTTTGGGGTCATTTCTTGTTCACATCCACTTTATGATTTTGATACCCACCTACCAGAAAAAGAGAGCCCTGTCCAATGACATATAACCATTGAGCTGATGTGCTGCAGGTCAAAGAGCTCAAACCAACCCTCAGCTTTCCCAAAGGCCATCTCATCTCAACCCAGGAGAATCCATTCACAAAACCCTTCACTGCAAACAAAAGGATTTTACCCTGCTACCCAAACTCTGTAATGTATTCTGTAATGCAGACTGCCGTACTGGAAGGTGAAACGTCACCTTTCATGTTTGGCTGAAGTATTTGAAATATCCCTGTTATAGCTTCACAAACATCCTCTTATAGATTCTACCAGCAGAAGCACAGAAATGCGAGATAAAAGGATCTGGCTGCCTCATCTTTCCTAATACCCTGTCTACTCAAAGCTATTTCTACATCATCATCAAGTGCTTTATCCAACCTTATAATAAATGGCCAAGTTACTCTCCTTGAAAAGCAAAGTTAATACCATTTCTAGTCGGTTCTGACGGCCTTGTTTGTGAATCAGCAGACCCTTGAAGATTTATCTCTTACCTTACCCTGGAGATCCAGAAACTGCACTCGTTTGAGCTGCAGCAGGAATTTCAACTGAATTGCAGTGCACTTGCTAGGGAAGCCAAATAATCCATTGGTTAAATAGCAGGGCTCACAGAAGCGCACATCTCACCAGTCCTGCTGTCAGACACCAAGCAGGCTATAGCTTGGAAGGTAACACTTGTAACCATCTGCTCAACAGCCACAGCGACCCTTTGAGATTTTGGAAGGATTCAAACAGATGACTGAGTAGCTTTTGGCATTGTCAAACAAGCAGAGACTCGGTTATGATGCTAAGTGCTTCTGAGGTTGTTTCAAGAATACGTTTCTGTTATACAAGAGCAAAAGCTGTGCTGAAAGTTGTCAGTAACCTGAGGGTCTTGAAATCAGGTCCAGATCTGCAGGAAAAAATAGGCACCAAACTCCCCTGGCAACAATGAAGTATAGAGAGAACCACCTTGGGAACAGGATTAGATAGGGTGTAAGAATGAAAAGAGTTAATGAATTTATATTAAATAAACTAAAAAAAAAAAACAACGTGATATGATTAAGCCAACTGAAAAGAATCAGCAGAGTGATTCATGTAAACATTCTGCAGGTGCTGAGAAGGCACAAACAAGATATCTGGAACAGCTACATTTAGCTCTCCAGTTTTCACCAGTCACAGGAAGGCCTAGGAGGATATTATTTAAGAGAATAGGTATTTCAGAGCATCACAGATCCTGATCTAACCGAGGTGAGGATGACAGAATACCCAGAGGCAGAAGGCATTGCTTAGTACCTGCACAGGGCTCCCCAAAGTTCCTCAGTACGCATTATGCTCTTGATACTAACAGAAAACTGAGACTATTCCTAAGCTGAGTTGATTCTCCTACATTATGAGACTAACTGTATTTTAGTCCTCTTTACCATGGGAGGAGATGGATGTCACATAACATTATAGCTTTTCCGATACAGCAATGTGGCAAATGCCTGGGAACTTGTCACAGCTCCAAACCTGGAATAATTGCCTCTGTATCACTCAGGAATGGAAGACCCCAAGACCTACCTCTGACTCACAAGATTCAGAGCCCTAGCTCTAAGCAACTCACTTTTCACTCCCCCATATCCAGAAGCTAACAGCTGTTGTAATGGTAGCAGAATGCTTCTATTTCTCTGAAAAAAAAATTGGTACATATAAAACCAGTAACTTCTCATCTGCCCTTAAGTATTACAATCAAGAACACTCGAATCCTCACTGCTAATATATGCCACGAGAGCCTTACGGGCACTGTCATCCAGGCTGTTTAATTTACAAATAGTCCTGCATTAGAGTGCTGCAAAGCACTCTAGGAGCAGTGCCAAAGATTAAACCTCTGCAGACCTCTGCAAATGTTTCAGCGAAGCTATATTAGCGTAAAACTGGAGCAATGGGATGCATTCCATATTCCATCAAACAGGTGCATGCCCTTGACTATCATCCTTGATTATCAAAGGCAGTACTAAGAATGTGATTCATGCTAGAACTGATGTAGGAAATTGGGTGCACTGGCTGCAGAAGTTCAGTAATTTTTATTCATGTGCTGCAGAGCTGAACATCTTCAGCTCGCTGCTGTGAAGCTTAAGCAGAGGACACACTGCAGTACAGCAGTCAGACACTTTGATGGCTCACTTTCCATCTGTGTTTTATGGTCAGCTGTATGCGCCAGACTACTAAATAATGGCATGCTTACATCTGGCTAAGAAATGCTTGCGCATGTGTGTGTGGAAAGACTATATAAGTATTAAAAGGTAGGAGTGCACTTGTGTATACTTTGCATACATTTTATTGCTACCTATGTGGTAAGGAGAAAAACCTCTCAAAAGTTCAAAAATAAACGAGCTATAGGGGATGAATTTCTCAGCTGTTCGCTTAGATTCTTGATCAACTGAAGCATACATCCTGTTAAGGAGGAATTCAGGCTATGCTTAAGTTCATGCAAACCATATATGTAAGATATTGCCTCTTAATTGAGCTTGCAGATCACAAATAAACACTGATTCTGACACCCTTTTTATTTTTATTGTCCTACATACTGGAAAGCTCTTGAAAGGAAAGAGGGTATATGGCGGCCTTGTGAGCCTTTCATATACTCTTAACTGCATAGGAAAGGCAGACTCCTCTTTGCACTGTATCACTAACAAAGCATAAGCAGAAAACACCACTGTATAACAGCACGGGGACGTAAAGGTTTGTATGCTTACATATTCCTCAGCTCCTTTACAGCTGAAGGCATCTGCAAAACCCCTTGTAAAGTACTCACCTAATTCTGTGAGAATTCTAAAAACCTGATTTTTTTTCAAAGGAGCTGTGTCCAAATTCCTTTGGGATTCAATGGGAGTTGGGCATATAGAGATACGTGAAAATCCTATTTGAATCATGATGCTGGGTATATATTAGATACACAGAGCCCCTGTTCTCAGTCAGCTCACATGCATACACTCATTTTAATTCAATATTAGCTTGAGAAAGAATTGGGTAAAAACAATAATTCAAAAACAAATGTCAGAGAGATAAAGAAACAGACATTGATTCTACTCCCTCTTCCAACCCCAGCACGTTACTGCTACGGGATACCCATGTAGAGGAAATTGATGGGCACATGCAGTGTACTGTATAATCTGATTCCAATCCTACACACTGCAGTATAAATGGGGTGTTACAACCATGAAGGTTGAGTTAATACTGATGAACACAGACTCAGAAATTCATACCAAATCATGCGAGGGGCAAAAAGGACTCTGCTGCAATTCATTGGTTTATTTATCTGAGAACTGTCGACAATTATTCTTTCATATTTCACAGCATCAAAAAATAATACTTTACAGCTGACAGCTTTAAGGCAGGTGAAATCATTCACAACAAAACAACACATTTGAAAAGACGGAGCTCAGATCCTCAGCTAGCCTAAGCTGTCAGGGCTTCAGTGACCTTCAGTGACAGTGATGGGCCATTGCCAATGTAGACAAGCTCTTAACATGGCCCTCAGCTAGGAGTTTAATCCCTTACTTCTCATGTTGTTGGCAAAGGGAACATTCGATGCAATGAGATGTTATAAAGGAGTAAATAATCTCTTTGTGAACGGGCAGGGCTGTTGCACATTGTTCTGCAGCTGGCAAGGTAGTCTACTCTTACCTCTCCAATAACTTTTGGTTATTCATGCTTAATTCCTGCAATCAGACAAAAGTAAACCACCTAGGTAGCTGACTCTGGGAATTCAGAACTAACCCTTGAAACTGCAAGAGGGAATCTGCCATCAGATTCTGTAGTCCTGATCCAAAGAGTAAACAAAGCTAATGAATCTTCTAATTGAGCATTCACTGATAGAGATCAGCTGGCTTGTTGTTACCTCTAGTCCTTGTAATCAAGAGGCAGAGCAAACTCAAAGTGAGCAAATTAATGTTACTGTGTGCAGCAAAACAGAATTGGTGTGATAATAAGATAATGTAAGCTGCTCAGGCACTTACTGTAGGGGCACAAACAAAGCAAATTGAAGTTCAAACGAAATAAATGCCCATGGACATTTCTTCTGAGACATTCAGATCTTATATTTCAGTCCTTGGGATCAAAATTCCTCATGGACTTCGACAATTCATGTTGGTGTTGTTTCATTTTAAAAGGGCTTTTTAAAGTATAGGAAGCAGACTTTCTAGAATGTAAGATTCACCACAATTCATAAAACTCAGCAGAAGAAAGAGAATCCAAGTAAAACATTTGTTCACACCATTCCATCCCTTCAGAGATCTTTGTATCATTTTAGGTGCAATATTTGACATCTGGATTCCAAAATCCAGTAAAAGGAAAAGATAACAGGATCCCTCACTCCTGCTTGTGCCTTTCAAAATCTTCCCTAGATAGGAAGACTATTTATTTGGGGTTCCCATTCACCCCCACAAAGGTGATGAAGGAGAGAAGTAGTTATAAACAAACAAACGCATTGTAGGAAAACTGAAATCCTCAGTCAGACTTTTCTTCCTCAGGGGCTTCAGTGAGAATTCTCCTATTCAGTTTTTACAACCCAGCCCTCTGTGGTGAGATCAATAAAAGGACCTATAGGGACAGCTCAGCAGAATGCATTGCCTTGCTGCAATCCCTCAGCAGGAAAGCACTGGCACAAAACATGGACTGCTACAGTGGACCTTTTCCAGCTCTTTCCCTTCTCCTTCAAAACTGCTTCTGATCAATCTTATCAATTAAAAAAAACCCAACCAATGAAACGTGGCGTCGCTGAATGCAAATATGTGGATTTTTGGATTCGCAGTAAAATTGAGAAAATAAGTTTCTTAATCACACTTTGCTACGTGCAATATCTCTCAGCTGCCTGCTTTGTGGGAACAGGTACCATGCACAGAACAAGCTCTCACCCCTTCCATTTTACATTATGTTGTGCAATGTCATACGTTACGCATCGGAGCTACAGAACTTCTGCAGTGGGAATGCCTGATTCGCTACTCTCCAAATTGTGCCTTTAAGGAGTATGAAAAAAAAAAATAAAAGGATAAGCAATGCATTTGTTTTTTCTGACTCAGGAATGCCCAATTTCTGTGCAAATTCCAACTGAGCAGACCAAACTCGTTTTACGCTTCTGAAATAGGACCAGGTGCAGACAATGCACACTTGCTTCTCCCATCTACAGCAACCCCAGTCATACCTGTTAGATTTTCTGCTGGGGAAGCCAATCCTCAATGCAAATAAGCAAAAGGCAAACCCCACTGGGTTTCAATGCCTGAGTGCTTTCCAGTACAGGAGAATTATGCTCCTAGAATTGCACTCAGGTTATTCCCTGATGTTCATGAGGCCCTACCACAGTGGAAAGTTTGGCCCTAGACCTGAACTTTTCCTGTCTTCACGTTTATAGGAAAGGGAATTTTGCCAACAGTGATGTACTGTTCTGGAGCCGTTTGCTTTTGCTTATGCAGCACTAGTAAATGATTGCACAGCTGCCATTTTATCACATTATGAATAATACAGAAATGACATTAATGGCAATCCACTCTCATTTAGGTCAGCCAATCTACGGGAGGTTTTCAAGGGATGAAGTTGGCCTTATAATTCTTCTTGCTTGTGGTAGATGAAATCAGGAGACTCACACCTAATGAAAACAGCAAGACAGCAGCTGTAGGTAGCTTCAGCAGATGGAAATGGAGATAATGCTAAGCAACTGGGTGACTCAGCTCATCTCCAGTGACCGCCTGTCTACTTTTTTTCAATGCAATCTTAAAACAGACAAGGTAAATAGCAAAAAGGACCAAAAGGGATACAGAGAAAGCACAAAAAACAGTCAACATCAATAACTCTGTGCCTGAAAATTTGAATTCCCAAGGTAGGGTGCAATGAGCATTGGCTTTCCCTTCATAATAGTAACAAGAGCTCATCCTTACCTCTGAGTCACGCTGAAATTCAATGCTGCAGGGCTGTCTGCAGACATGCCTTCACATCTTGGCACTGCTGGAGAAGAAAAAGGGGTTTTCTATCATTTTCCCTCTCTAAAATGACATAAAAAAAGACGTACAAATAAGAACAATAATGGACTACAATTACGACCCTTGTTGTGGTGGGATGTGGAGTGAAGGGGTTTTAGAAGCTGAGGTATGTTCATAATAATTGATACTATTAATAATTAAATCTTGTGCTCAAAATTAAATTTGGAAGAGAGTAACGTTAATCCGTTGGCTCAATACAAAGTGTGTCAGTTTGCTTTTCTTGAGTAGCCCATAACTTTTTGTTATTTAGAAGCTCACTGAATTTCCAAACAAACCTACTGTGAATCTTCCCATCTGCTACAGTGCCTGCATTGCTCATTTACTTCCCCACGTGCTCTGCAATCTACACAAACTGCCTCTCTGGGGACAAAAAAATAACCACCCAGTTAAAGTTATAATTGATTGGCACATAAAACCATACCTTTGCAGCTGTACCCTGCATATTTAATACCTGAATAATGGAAAGCTGTTCTAATATGCGTGAACGTAGCTGCTACTGAATTTTCTTTTTTGAGCCAAACTTAAGTAGAAGCCTTGCTTGCAACACTTGGAAAATGAGAGCAATTCCATCGATCTTCATGGGGACATTTTAGATTCGCAAAACATCTCAGATTTACTGTGAAGGAGCAAAGTGAGACCTTTTATTTGCTCTTTGCATACTTGATTCCATCCAACGTGAGCTCAAATGAAGAGAGATTATTGCTTTCCGCCTTTGATGGGCCATTGCCTTTCACAGCTTAACACCACTCATCTTCAAGCACAGTATGACCTATGGAAGTGACACTGAACAACAGGTAATATTCTGAGAGCACTAGAAGATAGAAGGAAACACAATGAAACCATCCCCCGCCTCACTTTTATTAGATGATTCACATTAAGCAAGAGTATCTTTATGCAAGAAATAACCTGAGCACCATTGCAATTGGTGACAGGTACACAGATTCTACTTCTTTCTCCTTTCTTTAGGGAGCAAGAAAACATTTTTGTGGTACTTCCTTCTAAGAAACGCTGCTTCAGCATTTGCTCCTTCCTCAAGCAAAACCTGGAAAGTGTTTTGTACTAAAATTAGCCCTTCTGACTCAGAGAGACAACATACCACCACCTTTTGCAGCATCCATGGAAATATTTGGGCTATGTTTCCCTATTTCATCATTAAGATGCAATCTCTGCTGTGTACATAGTGTTTTATTTTAATTAACAGTAGCTCATAACCTGGGCCAGGGGTAGCTGTGATGGAGCTGCGCAGCTTTAGTCTCTGCTGTAGTCAGATTGTGCCAGATATTCAGTCCTTATGGTCCAAGTCTCAGGCAAATTTGCCCCTGTGAGTATTTCAAGGGATGAAGCAAAGCTGGATAACCAGGAATCAGTGCATTTTGCTGGTACAACAAATCACCTAATGTGTTTTCTTTCACCATTACCTGGCCATGAGGAACAACTAGTAACGAGGCACGTGGTGAGGACAGAGGGAGAAGGCTGAAGCCTCGCTGTAACTGCAAACATAAAGGGGAAAGGAAGGAGAATTTCCTTCTATTCATACACACATTAGGGGCTTTCTGATGTACAAGAAGGGGCTGTGGCGACGATTTAATATCGCGATCCGAGGTGGGGTTTTGCAACCCCGGGGTTCTGTCAGAGAATGGGAGAACTGAGAGAAAATGGCGGCACGGCCCTGAGCGAGGCGGCACGGGGCAGGCGTGGGGAGAACGCGAGGGTGCTGCAAGGCGAAGGAAGCCCCGGAGGAGCCTGAAGACAGCCCACCCGCTTCAGTCCCCCCCTTTCCGGAGAGCACCGGACCGAACAAACCACTCGTAACACCACAGACCCCCACCACTACAGCCCCGCGGCCGCGCCCTCAACGCAGCGCTCCGCCCCGGCCCCGCCCGGCGGCCGTTCCTCCCGCCCTCCCCGCCCATAAATAGCGGCGCTCGGGTAGCACCGATCCGCAGAGCCCTCGCTGAACCTCCCTGCAGCCATGAGCTCGTACGGCTACGACCCGTTCTTCCCCTCTTACAAGCGGCGTTACGCTGACAGCCCGCGGCTGCACGTCTCCGCGATGCGGAGCGGCGGTTACAGCTCGGCGCGCTCGGCGTATTCCAGCCTCTCCGCGCCCGTCTCGTCCGTGTCGGTTCGCCGCAGCTACGCCACCTCCAGCGCTTCGGGCTCCCTCCTGCACTCGGTAGACAGCCTCGACTTGAGCCAGGTGGCCGCCATCAGCAACGACCTCAAGTCGATCCGCAGCCAGGAGCGGGCCCAGCTGCAGGACCTCAATGACCGTTTCGCTTGCTTCATCGAGCGGGTGCACGAGCTGGAGCAGCAGAACAAAGTGCTGGAGGCCGAGCTGCTGGTGCTGCGGCAGAAGCACGCCGAGCCGTCTCGTTTCAGAGCCCTCTACGAGCAGGAGATCCGCGAGCTGCGCTTGGCCGCCGAGGAGGCGACGAGCGAGAAGCAGGCGCTGCAAGGCGAGAGGGAGAGCCTGGAGGAGACCCTGAGGGGGCTGCAGGCTCGCTACGAAGAGGAGGTGCTGAGCCGCGAGGACGCCGAGGCCCGGCTGCTGGAGGTGCGCAAAGGAGCGGACGAAGCAGCGCTGGCGCGGGCGGAGCTGGAAAAGCGCGTGGACAGCCTGCTGGACGAGCTGGCCTTCCTCAAGAAGGTGCACGAGGAGGAGCTGGCCGAGCTGCAAGCTCAGATCCAATACGCGCACCTGTCGGTGGAGATGGACGTGTCGGCCAAACCCGACCTGTCGGCCGCTCTGCGCGACATCCGAGCTCAGTACGAGAAGCTGGCGGCTCGAAACATGCAGAACGCCGAGGAATGGTTCCGCAGCCGCTTCACCGTGCTCAGCGAAAGCGCCGCTAAGAACACCGACGCCGTCCGCGCCGCCAAGGACGAGGTGTCCGAGAGCCGCCGGCTTCTCAAGGCCAAGACGCTGGAGATCGAAGCCACCCGCGGTATGAACGAAGCGCTGGAGAAGCAGCTGCAGGAGCTGGAGGAGAAACAGAGCGCCGACATCTCCGCGCTGCAGGTGGGCGGGTGGGGGGTAGGGGGGGCTGTGGCCACATAGCGTTATGTCGTGACATAGTGCGACTTTGTGTTTGTGATCTGCGGCATCCTTAAGGATGCTGCTATAAATCGGCTTATAAATAGCCGTAACGGTAGAAGAAGCATTAATGGGAAAGCACATGCAACAAGGGAAAGCACACGCAGCTTTAGACCTTAAATAAGAGAATTAGCTCAAATGCACTTAAAATATCCCATTAACACTAGGGGTAGGTGTTAGGTATAAAGTGAAGCGTGCACAGCTCATGGATGCTTTGGTGCTTAAATAATCAAACGGCTACGAATTGGCTTAAAAACAGCTTTAGTGCTAGAGGGAGCGTAAGGGGAAAGCATAGATGTCAAAAATGAAGTGAGCCATATGCAGCTCATAGATGCTACAGTCCTCAAATAACAGAATTGCAGTGAATTCACTCAATGTTAGAAGAAGCATGAGGGGGAAGTGCGGATGTCAAATAATGAAGCATGCACAGCTTATGAATGGTTTAGCCCTTGAATCATAGGAAATGTTATTCCTTAAATGATAGGGGATGAAGCTATTGATAGAGATGTAGGGGTGGAAGATGTGCCAGCGAGGTGGGTATTGCTAAGCAGTGCTGCTTTGTGCACTTTAGAATGTGGAGCTGTTCTCCTATCTACAGCAAGGTAAAGTGATGAGGATGCTGGAACTCCTTGCAAGCACTGTTGCTACACAAAGGTTTTTGCATTACTTGTGTTCTGCTTTCCAACAGGATACAATCAACAAACTAGAGAACGAATTGAGGACCACAAAGAGCGAGATGGCTCGGTACCTAAAGGAATACCAGGATCTGCTCAACGTGAAAATGGCCCTGGACATTGAGATTGCTGCATACAGGTATGATGGGGGAGGTGTTTCAATAGATAGTAATGTGGATCAGGTTCTCCTTTCTATGGGTATTCCTACTTAGCCTTCCTCCAGCAGAGAGTGCCACTGGTGGCAGAATTTAACCAGATTTTTCTCGTTGGCTTTCTATTTAGAAGAAGCAGTGCTTTTAAGGTAACAGCTTGTGTTAAGCAAAATCTGTGCTGCATAGCAAACATGAACATCATACTGTGCATATATATGCATGCAGAATTAGGAACAACTCAGCTGTGTAGTCTCAGTTCTCCGTCTTTACAAGTAAAGTGAGCTCTGTACCTAGGAGCTCAGAAATCTCTTCACTCTAAAATGCTTTTATATCATTAAGACTTGTTAATATAGGTGGCTTTATTCTCAGAACTAAAAATCCCTAGACACTTCTAACAACAGGATTTCTTTCTAACTCACAAGCTGTGAGTTAGAAGGCCATTTTTAAAGCCATTGCTAAGCCATTATTTTACAGAAGAATTGCTTTTAAATAGCAAAAAAACCCCATCCTGGATACCAGTAGCGATTGTAAATGCTGAAATGGTTTCTATGAGTGCCACAGAGGGAATACTGAAGGTGGCTATAAGCCTTGTCTTACAGTTAACTGTGGCATAGAGCTGTTACATCCGTACTGTTCTCTGGAACGAAACAGGTTATCGAAATACATCTGTAAGTCTACCTGTTGTAGAAACCCAATCCTGGGGGTGTGTTCCCCATTATTTCTCCCAATGAGAAGTACTGTTTCCATAGTAATACGCATCTCTGAAGCTTTAAAATTCTCCCAAGGTCAGGCTGCTATTGCTATACCATTAATAGGGTAATATTTGCGCTCCCAAGTATGCAGTCTCTAAGGCATATTGGCCCATAGCTGAGTCTGCTGAACGCTGCTGCAGTGTGGCTAAGACATCTACTTGCTTTTTTTTTTTCTGCTAGGAAACTGCTGGAAGGTGAAGAGACCCGACTCAGCTTCACCAGTGTTGGAAGCATCACCAGTGGCTACACCCAGACTGCCCCCACCTTTGGCAGATCTGCCTACAGCGGGCTCCAGTCCACCTCCTACTTGATGACAACCCGTTCCTTCCCCACGTACTACTCTAGTCATGTCCAGGAAGAACAGATTGAAATAGAGGAAACAGTTGAGGCTGCTAAAGCAGGAGAAGCCAAGGCAGCCCCTGCAGAGGAAGGTGAGGAGGAAGAGAAAGAGGAAGGTGAGGAGGAAGAAGCAGGAGGTGAAGAGGCTGAAGAAGAAGAGGAAGGTACTTAAAGCTACTTTCAAAGCCGCCTCTTCCATGCTTCACCCTGCTTATGTAAGAGTAAAACCCCAAAATTCTATAAGCTAGTTCTAATGAGTAGAACTCTCTCACTATCCCTTCACAAGGAAAGACTGGAGAGATTAAGCCCGTAGTACTTGAGCAAGAACAGCTGAATTTAGGACAGAAGATAAGGTAAATGTTGAATACCAGACATTACGGAGCTGATTGTATTCCCTTGGAAACTGCTGGTTGTTTCCATTCAGTTTCTCAAGAGAGATGAGAGTGCATTAAAAGCAGGGGATGCTGTATTCATCTGTCAGCAAGCAATGTTCAGCTATTACAGGTATCCTTGTAAGAAAAGAAGGAAAAATCCTGAAATATTACCAGAGTACCCTGGAAAAATGGGGACATTAGCTGATGTCTGTGGCATACCCAGTGGGTTCAGTGGGCAGCAGTTTCTGTTGCCTGGTAGTTTTCCTGTTTTCTTCAACTGAAGTACATGCCACTTCATTGCTGCCACCCTATTTATTTAATAAACTCATTTTTAAAAAGATAAAATATAAAAGGAGTGTAGCTCTGGCTTTAGATGTAGTTGATATGTATTGCTTACCATTGAAATATTCCACAAATTAATGAGCATGAAGGCCAATTACAGTAAAACAACGGCTGAAGAGCCAACTGCAGAGCAATAGCAAAAGCTGTTTTTGAACTCAAATGTTTAGATAAGGCTTAAACAACGAGCCTACTGTTAATTAGTATTTTTCAGGACTGATATTTCGAAAGAGTTATATAAAGCGTTCAAGTCAATCTGAAATCTGGGGTAAGCTGGTTGTGTGGGTTTGTCTGTCACCTTTACATGTCCTGGATAGGTCCCTGCTTCCATACAGAAATCCCCATCAAGCTTAGGTTGGCTATCATCTGCGTGCATGGGGATGAAGGGTGCAGGTATGCTGGCTTGCGTGGAATTGGGGTTGGGAACTGATTTGAAGCGGTATAGGAGATGTGGAATTCTTTTTGCCTTTGAAAGGTGCTAAGGAAGAATCAGAAGAAGGCAAAGAAGGTGAGGAGGAGGAAGGAGAAGAAACAGCAGCTGAAGATGGAGAGGAGTCTCAAGAAACTGCTGAGGAAACTGGAGAGGAGGAGAAGGAAGAGAAAGAAGCAGCAGGAAAGGAAGAAACTGAAGTGAAGAAAAAGGCTTGAATTCCAGGCAGCCTGGCTCTCAACAAGTTAAACTATGATTGACTGAGCTAAAATTGCAGTCTCACATATTTATTTCAGTGACCACTGAGGTTTAAAGTTAATGATCTATGATGTTACTCTCTATGTGGAGTATCAGTATGCTGCTTGCAGAGCACCCACTGGCTTGCTCCCTGAGTGCTGCATGGTCTACACGTATGAATTCAGGGGTTATGTCCTACTTGGGTGATTCAGAATCATTACATTTAAAAAAAGGGGGGCAAAAAATAAGTCATGGGAATGAAAGTTATCTCTAATGTGCATTAAAAAATAATTATGGAAACCTTGGGTGGGTAAAATAATGGAGGCTTCAATAAGTACGTGCAATAAAGCTAGTCAATAAAGTTACAGAAATGCTTACACAGATTCCTTGTATGTTTTATATTACTACTGAGCTTAATGATTGATAAAGTGGTGTACTGTTCTTACCTTCCATACCTGCTTAATGGGATAGGATTCTGTCCCATGCTGATGTGCTTGGAGCGCTGCTATGTGGAGCAATGCTGTGTGCATTAATTCCTCTACCAGGAAGTTATCAGGGGCCCTTAAGGTTTTTGACATGAACCAAAGAAAGGTGTAACAAACCTGTGATCAGGCATAAAAAAGGAACAGCACGAAGAGCAGCAAGGCCTTGCAGTCCAGAACAATGTCAAGTTTGAACCTATTTATTAATCAGTTAGCTGAATGCATGCAATTGAACTTCGTTCCAAAAGCAGTCACTGGGCCAACGCTACGAATTAAACCATTCTTAATTTGCTTGTAGTTAGAAAGTCAGGTTAAAAGAAGTCTATGGTTGTGTGCTTCCCACAGTCGTGTTCAGCTGGATGGATTTTTTGCATAAAACCTTGGGGTTCTCAGCCAGGTAGTGGGTATTTCCAGTGCCATGGACAATAAATTTGGCAGCCGCATTTGGGCTGGTGTGAAGCTCTGCATTGCTGATGCTGTCCGTACGTGATGCCTGCAGCTCAACAGCACGGTGCTGTGTGTGAGAGGTGGCGCTTGGAAGTGCTCTGTCAGAAAATGCTGAGTGTGGCACTTCAGGAAGAGAGAGAATCTGCTCCCACAGAGCGAAAGCGTGTTATGTGCCAGATTGGAGCTCGCTGAAGCCAAACCACTGTCAAATAGATCAGCATATATTAGAGCTACTGCCCCATCCCTCCCTTTGTCCAAGCACTCTGAGCTTCTCCTGACTTTGCAGTATCTGATTTATTTATTTTTTCCAATTTCATGTCTTTTCCTATGGATAAACCCCTTCTGCACTCAGGTTTTTTTTTTGCATCCCTCTCACTCCTGGGAAGCAGTACGTTTGCAGATTGCCAAATCTCAGCTGCTAGGGATGCTCTCAAGCAGCACGTTCAGAGGCACGGCAGCAAAGAGCTTTCCCTGCAGTGTATCTCATCCTGCGTTATTTTTAATGTATTACAGCTGAAGGAGAGATCTCACTGCTCTTTGCAGGAGATGTGTGAGTCACAGCACAGCAATGAGCTGCAGAGTTGTATGTCCGCAGTGGCAACCCAGCTGGTTTGTTAGCCCTGTCCTGCCTTGTGCTAAGGTAAACTGGTGTAGGGAGGGTGGAAACATGCGTTTGCCTGCCCAGATGCTCTCAGGGTTATGGAGATCCTGTTGGCAATGTTTGTTTTACCTTAGAAAATCCAGGAGCTCACTTTGACGCAATGCAGTAGAAGCAGGCAGAGGGAGGCACGGTGGAAACTTTAACCCAAGTTGCAGCTGCAGTAAAGCAGCAAGGCTGTCCTTGAGCATTCCCTGGCTGCTCAGGCAGGCTGGGGCTGTGTCAGTTTAAGTTCCTGTTGCAGAGAATGAAAACACAAGAAGGTCCTAAATGCTTTCCTTCTTGACACACACATATCCCCCTTCTACTTGGCAGGAAAGGAAAACTTGTACAGATATAACATCCAGATTCTAAGATTACCTCCCAGTAACTTTGTCATAGGCAATTTGTCATTTGCTGCCTTCCTGGATGAACTGAGTATAGCTTAGTGTTGAGCAGAGAAGAACAGCCCCTCAATGCATGGTAAAAGCACAGACCCCGAAGCGCGGAGAAAATTCCAGTGCCTGACTCAGCATCCTGGCAAAAGCAACCTAGTTGGGTTTCATAACACTCCCTGCTTTGTTTCTGCCTGGATTTTCTTTCTGGGATGCTGAAAGCGCCACAATCATAGCTCCCCAGCAACCCCATATGATACCAAGCTCCCATCCTAGAGTCCTCTATTCCCAAAGCCATTGGGTGGCCCACCCTAAGTAAGTAAGTCAGACTCATACATCTTCACACATTTGTTCATTGTTTTTTCCCCTCCCGGAGCCTTTTGTACTGGTTAATGAACTCCTGTATCTGAAAATAATTAATCCCCTCAGTGGTTATTCACGGCCTCAAAAAGTAATTGTTGCAGTACAGGCAAACAGCACATATTTATGCATCTCTGCCCTGGAATTATGCTATCTTTTGAAATTGTTTGATTGCAGATGTCAGTAGACAAAACCTCTTGGCAAAATTAAATATTAATTGGATCTTATAGTTTTATAAATATTTAGAAATGTGCTAACAGGTTGCTTATTTCCCCCAGGATCGGACGGAAACATTTGCAGTGGGATATTGGCCAAATTAATGAATATATATGTTAGGGAACAACACAGATAACAGTGCTTAGGTTGTCCTTGTAATATCCTACCAGAACTGAAGGGAAAGCATAACATAAAAAACCCAAGCCAGCTCAGGATCCCGCCTGCACCTGTGTAAGCCCACATTCTCTGTGTGTTCTCGAGTCTCCCACCGATGTCAAAATGTAATTAATGGTGCAAGGTGACCCAACTTTGGATTCTGGAGATGCCCAACTTTTGTTGAGACTTGGTGACATTTCAGCAGATTCTGGCAGCACTGTTGGCAGGTAAGCGTGATTGTGGTTGTTACCATCTTATTCCTAAAGGTATGGTTATTGGTCATTTTATGTCCATACGCCCATGTAACTTTCACAAAAAAGCTTGCTGTAGAGAAACTGCCATCTAATTTGCCAGCTCTGCCATAATTAAACATCACTCAAGCTGCAATCTGTTGAGCACAGATTTCCATTATTGATATCAGCAGGAGAAGCATTCATTGCTTTGCTACACAAAGGCAGTCACGTTTATTTGAAAGACTTATCTGCTGTGGATTTTGTGCATTTTCTCCAGTGAAAAACATGAGTAAGCCTTCCAATTAAAATCTACTTGATCTTCCATTATTGGTAGGACAAAGAATTAGCTGGCATATGCAAAGCATTGATTTTGATCTGATTTTCCCTATTAGCCTTTAGATCTCAGGACGGTTCATTTGCTGAATCCAGGCTGCCCATAAAGGGATTTGCAATTCTTTGCTATATGTGGCATGTAAAACAGTACATGTAAACAGTAAATGCAATATTAACCCTAGAATAAAAGAGATTATCTCCCCAGTCTGGAGTCATGGCCATCATTTTCCCATTCGTCTCCATTGTTTTCCATATACTGGGATTCTTAAGGGCCTATTAATAGGCTTTCTTCTTAATGAAGCCAACCTACAAGTGGCAGTAGACACAGGCCACAGTTTTAAAGACCTTCCCATTGGAAATGAAAAAAATGCCCTCATTTGGTTTTATCTGTCAGTCCCACCAGGTGTTATCTGAGCCCCA
Organism: Alectoris magna; assembly: GCA_030625065.1. Taxonomy (NCBI): domain Eukaryota; kingdom Metazoa; phylum Chordata; class Aves; order Galliformes; family Phasianidae; genus Alectoris; species Alectoris magna. Next base: position 2,452,090 of record CM060587.1, read on the forward strand.
GTTCAGAGTCTGTAATGATTTCCTTTCTACAGCTATTTTTAAATGGACAAATATGTAAAAAAAGTTGGTGATATTTTTGATACCCAAAGCGGCGTCATCAAGGGGCACTTTCCTTTTCCAGGAATTTGCTCTCAATTTCAGAACATTGTGTTTAGAAACAGATTTCACCTGTGGATCATTTGAGAGAGGGAGGCGATGGGGACATTCCATTGTAATTAAGGCAGGAGACAAAAATTAGTTCAAAATCCCTCATCTTTTGATGAGTACAGCATCTGGATCGGGATGAGCCAAGACCCACTAAGCCACAGATGAGTATCATAGAAGATATTATGACCAGTCATGGTCCACAGACAGGTTATCATCATAGGAAAGCCAAGGAACAATCTGGAAATTGCTCCATTTTCAATAGCTCTCCTAAAACATTGAGAGAGATGCAGAGCTAAGTGTATCTTGGATTACCCAGACAAGCAATGTTGGCAACCACGGCTTGAAGACCTTTTCTCCATTACCCATAGGGACTGCGACCCCACTGAGCACCTAAAGGCCAACCCATAGAACTCAACAGATTCCCCTTTGCTCCACAAAGCAGAGGATCCAGCTCTGATGTATTCCTTAGGCCAGAAGAACTATTAGTGCTACTTAACCACATTACAGGAAATTTCTAAAAGGAGAAGTCAGGAGGAAGGAAACCTCAAGCAACATTTCAGCCCACACCACTCTACTGCCCAGGATGACTTCCCAATCCCAAAGGGAATGACACCAGTTGGAAAAGAAGCACCACACAAGCCATGTTTTCATATTGACCTTTATTGAGCAAGAACTGCTGTGACGGTTTTACATCAAACAACAAAAGGTTGCGTACTGTGCATGTCAACTAGGTTCTCCCATGAGCAAAAGTCCACCCTAATTGCACCAGTGAGGTAAACATAATTACTTATAAGTAGCTTTGTTTTTTTTTTAATTAAGGCTAAGAGAGTTCTGGTTCTCATGAATATTCTAGTACTGTTTTCTGTTTGGTTTTGGCTCAGTTGGTTCTTTGCATAATACATCTTAAGTCGTTCCTCAGATACGTCCCTCCAACAGCTCAGGAAATTCAAAAGGTTCCTTTGCACATTTCAACTCATGCACTATTATTAGTATTTTATTTTTTTTTATTATTATTATTTTTATTTAGTTCCCCAAGCTCTGTGGAGGGAGCACATCTTGAGCCTGCATGCATTCCCCCCCCCTCCCCTATATTGCACAAAAAAAGTAAAATACTGTGTGTCTGGAGACTCCATGAGAGAACCCGTTCTGCTTTAAAGCCGTCACTCACATGCATTTTGCAGCTGTCATATGGCTTAACCTTTTGCACCGACCCAAGCTCTTTAATTTTTATTTTAATTTTTTTTTTCCCTAATTTAGCTATAATTGAGTTTAATTCACTCTTTAATCTCTTTTACTACAGCATGTGAAGTTACTTTCTCCACTTTCTTAGTGGACACCAATTTCTCCTCAAAGCTCTCTTCGTGCTCCTCCACTTTCTGAGTGACCGTCACCGACTTCGTGATGTATGTGGTTGTACTGTCCCCTCCTTCACTTGTGATTTTCTCTGCTTTTTTGGTTACTACAACTTTCTCACCTTTCTCATCGACGGGGCTCACGTCAAGCCCATTGGTGACAACACCCTTCTCTTCCTCTTCAGCCTCCTTCGCCTCATCCTTCTTCTCCTCCACTTCACCATTCACCGCAATGTCTTCTTTCCTGGCTTCCTTTGACACCTCCACCTCCGCGGTGACTTTTGTTACCTTTGTGACAGCGATGCTCTCCTCCACCACAGCCTTTTCATCTTTGACTGGGGAGGATGGCTTCTCTGGAGAACGGGGCTTCTCCGGCGTCACTGGCTTTTCAGGAGTGCGGGGCTTCTCTGGTGTTGCCGGCTTTTCGGGGCTCGCTGGTTTCTCTGGGGTTCGGGGCTTCTCTGGGGTCACCACTTTTTCCGGGGTCGTTGGTTTTTCTGGGGAGCGGAGCTTCTCAGGGGTGACCGCTTTCTCTGGGGTTGATGGTTTCTCCGGAGTCGCTGGTTTCTCTGGGGAGGTCACCTTTGGTGTAGCCGGCTTCTCTGGGGATGCTGCCTTCTCCTCCTCCTTCCTTCTCCTCCTCCTTGGCTGCCTTCTCAGCAGCTTTCTCTGCTTTCTGATCCTTTCCCACCTCTGCTGCTCCTTTCTGGACAGCCTTGGCTTGCTCTGTTACGGGGGATTTAGGAGGGGATTTAGGGGGTGACTTCGCAGGAGGGGTTTTCACTTTTTCTACCTTTGCAGCTGCCTCTTCAGCTTTGCCCTTGGCTTCAGCTTCTTCTTCTTCAGCCTCCTCCCCTTCTTCCTTTTCCTCTATTTCTTCCTTTTCAGAGCCTCCTTCTTCTGCAGCATCTGATTTTGCAGCTTCTTCCTCCTCTGCTTCTTCTTCCTCCTTCTCTTCTTCCTCAGCTGCCTGTTCCGCAGCCTTCTCAGAAACAGCTTCTTCCTCTACAGCTTCTTCTCCTGCCTTTTCCTCCTCCTGTTCTTCCTGCTGAGCCTTTGCTGCCATTTCTTCTGCGATAGCTGTGAGGGCATCTTCCATTTCAGACTTCTCATCCTCTACTTTTGTCTCTTCGATGATTTCTTCCACAAATTTGTGCTGGACCTTCAGCTTTGGTGGCTCGATTTTGGTTTTCTGTATTTTAGTGGATGCTATTGTGACCGATGGTTGTCTGTGTGTGAATATGGGTCCAGTGATGCTTCCAGAGAAGGCACTGAATCTTGTCTCCTCACCCTCCAGCAGCTTCCTAAGGGAATCAGGAGGAAGAAAGAAAGTAAGCAAGCATAGAAACCCAACCTAGGGGACAGTATTTCCCTCTGTCAGCAGGATGAGGTCAGCGCATATAGAATATGCTAGAGCAGACCAGCACCATCCATCGCTCACAGCCCAAGATCTGCTTTTCTCCAATCAGCTCTTTTGGTAAATTCTCATTGAGCAAGCACCTTTGGGCTTGCTTTGCATGTAGCAACCATATCACCTTTAGCTGAGCAGTTGAAATTCATCCTTAGCATCAAAGAAAGTGATTAACTTCGTAGGATGCATCATGACTCAGGTGAACTGAGAATGGAATGGACCCAAATGGAACACTGTTGCTGAGACTTTCAAAGCCAGCTAAGCATACGCCCTAGCACATTCTGGGCACCCACCTTTCTGTATAGCTCAAAGCAGGAGGCTGCAGAGCAATACAAGTGATTCTAAGCAGCAAAGATCTGCAGAGCCTATAATATCTATGTTTGCCTCAACAGCCTCAAGTTCACAGAGATCTGAAAGCAGCTTTCTGTTTTGACTGGTTTTATATTCAAATGCATGTTTTTCATCTAAGCCTCTGACCCAGAAAAATCAGCAGTTCTGATGAGGACTCTGAAGTGATGCAGAGAGACCCAAAAGCCTGCCAGGTGATGGCAATAGCACACAGCTTTCCTGCTCCAGATCAGAGTGCGTGACAAAGGAAAGTTGAGCAAGAAAAGCAAAAGTGTTTGTGACAAGCAGATTAGCGCTGCCTGCTTAAACCATGATCAAGCAAAGCACAGCATCTCTCTCAAGTGAGAAAAGGGAAATGGAAGTGACAAGCACCGTTTGCATGGCATATGCAAAGTAAACAGGAATTAAAAATAAACCCATCTACTGCAAAACAGGCACAGGGTGCAGCACTGGGGTGCACTGTGCACACAGGGAGTTCTGCATTGTCAGAGAGGATGGGCTCCTCCTGGCTGCAGTCACTTTTGAGTCTGTGTATTGTGAAAGGGCTGCAGTACTTCAGTCAAGCTCTAATTTGGCTCATGTTCAATGCATACAGATACTTCTCACTGGTGGTAAAGCATCTCAGAGCAGCCTCTGCAGTGCTATTAATATTCCAGACATGCCCACAATGATCCCCCCGTACCTGTATGCAGCAATTTCGATATCCAGGGCCATCTTGACATTGAGGAGATCCTGGTACTCCCTCAAATGACGCGCCATCTCCCACTTCGTTCCTCTGAGCTCATTTTCCAGCTGATGGATCGTGTCCTGCAGCCGAGACAGTACAAACCATCATGACAAGGACATACAGAAAGGGAACGGGGGAAAAAAAAAGTTGCAACGCGACTTTCCCAAAGTCCTTCCCACCCACTGGGCGGCAGCAGCGGGTTGGGACCGCACCCCCGGCTTCCCCTCCGCCCGCATCCCGCAGCCCCCAGCCCGCACCCCACTCCCCGCAGGACCTGATAGGTGGTGAGGTCGTTGTTGTGACGCTCCTCGATGTCGCTCAGCTGCCGCTCCAGCGACTCCTTGGTGCCGCGCACCGACTCCAGCTCGATGCTCTTGGACTGCAGCTGCCGCCGGTACTCGGCGATCTCCTCCTTGGCGGAGCGGATGGCCTCCTTGTTCTGCTCGGCAGCTTCCGTCAGCTTGGCGTAGCGGCACTTGAACCACTCCTCGGCCTGGTGCATGTTGTGGTCGGACTGGCACTCCAGCTGAGCGCGGATCTCCTTCAGCGCCGTGGTCAGGTCCGTCTTCAGGTAGTCCTTCCTCTCCACCGTGGCGTGGGACGCCTGCAGCTGGGCCAGCAGCTCGGCCACCTCCTCCTCGTGGTTGCCCCGCAGGAAGGCCACCTCGTCCTGCAGCGACTGCACCTTCTTGTCCAGCTCCGCCCGCATCAGCGAGGCCTCCTCCATCTCCTTGCGCAGGGCGCGGATGGTGGCCTCCGTCTCGTCGCGCAGCCGCGCCTCATCCTCGAAGCGCTCCCGCAGCCGCTGGATGTCCTCCTCGATGTGTTCCGAGTCCAGCTGGATCTGCGCCTTCTCGTGGCTCACCTGCTCCAGGGCCCCGCGGAGCTCCCGCAGCTCCTGTTCGTAGGCGTCCCCCAGCTGAGCCCTCCCGGCGTGCTTCTGCCGCAGCGCCGCCAGCTCCGCCTCGATCTCCTTGTTCTGCTGCTCGAGGTAATGCACCTTCTCGATGTACCCCGCGAAACGGTCGTTCAGCCCTTGCAGCTGCTCTTTCTCGTTGGAGCGGCTCAGCTTCAGCTCGGCCGCCCCGTTCAGCAGCGAGGACTGGCTCACGTCGAGGCTCTCTGCGGAGCTCAGCACGGTGGAGCCGTAAGCGGTCCGCGGAGCCCCGAGGTTGGTGCGTTTGTAGGAAGAGGACACGGTGCTGCCGGAGCCCCGCGACCACGACTGCGAGCGGAAGCCGCTGGACGGGGACGCGCTGGCCCGGCTGTACGTGGCGCGGGTCTCGGTCATCACCCTGCGGTACGAGGGGTTGCCCAAGGGCTCCATGGTGTAGCTCATGGTGGGGGCACTCAGGGGGGTGGCGGGCGGAAGCGCAGCGAAGCTCTGGCCGCCGCCGCCCCTTTTATAGCCCCGCCGGGCGGCTCCGGGGCGGCCCCGCACACGTGTGCGAGGATGTGTCCGCCCCCGGCCCTACCTCAGCTCCGCCCCTCAGTTCCGCCCTCCCTTCCGCGCCTCCCTCATCCCATCCCTTCCCGGCCCCCGCTCCCTGCTCCCAGCTCCCCGACCCCCGCTCCCCCTTCCCCCTGCACCCTCTTTCGTCTACACTCCTTCCCCCCTTCCCCCTTTCCCTCCCCCCCGCTGTTTCCCATTCCCTATTCCCCATCCTCCTTCTCCTTTCCCTATCCTCATCCTCCTCTTCCCATGCTCTTCTCTCTTCCCCTTTCTCCCTTCTTCCCTTCTCCGTGTTCCTTCACTCTTGCTTCAGCCCCCTTCTCCCCTCTCCTTCCTTCAGATCTTCACTTTCTTTCCCCTTTTCTTTACTCTCCTTCCTTCAGATCTTTCCTTTCCTTTCCTTTCCTTTCCTTTCCTTTCCTTTCCTTTCCTTTCCTTTCCTTTCCTTTCCTTTCCTTTCCTTTCCTTTCCTTTCCTTTCCTTTCCTTTCCTTTCCTTTCCTTTCCTTTCCCTTCCTTCTGTTCTTTCTCCGCCCCCGCAGAGGCCATGGCGGAGCGCAGCGCGGTGCCCGCCGCGATCAGCGGAGCCCGCAGGGTAGGGCCGGGGCCGGGATCGGGGGTTCAGCACCACGGACAGCTCCCGCGGGGCTCCGCCGTTGTCCCCGGGCGGGGGGGGTGAACAGAGGTCCCAAGGGCAGCCCCCTCCTCATCTCCCCCCACCAACTCCCCCTCCCCAGTTCCCCCTCCTCAGGCAGTGGCTGACATTTGAAGGTCAAAAAAGTGTCCGGGGAAGGGAGACTGCGTGAGCTGCGGGCGGCTTTGCAGCACTGCAAGCGTTTTACTTCCTATGGGGTAGGGGCTGCAGGCGGGCAGTGCTGGAAAGCTTCCTGCAGTCCTGGCTCTTGGTTCTTTCTCTCGCTTTCATCCCCTCTTTTCCTCCCCCCTCTGCACGTTTCCACGTAACGCTTGGTGCATTGCTTAGAAATGAATTCTCCTACTTTGAAACATTGCTAAGAATAATGTTTACGTGGTGCAGTAGACTTTCTGTGGGCTGCATACGGTGACTTGCAGTAGCTAACAGCCAGACTTTGAACTCCTCGTGGATGGATCAGCTACATGGGCAGTGGATCAGTAAACTGGAAAATATATATATATATGTATAGATAAATAAACTGCTGGTGCTAGAAAAAGCACTGCACTGCTACAGCTCCATTGCATTTCAAAGCTGAGGGGGTTAGGTTTTAACTCCTCATTTGGAAAGGTGCTGAAAACACACATCTGCCTGCGTTCAGCAATCTGTGAGTTTTTCAGGGTGATTTGCTAAGGGAGAAAATCCTACCCCAAAACCTGCCTTTCGGCACACCCAGCTCATGGTGTTGCTGCTGCTGTTGTGGAGAGTTGGGGAAGTCCGAGGGACAGGGTTAAACTTTGCAAACCACATGGAGTGCCGGACCTCTGCTGGCTCATTAATATGATGCTGTCATAGGACTGCAGTACTGCAGTCAGTGGAGAAGTCAGAACTATGTGAGGTATCTGCTGGGCTGTATTTGCAGGCATGGGCAGCCAGATCTGCTGTGTAACCTCTCTGGGGTTTTATATGGCAAACAGAGAGACAGGGTTTTCAGATAATCAAAGCAATCATGGATTCTAAATCTGTCCCATTCATTTTGGTAGTTTTCTCCTTAGGTAAACAGCAGCCCTTTTGATTTGACTGGAAGACAAAACAGAAATGCTGCCTATTATGGCATCACATTTTCTCTCATTTTAGAGGAAAAGATAAGTTATGAGCTGGTTTATTGCTCTTCTTTCCACTGATAAGAAAATATACTGGGGGGGGGGGGGGGGGGGGCTGGAGGGGGAGGGGAACAGAGCATGCTTTTATATGTATATAAAACTTACAGGATGTAAGTTTTGTACATGTATATAAAACATATGGTTAACAGAAGTGCTTGGCAATTTTTATGATCCTTTCAGTGCTCTGAAAACAAATTAATGGAGTTGAACAGCAAGTAAGGAGGGGCAGCTAAACTTAGGAACAGGATTCCCTTTAATTAAATACATTGAGGCATGGATTGTTTTTAAATCCATTTACTCCATACATAAAGTGAGTTGTTGCTTTGTAATCAAGCAGTGATAGCACTTGATTTATTTACTGCATACTGAAATCCAAGCAGTGCAGTCTTTTATAGAATACGATAGTATTCATACTATTGACTGCCTTAAAAATGAAGGTATTCACATGAGAAAAGTTTTTATTCATGCAGGCGTTTACCAGCACGCAGAGAAATCCTGAAACACAGTACATTGATTTCATTTAAAATACATTCTTGTCATGCATTTATGATCAGAATGAGCTGCAGGTGGGCAGCACTCCTGCTCCGTGATCCTGAAGGTGATCTGAAGGTTAGAATGAGTCAGGGAAATCAGCTGAAAAGATTGCATTGCTTCTGATGAGCAACCAACCCCTTTTTTTTATCCGTATCCCATTTGGAGGTTTTCAAATGAAGACGAATATTTCTGCTCATGGAGAACTTTCTGCCTCCAAGTTTAACAAGAGCTGCTGCTTTGGGGCAAGTGGCAACGCAATGGAGCAAGGTATGGGAGGAGCAGGCGCTGCACAGAGCTGGGGATGGGCTGCATTGATTCTTATCTTGATTACACGCTCCTGATAAACCTGCAGTAAAGAAATACTGTAGAAGGATGGCACTGAGTTCTGCAGGTTCCTTTAAAAAAAGGGAAATGTAGCACAGGAGGTGGAGCTGCACAGCAGCCTGTCTGCTTCCAGAAAAAGAGGTTTAAAATTATTCGCTGATGATGGAGTAACTTCAATGGCATTTAAAAAGTGATAAAATCAGATAAGGGGTTTTTATTTATTTGCTTTGTTTAAGGAGAACAAAATGAAGAGCAATGAGGAGATCATCCAATGGAGACAGGCAGAACTATCAAAAATGTTTACCAGTTTAAAGACAGTTTCTCTTAGTAAGTGGCTGCCTGTTTGTAATATAAGTTGGACTTAAGCTTAAGCTCAAGAAACTTAAGCCTAAGTGGGTATTAGTGATATTCATGCCAAGGTATAACTTCAGTAGGAATTGTGTCAAGAGAAGGAAGAAGAAAGCAATGGGTGTTTGGTCCCCTCCTACATCCCATAGCAGAGGGCAATGTCAGTCAGTGTGACTCTCACTTCTGCCAATCTGTATCAGCTGAAGACCTTGGTGTCCTGGCACCTTATCTGATCACCATAAACTGTGAATAAATAATGGCCCAGATAATCAGCTGCAATAAATTGGTCCCGTTCCAATGGCGTCAACAGAACAAGGACACTTCAGTCTGGCTGAGGATGCCCTAATAACATTTATACAGCGACAGCTTTAGAAGAAAACATTTACATTTATGCAGCAAGGGCCTGATCCTATATATATCCTATATATATACGTTGCTGGATACCTTCGGTCTCATCCACGCAATGAAGGGGATGCAATGAGACCCATGCAATGCAAGGGGGATGAAACGAAAAGGATTCAACTGTGGGCATTTTACTTTGGCACATCTCAGTCTCACTGGACATGGGGATGAGCAGAGCCCAAGTGATGCAGCGGGGGCTGTTTGGTAACACACCACGGCACAAAGCACAGAGCACTTGTGCTTTGAAAAATTTATACCTGTTTTCTTTCTGCTCTGCACTGGACTTTCTCAAGGCAGAGCTCCAAGGCAGCAGTGTTTGCCTAACGCCATCCCACTTTGCACTGTTCTTCAGATGGTGGTCTCATTTCAGAGCCTTCAATCAAACATTTCCAGGTGCTTGCAGTCTTTTCTTCGTGCAGGAACGCATTGTGTTGCATTTGAATGTAATAAATTTCTGAAAGCACAGTCCTAAAGCAGCATTTACATTCAGTTTATGGAGATTCCTTAGAAATTTCTGCAGATCATCATTAAGCTCATTGCTGCTATTCCCTTTCCTGGATTTATTTGCTGCAAAAGCAGTTATACTTACAGAGCTGAGTCTCATTCCATGTCAATACCGAGAAGGATCTCACAGCTAGGAGCTTACTTCAGTAATTTACTGACTTAAAACAGCCAAACTTTGACTGCATCACCCATGTTTTTCATCAGTGTTGTCCTTGCATTTTTAAAACACTGCACTGCAAGTTTGTTTTGTAACTTCTGTAATGCACTGCTCAAATTCATATCCTCTCCCTGCTGTGTTTCAAAGGGCCAATTCTCGAGGTTGTGTGAATTCACAAAGGAGCAGCATGGCAACTGGAGACTGCAGTGGAGGACTGCAGTAGAGTGTTACAATGAAAGATGCTCAAGAAATGCTTCAGATCCTGCTGTAAATCAGTGCAACTTTCTAATGCTCTATGTGGCATGATAGCATTCACCTGCGTGAGAGGGAAAGGGAGATTTCATGCCTTCATCCCCACGGCACCCATCCATCTTCCCATTTTCCACCAGCAGATTCAAGCAGCCCTGCTCACCATGATCCAACTGGATGTTCAACTCAGTTCTGCTTTTTCACACTGCTCTTGGACCAATCAGCTGCAGAACTTGCTATGAGAAATGCAGATCCAGAGCACAAATGAGCTCAGTGACAATGTTTCTAAAGCAGTGTCCATGGACATCAAACAGAAATTGGAAATCTTGATTCCTACCAGAGGATTATTTCTAGATTCCCATAGCAGAAAAGCTAAAACGTGACAAAGCACCAATAAAATTGTCTGGAACAACTTGTTTAGGTAGAAAGTCTGGAGGTGAAGCTTAATGACATAATCCACAGTGAATATGCACCTTTGACAGACAGAGAAAGAGCTTAGGTGACTACACTGAGCTTCAGTTTCCCTCCTGGTGCTCTTCTACAGCATCAGCAGAACGGAGATGACCCCCAGTGCTATGGCTCTGTTATAATGCATAGTGAGGTAAAATGGCTTTGGGTCCAGGTGGACCGTCAGCTGCAGTGAATGCCCAGCCCAGCCTCCAGTGAGACCAAACACGTTACTGTATCTCCCAAAAAAGAGTCTGTAACAGAGAAGCACTGTCAGAGTTTGCATGGTTAAAAAGAAGCACCAGTGGGGTGTTGGCGAACACATTTGTTCAAGGGAACTTGAGGTCCATCAGCTTAAATCACTCTGCCTGTCTGGTTGTAATTCAGGCTTCTTGATCCAATACTTCTTGATCCCATGCTGAACTGCATACCGAGCTTCACATGTGATGTCTCTGTAAAGCCATAGCTCTGATAGGAACTGGATGAGGAACTGCAGTCTGCAATAATCTGCTGTCTGCGATCGTAACTTGGAGTTACAGATAGCAGGAAGACAGGGGAGTGAGATGGGGAGTATCTGCTGATGTTCTCTAGTCAATAGGAAGGAAATGGTTGCTCTCAGGCTCTCGTATCTGTATTCAAAGCATTAAATCACTCAATTCTGCCTTCTGAGTCAGGCCCACAGCAGCCCCAAGGATGTGAAGGATCAGCTCTGCGCTGCAGCCCAGGTGAAGAAAAACTCCATTTTAATTGGCTTAGATGGAAAGCAAAGGAAATAACTTCTTCTTGTTCCCTTGGCACTTCTATGCTCTGCTCAGCTTCATGGCTCAATGGTCATTTTCCTTCTATGTATTATTATTATCTGATGCTTCAAACTGATCTGCCCTGAAAGTTGCTGTACAGAAAATAGCACAGGTCAAGGGAGCGGTCTTTTGGTGATGAAGCAATCAAAAATAGCTCTCCCTACCTAGTTTTGAGAGGCTTTTTCCTAGCCTCCCCTTTCTAAAAATATCACTTTGAAAGGTCTCCGTTGCTTCCTTCTGCAGGCACTTTTCCTTAAGCTGTGTGTAGCATTGGGCAGAACAATTTCCAGGGTGTCACACTAAAGGGTGATGCTCTGAGTGCACGGACATCCCTCTGCAGGCAATCGCTAGGCTATATATGGCAGCTGTTCCAGTTTGTTTGTGGGGTTGGCTCCTCTGTGTGCATTTGGGTTTATCTCCTGTGTTCTATCAGCTTTTGCTTTAGTACTTCGTGTGCAGACAGCAGTCACTGCATCCTGCTTCTCCACTGCGACATTTGACTTCTCTTTGTTTTATTGACTCATGCACTTAAATATGGATGATTCTCATGTTAAAAACAAAAAAAAAAAAGCCTGATGCAAGAAAACACGTTCTCTCTGCTAGTCTAATTTGTATTTAGGTTAATTGCTTTCCTGGTGGATGTTTAATTGATTCACACAGAGAAACCCAATGGAAAGCTGTATGATGTTGGTGACTCTTTATAACTGCAGTGACTCCGTTTTCTTTTTAATTAGTCCTGAAGAAGGAGGCTACCTGAGAGAAGGCAATGGAGATCTCCTAGGGGTGATGTTTTGGCCTTTTCTTGCTTAGATTCTGTATATAGAGATGGTTTATTTTTTTGATGCAGACCTCTACAGTGAACGTTGAGCAGAGATGGAGTGGTTTTTCAAGTAAGGACCTTTTATAGCAAAATGAAGAAACAAGGGACCATGAAAGCAGCCTTGAGGTCTTACCTCATGCAAAGGCTTTATGGGTAGAAAACCTGAGAATTTCGTGCTCTGAATTATCAGTCTGTCTGAGGAGCCATCCAGTGTTTCTACTTTCCATCTAATTACAACAGCACGTTGGTGTTTTACCTCTTCACACTCACTGCAATGCCCTGTTTGGCTTTCTGGCCTAAACAAATGCCTGTAGCCATTGAATATTGCTGGGACCACACCATAATCTGCAAGTGTACAACTGCACAAGGGCTCCACTTACAGGCAGCTGCTGTAGCAATGGGGCCAACTCTTATTTGTTGTCCACATTTCACTGCATCACCTTTTGAAACTGTTCCTTATGCACCCATGAACTGAGACACAGTGCCTGGTGTCTTTCCTGGTAGAAATGTGTACTGTGCATATCGAGTTCCTGATCTCTCTTTGAATTTAATAAGGAATTATGGGGACGGGCATGCTTTGTAAGGTATTCCTTCCATTTTTAAGACTGCATACAGAAATCTGAGCTGCTTTTTCGGCCAGAACGTCAGCTCGATTTCTCCAGTCGTATAACATCCAAAGAATATTCTCAGTAGAAATATCTATAAGCTGATTAGGAGGGGAGCAATAAATACAAATCAAATCGAATCACGCAGACACTTGCAGGAGGAAAATCAATAATTTTAGTAATACATTTTGCAAACTCATTTTATCGTTAACAAAAAATAATATATATATATCTATATATAGCTCCTTAGAAGTCTTGATGAAGCAATCCTCCTCCTCATCTCAAGGTTCTCAGCTGCATTAAAGCTCAGAAGTTTTTAAAGAGATTTAAAAGCCATGGGGTCAATGTAGAGCAAGCAAGAAGTTGGAGTGTGCAGAATGTACACAAGGGACGGGCCAGAGGTGCCCATCCAAAGGTGCACCGCCCCATCCAATGGGATAGAGCACAAGAGAGAGGTTTATAGGGAGCTGCGTGTGGAAATTCTGAAGTGATTTCATAATGGGATTTAAGCATGACAAAAGAAAACAAAGGTAATTTTTAGTGTTGTGTTTTTCTTCATGCCATTGGTGACTGTTTCGGATGATCTATCATTTGATTATATCAATGACTCTGTAGATCTGCGGTAAGACAGGAGCTTGTTTTCAATTTGGGGTGGAAGGAAAGGTCTTCGAAAACATGTTTTTCTAAATTTGGCAGTATAAAACGTAATTATACATTCATTGGGAGGATTGCATTCATTGGAGTCCTGGAGCATTTCATTGCTCTGAGGCTCCGTCATTTCTGCTCTGTATGTATTTGTCTGCTCATCTATCAGCACATTCCCCACTCTGACTCCTTTTCTTTCTCTCCCCCCATTACAGGTGAGCGTGAGAAGGACCTGCAGGTATAGAAAAGATATCAGTGTACAGAAACTCAAATGAATATCAGCAATGCTGTGATCAGCAATGCTGCAAGACCACGACATGCAGACTTGGTAGAATTTGCTCGAATGCACGTTTTAGAATTAAAGAATAAAGCGAACAAAACTCCTCCAACTGATCTCCTAACCCGATTTTCTTTAATAGCCAATGGGAATTATTTAATGCTTGTGGAGCCCGAGAGGATGCTTTATCTTATAGCCCCATCTCTTCTGATACGCCATAGTCTGTTCTCAACCCTTCCCCCATGTCACTGCCTAGAAGTGACCTCTCACTCATTATGCCAGTGGTCACAATTGCAACAAGCAATCCAGTGACTTACACTGCTTTTTCCCTACTGATTTTTCCCATTTCAAAGCAGTGCCCTCTTCTACTGGTAGTAGAACCACATCGATTCCGTAGGTGCTGCTGTTCCCTTCTTCCTATGGTGAGAAATGTCAAAATGGTGAATTTTGTCTTGGGACACAGCATCAGTGAGCTGGGGGTCCTGCCTGCCCATGGTAAAGTTTCTCAGCTTTTCCATGCTCTCTGGAGCCACCAGCTCTCTTCTTTGTCCTTAGAGCGGCACTGATTGCTGATGTCAGCAGTACACCGCTTCTGCTTTGAGTGGAATTCAATGGGAGTTTCCCTAAGGTTGGGCTTGGGCAGTCAGCAAGATTTCACTGGGATTTAACGCTCTTGCCCAATGTAGAAACCAATTCATAAAGCTCACCTCTGGTTCAACAGACCTTGCACTGCCATAGATCATTCTCCTTAACTATCTTCCCCCCAACCAACGGCTTATTCTGAGTGAAATAGTCTATCCTGGTATCTCAGCCATTTGGGGAATCCAGGCATTTTCCATACACTTTGTGTGTAAGGGAGAAGTGGTACCTGCATGCTGTAGCTGCTCGGTTGCAGCACATCAGGCTGTAATTTATCTTAATTGTTCAACTCCTTCCATCTGTGCACTGAGCCCTGTTTGTACAACATAGATGCAATCTACGGAATGTTTTCTATGTGTGTGCAGAGCCAGTGAGCCTGCTTTCAATCTTCATCCATGAGCAGCTATCTCAATAACTGCAGTTCTTGCTAATAAAATCATTATCATGGTAAGGAAGTGGCATGGTCTGCATGGTGGTCAGTCAGGACTCTGCATATAGGCCACCTGGTAGTGGAGAACTGTGGCTGCATCGTTCTATCTGGCTGTGCTCCTGTTCCTGCCTAATGAATACAGAGATAATGAGACTAATGAAACTGTCCTCATCACAATGCACTTGAGATGCACTGATGAGAATTGCTAGATTAAAGGCAGGCCTTCTTATCATCTCTCAGTAATGAGAGCAACCCATGGATGAAGCTCTCTCCTTCTGCCTTGGTCTCATCTCTACCCCCCACAACAAAGCAGGTTTTACTGGTGGTGAGAAGGGGTTGCCATGATGGTGTCCATCAAATGAGTGTTATTACGGACATAGAGCAATGCTGTCAGCTCTTCCCATCCTAGGAAAAAGAAAGAGTTTGCTGGGCATCCATTGGATTTGTAAAAGTCGTTATTTAAAAGCACCTTTTTCCTCTCCTGAATATTTTGGTACAATTATTCCACCATCATCACCTCTGTTCCCACCAGAAATAGGGCTGAACAGATCTTTTATTACTCCATACAGAAAGATGTGGCTATTGCAAATTCCTACTCAAGGGGAAGGTGATCCAGCTGCCTCCAGCCCAGGGAGATCACTGCTCCATTTTCTGCATTGCCAGCAGTGATTGCTGCCCCTGGGGCTGCTGAGATAATAACGCTACCGTGCAGCATTCAGCACAGCAATTTGTTTACTCGTGTGGTGCATCTATTAGATTTTAATCTCCTCCATCTCTTTGCTAACCCTAATTATAGCAGTATTTAAAAACGTCACTGTGAGTTCAGTGGTTTTGGAAACTTTTGTAAGGGGGGAATGAGCAAATTTGTTGGATTGAGTTTTTAGCGCATTCCCATCTTAAGCCAAAACCACCCTTTCTGGTCTCAGGTTTTAATTAATTCAACTAATTGTTCAAACAGGTCTGTAAATCAAAAGGTGCGATATGACCATTTCTGTCAAGATGAAAAGCTGTAATGAAAAATTAATGATTCTCATCAGCTGTCTGGCTTCTCTGATGCTTTTGTCCTGATGCAGACTGGTTGCAAGGAGAAATAACTCTGGGACTCACGCCAAGCCGCTCTGCTTTGTCCAGAAGGAGCCTCATTACATTTCGAGATGGTCAGCTTGGTTGGTTTCCCACCCAATGCTCTGCACGCTGCCTTCAGCTCCTGGCTGGTGACTGACCTTGTGCAACTTCATTCTTGCGCTGAATCCTCTTTGTAAGAACAGATTAATGACAGTGTTTGTTGGTTGTCTGAATGCATCCCCAACTTCTTTCCCAAAAAAAACCTGTGGAGCTGCATTCTCTAACCCCACACCTGTTGTCATTAACAGGAGAGAAGCTGATGATGGCAGGTGTTGCTTCAAACATTGCCCCATGCAAGGCCCTCTTTTTTTTTTCATTTTTAAGTTTGTACTTACTGAAAAATAGTTGGATTCTTTTTGGATGATCATTTTTTCACCATTTTTCTGCATTACCTCTTCAGAGTATACAAAAAAAACAAACCCCACGGAACCATAGAACCCTCTTGACTGAGAAATACCTCCATGATCATTAAGCCCAGCTATTAAAATCATAGAATCATTAAGGTTGGGAATGATCTCTAAGACCGTCTAGTCCAGCCACCAACCCATCCCCACTATGCTCACTCATAGAACCATTAATGTCGGAGAAGATCTCCAAGATTCCCAAGTCCAACCCCAGCCCACCCCTACCCTGCCCTCTAACCGTGTCCTTCAGTGCCACATCTCCATGGTTCTACAGGGGAGTGACTCCCCACTGCCCTTGGCAATGCACTCCAATGCTTGGCCATTGAAGCCCCTGGCATAGTGCATTGCTTTGTACTCGGGCTGGGTGGTTTTAGAGCAAACTGAGTGGTTGAAAAGCAGAATTAAAGTGTTCTCCACAGCCAGACCTGCCTGAGTCAGCACGAGCTGGGCTGGAGTGTTCCTTCCAAAAATCCCAGCTACTGCTTGATGAATTAAACATGTTCCAGCGTTCTCTTCATCAGGGAGCTCACCGCTATTCTGCTTTCTAGGCTTTTTTTATTTGGTTCCATCTGCAAAATCTAGGCAGAAACTGGGAAACCCTTGGTGTGTAGCTTATGAACGCTGAGGTCCTTCTGATTTCAGAGGAGAAGCAGCTGAATGCAGAGGTGAGCACGTTCTTAGTTCCTGGTTGCAGGAGGGAAGTATCTCCTTTTCATCCTTCAGAAAAGATGGAACACTGCTGAGCTGCACAGGAGTGGAGCAGCAGATGTGTGAGCATCAGACGTCAGCGAGAGGAGAGGTGTGGAGGATGTTCTGGGTGATAATGGATGTGTCGAAGTGATAATGGGCTTGGAGCACGATTAATGGTAATGGATAGCATTTAGATGTAATGCAAGGAACACGTTCTGAAAGATATGAAAATAGGGTGTGTTTTTTTTAAGATATGGAGTTTTAAGCTCTGAGGACTAGATGCAGGAACTACTATGCAGTTGTTTCATGCATTTTATCTGTGGAAAAGCTCCATTAATTAGAAGCTTGTGAGGACTGGGAATTCTGTGGCCAGCTTTATTGCCATCATGACAAATGTGTGCCATTCCATCCACTTGGCAGTAGTGGATGGCTGGTTCCTTAGGCTGACACGGCAAAATAGCAATTCTTAATTTGGTTTGGTGCATCGAAATCCAGCAACAGAGCTCAGATAAGACAAATAAAACTGGGGAGTTGATGCAGGGGGTGTGAAAACCCAGGAAGGAGATTGCAACCGGTCCATGGGGGAATGAACCTGTTGAAGAACACCAGAGAAGCCCTTCCCCTGGCTCTGATGGCTCAGATGGCTCTGATGGCTCTGATGGCAGACAAGGATGCTCTTGGGTCTGGAAATCTCAGATGCATTTGTTAAGCTGGAAGCATCATTTTCCCATGCACAGTAAAGTTACAATTCTTCAGAGCAGTTGTGTGCAATGCTGCTGCCCTTGCTGGCTTTGTACCTCCGGATATTTATAGATGATGAACTATATGTCATGTTACTTCTCTGGTAACAAGACAAGGAGAGAAACATCTGTGTCTGTACCATGAAATAGTTGCAGTAGGCTGAACACTGCTTATTGTTTGCCTTGATTTGTGCTCCTTTGGTATACATGTATTGATGCTCACTGTATACTTCCCTCAGAAAATCCCTTGGCTTGCAACTTGCCATGAATATTCATCAACCACATTTGAGACAACTTCCCTACTCTGGCAAATATTTCATTACCTTTAATTCTGCTGTCTCGTGATTTATTTATTTTTTTCCAAAAGGAAAAAGTCCATAGAGCTTTATGAGAATATTTCTGAGAGAAGTGTTTCATTGCTGAATCCTTCAGAACTTCCATTTCATTGAACTGTGGAGGAAAACAAGCTCAGGTGCAAAGCATTTGTACCATTTCTCAAGGTGTTGTGTGCTGGCCATCAAGGGACTCTATTTATTGATGGAAGGGCTGCACAAGTAGGGCTAAAGAGAATGATTTTGTTATAGTTAAGGATACAGGCACTGAGTCGTGTCTAGAAGAGCTCTCACTGCCCTGCTATTGCACTGCAGCCACAGCACTGCCTTCCC
Organism: Alectoris magna; assembly: GCA_030625065.1. NCBI lineage: Eukaryota > Metazoa > Chordata > Aves > Galliformes > Phasianidae > Alectoris > Alectoris magna. Next base: position 2,470,126 of record CM060587.1, read on the forward strand.
TCCTCCCTTCTGCTGAACCGACACGAGGCGCGGAGCCGAACGCACAAGGGAGGATCATTGATGAGCTGCCATTAGTATGCACGGAAATTAATGTGTGACACAAATAAATGAAGGCTGAAGTGGTCCAGGAAAAGCCAGCGAGATGAGTAACAACCAAGGGCTTTTTTCTGCAGTGGCTGAGTCTGACTCCGCAGACCTTTTGCCTCCCTATTGATGGTTCCCATTAGGTTTCTGGCCATCAGCATTTTACAGTCCCCTTCTGCATTGACCCTAAAGACCAAAGCTTGAGATGGGATTAATAATAGCTCAGATCCAGCCCCATCTGCATTAGATGACTTCAGCTATGCAGAGCCAATGCTAATTAAGCCCTTGGACCCAGCACTGTTAATGGCACAGCTTCCTTGATGTATTCTGAACAGAATTAGCTGAAGTGTTGCAGTGGGTGACTGGTCCCCAAGGGCTGCAGGGCATGGAGCCAAAGGGGAGGGTTGTGTCCCAGATTCTGCCTCCTCATTTCAGTTCTGCATGTTTCCCTTTGGGCAGGGGACAGCCCTTTCTGTCTTAGCTCCCTGAAAACACAGAGATGCTCTTGCTGGGGGACGTCACTACTCACACAGAGACCTTTCCTTTCCTTCTGCTATTTTACTCGATTGCTCTGATTCATCAGCACTCAATTTCTCCCCTTCCTGCCTGCCTCCTCTCTCTCCTTTTGTTATCACCACTCTTTTTGCTTGCTTGCTGACTTTCTCTCCTATCTCTACAGCAGTGCCCAAAGCTCAGTCGACCTCTGTGCTATTTGCTGCGATAAGCATCACACTCACACAACACAACCATGTTTATATACCACTCACAATGTCAATTAAAAACTCACCAAGAGCAAGTACTGCAAGCCCAGACTCCCTCTAACGATCCCAGTAACCCTCTGCATCCCCCAGTTTATAGATATGTCACTGGGAGGCAATGTGGTGCAGCGTGACCATGCCCAGAGCAGCTCAGGCAGGGATGCTGCTCCCCAGCATTTTTCATTAATCATCCTCAAAAAGCTTTAAAGGGGAAGCAGAAGGGGTCAGTAACTTTGTGCCTCTTCCACAGATGGAGACATTGAGCCAAGAGAAGAATGAGAATTAGAAAAACACGACTTAACGAGTCCCGTGCCCTGCCCGTTAGGAAACACTTTCATCTGTTCTACAGGGAATCAGCCACAGATATTCGACCAGATAAGCTGTTCCCATCTCTTTTGTCAGTGCTGGCATGTTTACAGTACTTTGCTGGCACATTGCTTGGGAATTACAGGCAGATCCTCTCCAACATAGTGGGAACAGGCACATCACATGCTCCATGTTCCTGTCTAGAGACTGTTGGCAAACCTCAACTTGGAGTCAATCAAGGCAGGATTTTATAACCACTTCTACCCCCACCCCCTTCTCACATCCCTTATTTCCATCCTTCAAAGCAGGATGATTCACATGGTATAGTAACCTACATTTTGCTTGGCACCACTTAGGGGCTATATATAGAGGACAGAGTCACCCTGCTCCTCCTCGTTGATCCATTTTGCTTTTTTCCAGGCATGCCCGTGGTTCAGAGGGGAGCTGGGAGGTTAAAAGAGCCATCCGACATCGGGTTTGGTTGGGGTCTGCTCCAGGGCTAAGGTCGGGTTGGTGCCTTTTGTGGCATCCACATCTATGGAAGAGCTCTGAGTGAACCCTGAGTGCTCTCCCTGCAGCAGCCGTCTCTCCCTGAGCTGTTTCAGATGGAGAGCATAAAAATACAGGCAGGCAGCATTGCAGCATTCTGCAGTGGGGAGCGGGCAGTCAGTTCCCACTGGCAGATGTTGGTGGTTTGTGTATTTCTGTGTGGGTGTAATGGCTCTGCTGTTATCTTTTGTACCCCAAGCAGCACCAGACTATCCACAAAAGTGTGCCTTACTTTATAAATTCAGTTTCTCCTTTCACATCAGCTGCAGGAGCCTTTGTTTCAGTGGCTTCCCAGTGGGAAATACTGCCCTATGTGCCCCAACAGAAAATAACCCATTGACAGCACCAGAGGGCAAGCCCGGCTGATCTCCCCCTTGACCCCTCCCCCAAACTTGGCCTCTCTATTCCCAGGTCACCATGCAGGGGACAGCAGCTGTGCTGCTAAAGGAGCTTTATCGACGCAGCTGTGATGTTCCATGGCCCAGTGGCTCTGGGACCCCACCTGCAGCATCCTCACATGCATCCCAATGAAAGCATCACCGGGGATGGGGTGAGGGGCATCTCCAGTCCCTCCAACAGCTTATCAATCAATGCAGAGTGGCAGGGAGGCTCTTGATGAGAAAGCTATTGGGAATGTGAGGTTTCACTAATGGCAAGCACAGCGCTACAAGGGGAATTCAGCCTCTGGCTTTTAGCCGGGTGATTCTCATGTCAGACAAGGGGCAAAGACAGGATGAGCTTTTTATGTATGAGCAGCATCTGTTGGATTTTCCATATTTCTGACAGTACTTTTTGTTCTGTTACACCAACCCCCAAAAGGAGAATGAGGAATGTTGCACCCTGTCTTGCAGATCCTCAGCCCAAGAACCCCATGGTTGTCCCACTCACCAGGGTTGCATTTCCCACATCAGACCCCAGCTTTGGGAAATCATTGCTGTGCACTGCTCATGCTTTTACTATAAAGGATCAAAGGAGCTGGAGGGAGGATGAAAAGCTTGCTTGCAGCTTGCTTGCCCTTCTCTGCATGCACCTGTCAAAAGAGGGACGGCTCAGCCTTTGTTGGCTCAGCCAACAAGACACCAAACTCTTGTTAGGGTGGGGGTGGTTTTGTTCTCTATCCTGCTTGATGTGTTCTTTGGGATCCTGCACAAACCTAAACTCCCTGTTTGCAAAAGGTGCCAGTAACACTCTCCTCAGGGAGTTGCTAGGAGGAGAAATGCATTAGGCAGTGTTGGACCCCAGACGTCCTGCTTGCTTCATAATGAGTCCTCTGTGCACAGCTTTATGGTATATCTCATTCCTGTAGAACTGAAATATTACAGCGTGTGTCAGGCCAAAGCTTGCTTTCCTGCCTGCAGTGTTTTATTGCCTGCTGGAGCAGACTGTCCCCATCTCCCATTAATCAGAAATATCTGAGTCATCTGCAGCCTGCTGACCACAACGAAAAGCCCAACTGCGGGGCTGGCACCGGCGCCGATAAACTTTGTCTGCAAGCACACAGTGGGGAGGGTCCTCATGCAGCACAAATCCATGGCTGGCAGGGTAGGGAGAGGATGAAACAGGAATCAGATTGAAGGCAAAACAATAGGGTTTCTGCCTCCTTCTTGCAGCCCAGCTTGTCCTGTGCTGTCCCCATCCCCAGCGCTGCACCGTGTTGGGATGTCAAACCCCTTCCTTTGTAGCAGCAGCTGTACAGGAGTAGGAGGTCAGCGCTTGTGACCATTGCTCCCACTGGAAAAAGCAATCTCACCAACTTTTTGATTGACTGCATCGTTTTATGGGCAAAACTCAACACTATTCCCTGCTGGTATTGATTTTGATGCCTGGAGCAGATGGGCACAGCAGGTATGGTTTGGGGATGAATGCACGTCACAGAGCGGCGATAGCAGGGAAACCCCCACGTGTTTAGGCTCAGAATCCCTGAAAGCATCCATTTGTGCAGAGCTGCTGCTGGCAGCAGATGCTGAGCTGCCACACATCAGCGTCAGCTGGCAAATCTGTCGTGGTTTTGAGGACTTCCCAGTTTCCAGGGGAAGAGCAAACCCATACGGGAACACTCCCTGTGAGCTGCCAGCCTCAGCAGGATTTCAGTTTGGGACTGAGCATCCTTCATCACCACCAGACCTCACCCAGGGGCAAACCTCCCCTCAGCATGGACTGTGTTGGGAGCAAAGCTCCTGCTCAGGAAAACATTGCTTTTATTAAAGGTCTCACTTGCTCTTTAGGCACACTGCCCTTTCCGAGCAGTGCTGCTGCACTGATGTATTATTCTCATTCTCCCTCCTGCCCTGACACATTGCTGGCAGGGTGTTTTCTTTACTGGGCATCACTTGGTGAGAAAGAGGGGCTTGGATGTGCATCAGCACTCATTAATCAAACGAGTTCAGCTGCTGCTGTGCTGCAGCCTGGTGGCTCTTTGCCTTCTGCTTTTTTTATTGGAGAAGCAGAGCCACAGGGACCTCCAGGGATGGGAGCAAAGAAAGCATGTGTGATGGGACCAGCCCTCCCACCAAGGACACTGCAGAAAGGGAGCACGGGAGCAAGCAGGATCCTCTTTTAAAATATGCTGAGTTGTGGAGCAGGTTTTCCCTTTTAAAGAGACAAACACAAGAAATGCACCTTAATGGCAAAGAAATGCACCTTTCCCTTTCCATAAGATTAAATGCTTTCGTGTAATCGCGCATTAACCTTTGATCCTGCATTAGGTCTGCTGTTGCCTTGCACCCTCAATGCTTTTAAGCCAGGATTGCAATTAGCCAAAGTGGCTCCTGACAGCCTTCCAGGCAACCTCCAGGGCTGTGCTCCCTTGGTGGAGGGGGGGGGGGGGGGAAGGATGGATCACCACTCCTGTTTCTGGGGGCTGGCGGAGGGGCTCCTTCCCTGCAGGCCGACCCTAAGTGGGGGCTGTTGTGTGCAGGGGGTTTCAATGTGGCTTTCAGCCCAAAGAGCTTCCTGCTCAGATGCATTTCTTTGCCTCTCTCCCACAATTAGATTACAGCAGTGCAGGGACCCTCCCCTGGGTCTGATGTACAGCAGGGATATTTATAGGAAAAGCTTTTTAATAGCCTGAGTTGAAAAATCTGGTTTAAAGCAAGCCCATCCCCAGGTAATTAAATAACCGAGGAATGATTAAGGGTATTGATCGGGCACTTGAGCCTCCTCCCTCTTCTGTATATGAGAAGTGAATCAGATTGAAACATTCTGGGTGAAATATCCCAAATTCTCCGTTCAAAAAATGTTTTCTTTCTTTATTCTTATTATAAGCTGCATTTACTGGACAGCATTAAAGTCACTCCTGAATGGCTTTTCTCTTTTTTTTTTTCCCCCTTCGCAGGCTGATGGGAGAACGAAAACAAAATGTCAATGCAAAGGGCTGATTGCAAATGCCAGTTTCCATGCAGCTATTTCCCAAGCTAAATTCCCTGTCAGTGTTATGTATTAGAGTCCATATCCTTCAGTAATCGAAATGTTTATTTGGTAATAAATGTTAATCGCCAGAACTGATATTCACTTTTTAATTACATGGAATGTTACGTTTCCATCAGTGTATAACATGGCCTAAATACTCCATTTCGTATTATTTAGGTTGCATATTTGCATAGGACAACACATCAATGCGAACCTCTTTTGTCAAGAAACTCTGTGCCTGGTCCAGGTACGTCTGACATCAGTAAGAGAGTTTTCATACATATTTATGCAAGTTGGATTCAGCCTTCAGCACAGGGATACAGCACAGAGAAATAAATGCATTCGGAAAACGAGCAGCCTAATTTTGGTGCTGGTTGTTGAGAATATAGAGATTACCCTATCACTAAAAGATATGCTCCGTGCTTTGAAGGCTGCATCTGTTGTTTTATATCACACATTAAAAAAAAAAAAGAAAGGGAAATGTATGAAAGCTGCTGCTGTGCTGCTTTGGGCTCTGGGGCTCCGACAGAGAGGAGCTTCTTGCAGGGATTCTGCCTGGTGTCCTAACAAAGAGATCAGAAAATGGTTGTGCTGGGTTTTGTGGTCCTTGGTTTTCTTTTGTGTGCAAAAATTGCTCTGATTTTCCACGTGGGAAGGCAGGGTCAGGGGCGCCTTGAACTCCACTGAGAAGAATTGCTCGGTCCATGCATCCCTTGCTTGGGTAATCTAATGGGGACGGCTGCTGCTCAATCAAAGGAGCTGTTTACCTTGGGAAGATCCTCAAGGTCAAACTGCAGTTTCTTGTGCTGCTTTTTTTCCTTATTTCCTTTCCTTTTTGTGCAAGCAGAAAGGAGCAGATCGCACTGGAACCACATCTCCTTGTGACTGCTGGCAGCATAGATGGGATGTTTCCAAAGGTTTCTTACTTGTCCCCTGTTGTTGTCCAACACCCCATAGTCTGTATGTATCCCATTAGTCATGCAAGAACAGAAAGAAATCTGATATCCAGAGCCTGTCCTGAAATAATGAATCATAGAATGGTTTGAGTTGGATCGGACCCTTAAAGGCCATCTGGTCCAACTCCCTGCACTGAACAGGGACACCCGCAGCTCCATCAGTGCTCAGAGCCCCATCTCTTTGACCAAGTGTCTCCACTGAAGGGGCATCCGCCACCTCTCTGAGCAACCTGTGCCAGTGCCTCCACCACCCTTATTTTAAATAGTTTCTTTATATCCAGTTTAAACCTCCCCTCTTTCAGTTTGAAGTCATTTCCCTTTGCCCTGTCACAACAGACCTTGCTGAAGAGTCTGTCTCCTTCCTTCTTACATCACCCCTTTAGGAACTGCAAGGTTGCTACCATGAAAGACTGCTAACAGTCCTTGGCATCTGCTGCTGGTGCTCGGGCACTGTCTGCATTGTTTCCAGCTTATTAGCTGACCGGAGGGAAGAACATCACCTCCTTGTGCATTGGCTGTTCTGTTTGCAAGCACTCAATCATATTAGCAAAACAGTTTGGGATTGAGAGCTGTGACAGCTCCTGTCAGCACTGTGGGATTGCTGGATGCTGCAGTGGAAGGCTGTGATTTCCCAACCAGACCCCATCGGATTTCCTACTTCTCGATTTGTTAGCTTAAATTCTTTGTTGCTAAAATCAGCTTTGTTAACAATGTGACTTTCAGCTGGAATTAGAGTTTTAATTGACAGGCGGCCACTTAGTGGTTTGTACTACTCGGTAAACCTCACAATTATCCATTTGTCCCCTGATGTTTCAGTGATTATAAGAGGAGAGAAATGTTGGCTCTCCAACCAACCATCACACGAGTGATTAATGGAGCATCAGCCTTGCTCTTCTATGGAGGCTGGATGGGAATAGGAGAGTATTTATTGTCTTCCTGAAATGAAGTCAGAGGTAAAAGCGCTGCAAGATGTTTCGGCAATTTGCTCTTATCTTGGCTGATGTGTTGAGTTCAGGAAACAAATAAAAAGCAGCTGGAAGTATTTTGGTACACACAATGCAGTTTGGAAATTGAGCTGTAAGAGGGAGCATCGAGGGTTAGACACTGACGTCTTGATCCTGTGCAGGAGGCAAAAATTCAAGCTGGGATTTCTTGCTGAACCATCTGCAAAATTACCTCTGAGTCATGGCACGATGATCCGTATGCGACCCATGGTGCCACCTAATTTCCACGTGGCCTTTTCAGGGGCTGCAGCCACTCATGGTGGGCCTTTTCCTGATGGAAGTTTGAGAGGTTATAGCATAAAATGGGAAGAATGTAATTCTGTTTTAATGCAAGGCACTGAAGGGTAAGAAAACACGTACAGACACACTGAGACTTCACCATGAGGAGCTTTTCAGAGGTGATGAGGCTGGCCAGAGGCTGGTTTGCATTTGCAGAGCACACAGCACAACCCAGTGAGCCCAGTAACAATCCTGGCCATTGAACAGCAGGCAACTGGGAACCAAAGTGGAGGTGGAGTCACTGTTCCTGGAGGTAAGAAAAGTCTAGAAGTAGTGCTTAGAGACAGGGACAGAGGGCAATATTGGTGGTAGGTGGATGGTTGGACTAGATGATTTTAGAGGTCTTTTCCAACCTTTATGATTCTATGATTCAAAATGAATCCTCAATGAGCTTCAACGAAGGATGGCGTAGTACAAAGCCTCACACAAGTCATGTGTTAAGAGATGCTGGCCTGGGAGCCTTAATTTCATCCTCTGTGAGCAAACCTATTGAGGGAAAAGGTTCATTTTCACAGTCACTTTCCCAGCTGTAACTGTGCTCTGACTGCTGTGGAAATTTACCTCGCAGGGTTCGATTCACAGCAATTTTTGAAGCTTGTATAATAATTTGCTTCTATTAATACCATTCACTGCCCCACTGCCATTTGTGTGATGGACAAATCTGCAAGTCACAGATGGAGAAGTATCAGAAAGGAGAAAATTAGAGTAATATGAAGAGCCCAATTTCAGCCTATGCAAACCCAACTGGAAAGCTGGAAGGAGAGCACTTCCTTAAGTTGTTCAAGACCAAATAAAAGCACGCTCAGAGTCATTGGGGTACATTCGAGTCAATGCAGGGCCAGATCAGTGGTCCCATGGACAGCAATACGAAGCTTGCCAGAAAGTCTTTTCACTTTATCATTCTGTATGACTTTGAGTTACGTTTCAGTGTTTTAAAGACTCAGACTCTTCCTAATTCAATGGAGGAGCCTTGGTTGTCTGTCCCATGGTGAAATGACTCTGTACAGCTTTATTCATCCAATGGAAAATGCAAACATTTCATGTCATGACTCTGGAAATGCAAATGAGGATAAAGAAACGTTCACTTCTATTCTATTTGTACTGTTTTTATCCTGAGTGCCCCAATTCTTTATTTTAACTTCAGCCTTCCCAGTCTGCCAAGATTCAGCTTTCAGTTCTGAGTGGATTTTCTTGTTTTATCCAGGTTATAATTCCATAAGAAAGCAGTATCATAAAGGAAAACGTGACATCCTCTTCTACACCACTGAAATGAAAAGAGATTTACAAAGCCTGTATTGCTTTGTATATACTCCATATATTTTGTTTTCTAAACTAATCAAAAGGAAATAAAACAGAGTCAGCCGAAGTCTCCGCTGTTTATTTATCTGTATGAATGTCATTTCCCAAATGTAACTTTTTCTATCCCCTCTCTTGTTTGGTCTGGCTTAAAATACAATATGTGTTCCGACTGAACCATGAAAGCTTAAACAAAAGTGATTAGAGATGGAGCAGAGAACAAAGCCCTCTTCTGAGAAGGTTCAGATCATAAATGATCCCCCGACCTTGAAAACAACCCTGCTCCAGGAGAAGAATTCAAATTTGGATTCTAACTAAGCAGCACCAAGGACGTTTGCATTTGAAAGCATTTCAAAGTGCTCGTATAAAGTCCTTGATATTTGTTAGGGTTTTACTTTTCAGCAGAAGAGCCGCAGTTTCCTCTTCAGCTGAATGATGGCAATTTTGAGCAGCTGGGACAGGTGTTTCTAAACCATCTTATGTTACTACCTGCTTTTATCCTTGTTCTTCTTCTTTATTCAGGTTGCCTGGAGAAGCTGTGGATGCCCCACACCTGGAGGTGCCTAAAGCCAGGTTGAATGGGCCCTGGGCAACCTGACCTGGTGGGTGGCAACCAGCCCAGGGCACAGGGGTTGAAACTGGATGACCTTCAAGGTCCCTTCCAACCTAAGCCATTCTATGATTCTTGCTAGCCCTACCTGACCAGTTCTCCTCCCACACAATTTTGCTCAGCTATATTCTGTTCAGGAGTATTTAACCCCCTGCATGGCAACGACAGCAGCCTATGCTGAGCAATCCTGAGATGTGAGGGATTGCTGAGTGTTAATTAAGCTTTCTTCCCTAGGTCACTGGCAAAATGCTGTCTGTTTTAACTTGGCTTTTTCTTTCTTTACAAAGACAGAAATCAAACATCAAGAAATGAAAAGACGGCGCAAGAAAGATACAATAATCAATCAAATCCTATCCAAGGCAGGAGTGACTGACTCTAAGGGACACTGAGAAAACAGAAGCAACTTCCTTCCTAGATTAAAGGTGAAGTGAGAGGATCTCGTTAGCATATTTTAATGAGCTGCTGCCCTTTTGGCTGACAGACAGTGACTTCCATGTGTGTGGATCGGCTTGATGGGAAGAGGATTGGCTTCAGCTCCTTTGTACTGCTGGGGGCTCACCCGCTGCAGATGGAGCCTTGCTGTGCCCAAAGTTGGGAGCTGTACACTTCTGAAAACGTGCTAATGTAATCACAGCAGGCTTCAGAGCAGGAGGAGCGAGGCAGAAAGATCTGAGTAAGCACACTCATTGGATTTGGGATTGAATCCCACCTTCCTACAGCTTCGACTTGCCCTGAAAGAGCAGCTGTGAGGTTTAAGAGTGCTGATAGCTTTGTGAAGATGCCTTTGTCAGCCCCTGGTGCACACCTCGGGTGAGACATCCTGAAGGTTGAATAAAATCGCTTTCACTCATCACACAGTGCTTTCTTCTTACCTGCTCTACATCTCCCTTCAATAACTTCTTGCAGAAGTGCTTGGCGTGGCTTCCTGCTCAATATCCCGGAGAGATATTACAAAGTAGCCCTGGGAGATAAGGGGTGGTGATTGTGGGAGCTTGAATGGGTCCTACCCGAGACTTACAGTCCACTGAAAATAAAAGTTTGCTTGGCACAAAAGCAACATGTCTATCCAGACATTTATTCTATTCCATCAGTTTAAGATTATAACCATCAAAGGTTTGTTTCATAAGTCTGTTTCAAGTCATTACTTCAAGGGGTGAAATGATTATTATTATTATACATTTCTGGGAGCCAAGAGCCCAAGGATTGCCTTGCTGCCATGATAAATGGCGCCTTCTGAATTTCAGCTGTGTATGGCAGTAGGAGGCTGTATCAGATCAGCAGGTACCAGCTGAGGATCTTGTGGTGCTCTGCAGCCTCTTCAAAGGATCCAAATTACAAGCTCCTGCCTCACACTCTGGTTATGCACACTGTTCTAGGGAAGCTTGCTTAAAATTCACTTGCTTTCTCTTGTGCCAACAGGATAACTTGCAATGCTTTCAGTTTATAAACATGTTTAACATCAGTTGAAAGTAGAAGCCACAACCGTGGTCACAACTGATGGGTATAACTATTCAGCAAGGCCATCTAAGGGGATGTTACAGTCATGATATGCTTCGAGATGTTGGCCCTCCAGAACAGCTTTACTGCTGGCACTGCAAATTAAGGCTCCCTGTTGTCTAAGTAGTTGATCAAAAGCTTTTTGTCAGGAAGAATTAGTAGCTAGGCAAAAAGAACCTAAAACTCTGAGGCTTGAGGCAAGCTGATAAATGATGTGTTTTTATTTCTGAATCATCCATCAGTTTGTTTTCTGGATCACACTGACGTAGAGGATGGATGAGTTGTTCCTCTCAGTTTGCTTGACTTAGCATGTGCAAAATATTCATGTATAGGTGTTGGGCTTTGATCCCAAACGAGCCCCCACCCGACCTGAGCGACCTGTCTAAGTATTTATACCTACATTGAGTTTTCCCTTCAAGCTGGAACTCCACTGGAGTTTTGGGGTGTACTGGTGAGATGTTTTTTCTAGATGCTTTTTTAATGCACTATCGGATCACAAAAACACATGAGCTGTCAACATCAAACAAGACAACGGTGCAGTAGGGGGCTTAAATGCAAACCTGACCTCCAACGGGGATGCGAGCTTTCATCAGCCAATAGAAAAAATGTATACATTGCTGCAGTATTACTCGACATGGTGAATGAAACAACAGTCTCAACTATTCTTTCTGGTGAAAGTACATGTAAAATGTGGTATGTGTGCTAATAGTTGAACGATGACATGAATATACCAATGCATAAAGCGGAGCGCTTTCAGTTCATCACTTGCTTCAGCTGTCTTACAGCTGATGTCTTTGTTTGACGTGGCCCTCAGGAAGGATTTCTTTAATTCACTTACAGACCTTGAAGTGTAAAATTGATCTTTTCAGGCTGTTTCTGTAGCTTCTCAGCAAACAAATGCTTCTTCCCCAAGGAAAAGCTTTTATATACTTAGATTAATGGTATGTAGAGTTACAGAAACTCTTCAGTCAGCAGTCTAAAGGATAAGTCTTGAGATATGACTGGTTCTTGCTTATTAGGTAAGGAATGCATTAATTTCGAGGCAAGCAGGAAGCATTTGGTTGTGATGTTTATCTCAAGCAGTGCTGTATCTGGATGCTGTTAAGTGATTTAGTTATCCTTCTGTCCTCTACTTGCAAACTGAGGTCAAACGCAGGGAGCAAATCCCAGTCAATTTGTTATGGGACTATTTTACAAAGGTTAATTGTGGAACTACTGTTTTTTGGCCTGTTGGAAGAGGAAGCATTGCACTGTTTTGTGCATTCTGGAATCTTGGAGCACGTCATGTTTCTTTCTGAAGAACTTCAGGAGAAGCAAAGCCCTAAATCTTTGCAAGGGACTCATCAATGTCTGCTCCTTTGGAAGAAACCTGTTAATGCTGAAGACAAGACAGATAATGTAATGTGGTTCATTAATTATAGTAATTATGTTTGAGCTGCAGTGCATTTCTAATTATAAAATGCAACTCAAACATGAAGCCTTTATGTCAGGGTACAAATGAAGTTCTCAAAGTCCCAGACACTCCAGTGCTAACAGTGATGCTTCAGGCTTTCATACACATTTGGGCACTCGCTTCTCCACTGAAAAGCTTAATCTTGTCCATCAGAAACTCCAGATGTGGACAAGATGCCCTTGACGACCCTGTACTAAAGCAGGGTCTCGTGTGGGCTTGAGTGATGGCATAGAAATAAGCATTTGGTGGAATAAATCCATACTGCCAGAATGCAATGTGTGGGGTTTTTTTTGTTTCTGGATGGATTTGATCTTTTATTTTGCAGGAGCAGTGTGAGTGGCATGTATAAACAGCAGGAAAACAGTAGACAGCAGGATAAATCCACAAGGAAAGAGAAAGAAGGGCAAGTCAACTCATGTATTTTAATTGCACCTCTGAAAGATGCCTCACCATGGAAATGGATAACACGTCAATAATGAAACAACAGAAACGAACCCTGCATAGCAAGCAACCTTGCCCTTTGCTAATTAACAAATCTGCTAGAAAATGCCAGGCACCAGTCAAGGGACTTCGTGTTGCTGTCACCCAGGGATGTCAGCAAGTCAATGCAGAGTTAAACACTGGCTGTGTAGATAAAACTGAACTGGAAGGTTACTTATATGGATGTGATTGTAGCCTTCTGGAGACTGTGATAAAAATGAGAGTTCTTAGCTACACCAGAAGGATGCTGTTTGACTCTAGTTTGATTTCTTCCTTTACTTCTAGGCAGCTGTTGGACTAATTAAAGGCTGCGTGAACTCAGTTGTGATTTGAATCATACAGGAGGGTGGTTTGCTTAAACTTCTGCATGCAGATCAGGGGTTTGGTGTGGTCCGTATCTGTAACACAGCTTGCTTGTTCTCTGGCCTCTGTAGACAGTATCGTTACCTGACAGCTCCAAAAGCCATCAAAGCCTGTCTGTAAGCAGCAGGCACCTGCAAATACTTCTGTAAAGGCACAGATAGAAACAATGACTCCGGTGATGGCTTTCAGTCACTGCAAAGCCAAGCTTTTAAATGTGATCAACGCTTGGCAGGCAAAATTTATCTGTAAAATGTGTGAACTGCAAAAACGAATTAAGTTACCAGATCCTGATGTCTTAAGTCCTACTCAAAGCTCGACAGCTTTTAATAACCAAGACTTGGTTTCAGATTTTCTACGAAATCAATCAATGCCAACATCCTGCTAATGCAGGAAAAAAGTGGAAAAGATGTACTGGGGGAGGTTACAGTGAACATTCTTCTGCATTCTGCATCTCAGCTACCGAAGAAATACACAGATGATCACATATCTGTTATGAATACAGTAAGAGCAGTCTAGCAATCTTGCACTGGAGTTGTCATTGAATAATGCAGATCTATCCACATGGATGCTACTCAGGCCTGGGGTTTGAGATCCCCTTGGCTTCCAAGTTAAACTCATGGAGTGCTTCAGTCTGGAGATGTGATTCAAAGTGACTGGGCTGATAGAGAGAATTACAGCAAAAATGGATAAGACAGCAAGCTCAGCGGTGAGGTCTCTGAAGGAAAATCCGTGTTAAGCTATTTAAAAAGAGATAATAAAAGAAAATCAATAGTGCTTCATGTCTTGACTTGGTATCAGCAGAGAATTTTTGTAACCCTTCACAATTCTTACTGAAGTCGCATAGCAGTTTAACTTCCTTTCCAAAAAAAACCCCTTCAACTATTTGGGGGATGGAGTGATATTTGTAGCAGCAGTTCTTTGCTCCCATATCATTCTTCCTTGGGAATCAACAAAGGAATGTTCAACGTTCTTCTTGGTTAAATGTGGAACTTACAAACTTTAGGACTTGTGTTCTGCATTTGATGCGTGAACTGAGGGTTGGTCACAAAAACCTGAATATTTGGGAGTATTGGCACATCCCTTAGGTCTTGAGGACCATAGTAGTACAGTTCATAGGCCTCTGACAGATTTGCTGATATCACATTGAATGGGATTTGCTGTTTGCTGTCCCTACTAATGTTCCTGTCATAGCAAAGCCCCAAAGAAGACTGAACAAAGTCCTGACTGCAAAATTCACTCGTGGTGTGTGTAAACTGGGAGCATTTGGGAGACAAAAGCATGGGATGTGGCACAATTGCATTTGCTCCTAGTGAGGAATGAAAGATGTATTATCAAAAACGGTTTTTCTTTGTCTCACGTAACTACAATAAATCATTCAGGCCGCAGAACCATGAAAAGAAATTCATTTCATGGACTATGCAAGGAATTATGATGAGATTTCTAGCTAATGGCCTTTGACAGACAGAAGGGGCAATAGAAATGCAACTGTATTCTCAATCAAAGAAGCAACGAAATGAGGTTTTTAAATGATAAACTTTGTCACAATGAAGCTATTTGTTTTGCAGAAGCGGTTTCTGACTGAGCAGGAAAGGGAACTGAGGTCAGGGGGACAAACCTCAAAGAGCAAAGCAATTAGGGGACACCAACCTCAATTTAGTGTCGCCGTTATTATTGCCCTCCCCAAAAGCAACCAGTATCCTTACAAAGATGCAGCTTCCTTGTGCCTGGTGTTGCCCCACTGCTAAACTTCTCATTATGCATCACACCCTTGACTCTCTACAGCGAAACAAACCCATGTGCTGCCGTGCTCAGTAGGTTGGGTGCAAAGTGAGTCGCACTGCTTGCAGCAGGAATATACCACAGTGGAGTTATTGTCTGGATTGGAAGGTTGAGTGTTGCTCAGCAGGAAATAAGAGAAAGTACAGCGTGCTTTTTGCAGGTCACCTCAAGGCTGCCAAGATCAGGTTTTCCTCTAACCAGACAGACTAGCTGCCGCTCAATTGATCTGCGTCTGATACAGGGGAAATAAAAGCCTTGGAAAGCAATACTGAAGAGCAGGAAAAGAAAATTATATATATATATATATATGTGTGTATATATATATATATATATGCATATTTAAGGTGATAGAGGCAAATGGTGCCTTTGGGAATGAGTTTTTAAGAGAAGTGCCAAAACTGCTGACACAAAATGCATGACCTTTCCCTGCCTCAGCAACAAGAGATTAACAATAACCATTGGATTACCAGGTAGAATTAAGAAGGAAAAATAGAAAGGTGCTAAATAGGTAACATCTGCGAAGGACCCAATTTTGTGCTTCTGTGAAGTGAGAAATAATTTCATAATTGTTTTCCAGCAGATGCTGACTTAGAGACCAATATTCTGCAAAGCTATGCATGGACTGGACCACTATTATTCCGAGAGCCTTTGCAGAGAGCTCAGCAATGCAACAACTGTGTTCTGGGTGATGCAGACCTGATAAATCTTTGGAATGAGTATACAATTTACAGGAAGGAAAAATAAACCTTTTGAACCACGAGATGAAGAAAAAGCCCGTTGCTAAATATAGCTCTGGTTGCGAAAGGATAATTTGATTTGCAGAAATGTACTGAGGTGGGGAGCTGCAAACTGAATATAAAGTAACACCACAGGGTACGCATCAGCGGCATGCATACAGAATGGCTGAACAGGAGGAGGAAGACAGACACTAGAGAGCTGCAAGCTTCCAAGAAACAGAATTAGACAGAGCTTTTAGCTTGATGTCTGACTATTTGTTTCATCAAGATGGCAGCAGCCATGGGAGGCAGTTGAATTTCACAGACTTTCATCTGTAGAGAATGTCTCTCGCTTCTTCCTTACCCCAAGGTATCGCCATTTTTCACTGCCTGAGAGTTTAAAGGAACACCATATGTCCCATTGGAGCTGTACTTGATTCACGCCTGTTGAAGTGGTATGCTTATGTGACCCAAGGGCTGGATCCAGAGCCCGTGGATTTCAGCAGTGATGCTGTGCCAGCTGAAGGAGCTTTGTATGTCCTATATCATAGAATCATACAATCACGGAATATCCCAAGCTGGATGGGACCAATAAGAATCAGTGAGTCCAACTCCTGGCTCCACACCACAAGACTGGTCTGATTTAGCCTCCAAGGAGAACTAATTAAAACTAATATGAACAAAGTCAAGCTCTTCTTTGTGACCACATTTCATCAATACTTTCCACAGGCTTTAGCTAAATGTGAGATTGGCATCAACACCACGAAGCTGGATTGATGCTCCCGCGCTACTAACAACTGCTCGCTGATTTCAGACATCTACAGCATTCAAGTAAACAAAAGTGCATTGCATCTTTAGAAGTGAATATCTTCAAAAATGCATATCCTTTCTTTATTTTTTTTTGCAAAATCACTGCAGCATTTGGTGATGCTGGTCCTGAACACTCTGTTTACTCGATGTTTTGAAGCTACTACAGCAAACTAAGAGTAATGAGCGCTCTTTAGAGATGCCATGGATTGCTGTAGGGAAAACCAGTGGCCCAGATGGGGAATAAATCTTGCTTTATTGTCTTTGTAGCAGAATATATCTTGTAAAAGTACAGAGAAGAAGACAACTAAAAATTGGCCAGGAAAAGATAACATCAGTTGAGAAGAACAAAAATGGAAGCATGTGAGCATATTGAGCCGGATATTTCAAAAGGAAGACAACTTAATATTGTACCACTTTAGGACAGAACAACTTTTTTCTTCTGCTTGATAGTGGAATCCATCTTAAAGACTTTTTGAGCTCTGTCAATTTGGAAGATTTAATGCTAGGAATCCTTCTTTTCTTTTTCCAACTGAATTTGGGTGTATGGGTATTAAATGCACAACAGTGTTAATGTGCCAAATAATCTCTCCTGGATCTGGAGACATAATTGCTGCAGAGACAAAAATGATTGAAAACCACTTGAACCATTCAAAGCCCGACTGAGGCATAGAGGGGTACTCTGGTTCTTTATTCTCACAATGACTGCATATCCATTGAAGTCAGATAAAACAGCCGGCATTACTCAACTCTTCAAAGATTGAATGGCATTTACGCTGCACTTGGATTGTTCTTAAGAAATGACTAGAATTTCAAGCCCTCAGCTGCTTTACTGCAAACTGATACTGTCCCGACTCATGCAAGCTTAATGAAACCCAGTGTCCTTTTAACCAGAAAAGAAAGCGAGAAGAATCAGGTGTCCTCATTCTGTAAAGAAGTAGAGCTGATATTCCAGAGGCTTTGCAAGGACTGTGTTTTTCACAGATGCAGTTCCCCAGATAATGGAGCGTACCTCTATGTACTGTTCAAACAGTCTTAAAGAAAAGGCACACGTAAAGGTCGGTTGTGACCCAGATTTTCCTTTGATAGCCCTTCACTTAGGATAAAGCCATCGGCCCTGTTAGCGTTATTAATGCCAGCAGAAAGAGATGCAAGAAATGACTGATTACTGACTTTTCCCCTCATCCTTACAGGCAGTTTCCTCACTGCTCACACCAGTAACTCCCGTGTCCTCACATCTGCCTTGAACACTGCAATGCTCCAAGTGAAGAAATCAGCCATTGAGGGCCTGACGCTCAGATTAGGGAGGCACAGATTAGTTCTGCTGAGCTGCACTGATTTGTGACGTGTGCTACTGTTGGAAATCCAGCAGCACTGAAACCAGCAGCACAGAGATTTATACCACTTTGGGTTCTACTGCTTTTTTGGCTTCTTTTCAGAATGAGGCTCTGATAAGGATTTGCATGAATGATTTTTCTAAGTGATCCTTACAGTACAATCTAAATCACTGTAGCATCTTTATCTGGTAGATGCTGTAGATGCTATCATCCCCTTTACTGCACACTGCCTATCTCACCAAGTGCAATTGGATGCTTATATAGTGCACAACTGACTCAGTCAGTGGGGTCCTGATCTGACTGGGAGGTCCCATAGCTGTGTAAGAGAAGATGAGAATAAAAGGCATGGAAATACAGAGCAGAGATCTTGAGAAACGCGATTTCAGATTGTGTTAGGTGGCGTAAAGATGGAATTGATGAGCTTCGTCGCCTTTTTTAACCTTAATATTTCTATAATTCGGCATTGTATGATGTATCCAACCTTACTGAGTTTCTGTTTGTTCCCCAGCATCTTTAGAGAACTTAACACCTGCAAGTGCTGCTGAAAAATGCTGATCTACAAATGGACCAGGCATGAAATGGAGAAAAGCACCGAAATGCTCTTTCAGCTTTCCCCCAGACTGTCTGCAGCCAGACTGTGTTTGCTCTCTCTTTAGTTTTTGTTAACTGCAGCTCAGTGATGTTCTTAAGGACACTGTGGTGTAAGGCATAATTTCTCTCCTTGTCTACCGAGTTTATTTATTCTTACTGCTACAGCTAAACCCTGAAGGTGTTTTTAGATGTGAACTTGTTGGGAGCATTCTGGTCCTGGAGGGATATGTATCGCTTGTCTAAAAAAGTGCTGAAATAATTCTGCAGGAGGTGCAGAACAGTACTGAGCAGGTGTCTGGCCTGAGGGGTACCCAGAGAGAGGCAGTGATGCAGGCACACTGAGCTGTGCTTTGGTGTTTTAATTAGGTACGGGAAGGAAGACGAGTAAAAACCCATTGTTATTCTATTTGGAGCTCAGTTTTGCTAACGCAGCACAGCCTACACTTCTGACTCACTGGTCTCTGTTGTGCAGAGGACTTCCTTCCCAGCAGAGCTACTTGACTCAAAGTCCAAGAGGAGCATTTCTAGGGCTGCTCAACAGGCAGCTGCCATCTCATCTTTCTCACCTCTTGCTTTCCTCTAGATAGCTTGTCATTAGATTTCACGAGGCAGGCAGCGAGGAAGGGAGGTTGTCAACCAGTACAGACTTCTTGCATTAATCTCTTCAGGTTTTGAAAGGCATTTGAAACTGGAATGTTAAAATTAGAAGGTCCTAGGTCATGTCATGTGTGTAAGTCAGCCAAACTGGCAGTGTTTTTGTTGCATGCCCTACTTGGTTCAGCAAGAGGTATTTTTACAATACTGCAAAGGTGTCTATCTGGCATCCTGAGCTGGCTGCCTGCCTGCATGGCTGCTGGGAGCTCGTCAGAAGAGTTACTCCATTGCAGGAAGGCGAAGTTGTGAAAGGGAGCAGCTGTGCCTCTGTAAGTGTGCAGTATCTGTGATTTCAGACTCCTTTTGTGTGGAAGACAATTTCAACGTGGGCACGTCTAGCAGGCTGGTGTTGTGATCTCCTTTCTTAGGAAGAAGACTTAGTACCTGGCATTTCTTACAGTGTCAGTCTGAGCCTCCTGTGCTTTCAAAATATTTTTCCTGAATCTAGGAGCTAAGCCACAACTGGTATAATTGGTATTGCTTTGTATGCCAGTAGACCACCTGGTATCAGCTGAAAATGACAGCCCCAGTGCTCTTGTTGGCTAGTTCAGATAGTATTTGGGAAGAGAATGGAAAGGTACCTTCAAGCAGTGATCAAAGGCTTAAAGATGGGAGTAATAGGAAGATTGAGGTGATGCGATGTAAGAAAGGAAACATTTCCTTCTGGTTTTTGTGGCAGGAATTCTGACTTGTACATCGTCAATAGTAAATCAGAAGCTTGCTTGAACTCTAATGTGGAAATAATTTAGTTAGTCTTATCACTAGCTGTACCTCTAGGGCTGGTTCTTCTCACAGCTGCCTTAGAAAATGGAAGTCCCTCTATCAGGCTGCAGCAGTTTAGATTTCATCAGAATCCATCATGTTTTCACACCATGGTAAGGGCTAGCTGAACGGAATGCCGTGTGTACAATGACAGCATGGACTGCTTTAACAACCTGAAGGAAATGCACTATTCTCTAACAGGGCTGGGCAAGGCTTCATTAGGTCGGTTATTGGAATGATTTGAAATTCAGCCTTTGCTGCAGGGAATTACAGAACTGATTATGATACGGCAATAATATCTTCTTGCCAGTAATCTGAGAGTGCTCAATGAGTAATTGTGATGCCTCTTGCATAGAAGGTGAGAACAGCTGTTGTTTTGGGTTCTTTTCAAGTGGGAAAGCCAATGGACAATGTGGTTATGACAGGGAAGGGGGTGGGTCTCCCTTAATGAGCTCCAGTCCTTTGGTGTAGTTCCTTTGTTCTGAAGGATTTTTGGCTCAATGCAATGCAGACTAACAGCAGTTGTGTCTCCTTGGGGCACACCTTCCTGCTCACTGATTGATAGCCATTTCAGAGGCCGTTCTGCAGAATCACTCTCACTGTGTTCGCCACTGGCTATACATGGTGTACTTTCTGAGAAAGGATTGGTCTAAAACTGTAGTAAGAAAAGAATTTGGCTGGTTACTTCTTGTGGTTATTACTCAGAAAGCAAAATTCAATTTCACATATGCGTTTTGTTTGCTTTTCCCTTTGGCACTGCATTTTGGGTGGCTAAGCAACATCCTTTGCAGTAATTTCGTTGCTTGCACACAGG
This sequence comes from Alectoris magna, assembly GCA_030625065.1. Lineage (NCBI taxonomy): Eukaryota > Metazoa > Chordata > Aves > Galliformes > Phasianidae > Alectoris > Alectoris magna. The sequence goes on from CM060587.1 coordinate 2,490,629, forward strand.
AGATTTTTCTCTACCAAAGTTACGTTGGATTTGGTAGCAAATATTTCTTTGTGTGGGTAGAGTAGTTTTAAGTGTGTGTATGCAGTGTGGAACAGGGAGTTGAGGAACTTGGCTGATTTGGTCTCTTAATACCTTTGAGGATCTGGGCAAGAATGTGCGAGTGCTGGTGTAAAAGGAGATGAAATAACCCGAGGGTTATAATTTCACATCAGATTCTCAACTGTTCTGAAGTGATAAAAGCATCCAGAAATCATCTGTAAGAAAGTTTGAGGTAGGTAAGATTGCATAGGACTGGGAAGGTGACTGCAATGCTGTCTTTGTCTTCAATGTATCTAATGCAGAGAGCTAAGGATTTCTGATTTTCAAGACCCTGAAGTGTATTGGATACAGAAATGACTATTGCATTCCCACCCCAGTTTTTTTCTTAGGAGGTAGACAGCTCTTTCTGTTGGAGCTGGAAGTGTTCTATTGACATGAAAATGTAATTCTTACTCAGCATTGTGTATTCAATCACTGATAAGGACGAGTCTTGAATCAAGACCAGAACTATTGTTATTGATTATGCATATTTTGAGTACTTATTTCCAGCAGTCTTAATAAGCACAGGTATATAACAGCTGCTCCCAACCAATAAATCTCCTTGGGGAGAATATTCAGTTAGTGTGAAATAAGACCCATCCCCTCCTTGGTGCTAATTTGAATAGTTTATATTCAATGAACCTGCTCTTTTGTGGCCCTCAAAATTGGGATGTATCTATGTAATATCATCAATGTCATCTCGGCCTTTTCTCTGCTCCTGCAGGTGAGCTGAAATTAAATACTAATTAATGCTAACAATAGACTGCAGCTGTCTCACTGTGAGTTTCTACAGTGGCCAACTAATATCGTATGAGATATAAAGGCGTCTGTCCCTTGCCCCTTCTCTGTGTCACAAATAAGCACTTGGCATGGGATTTCAGGTAGCAGCTATCTCACTTGTCATTCTGCTCGTTCATCTCCAGGGGCAGGAGGTTAATTTGGGTAGCCAAGAGATTAAACATAGACTCTTGGACATGTTTGAAGGACTGCTCTGGCACTGGAAATACCCTGGCTGCTGCCAGCACTGTTTCTTGCCATTCCTTTCACTCTGTTCCCAGAATGCAGAGCACAAAATTCAGTGGGTGTGAAAGGCCGTTACGGGGGTAACGTTCATAGGAAGGTGAGCACCCACAACGCTTGTGACACAGCGTCTCCCCCAGCAGAATGGCTTTTTGGCCATATGCTTGTACTTGATTATGGTACAAGTGGCTGAAAGGCAGTCACAGAGAGGAGCAAACAAGCCTGTAGGGATGCATGGAGAGGAGGATGGGGGAGAACTAATGCAGCCATCCAAGAAATGATTTAACTTCTGGTGTACCATTATTCTTTCTCCTTATAAAGCGTCAATCTTCAAGAAGGCAATTTGTCTTTGAGGGGAAGTGAGAAGAGTCACAAGTTTCCTTAATGTGCACTGCTCATGGAATGGATGGATTTAAGCCCATTTGTATGGGATTTATTATTTACTATTATTATATATATATTAATATATATATATATATATTTACTATTATTTACTATTATTATTTACTATTTGGGCTTAAATCCCTTTGTATGGGATTTAAGCCCAAATAGTTAGGACTGGATTTCTAGTCCTCTTTTTTTCCCAGGTACCTGAGAGTCTCATGAATTGGGAATTTTTGGCTATGGAACAAATGCTTGGAGAACACAATATCCATAAAACAAGCAACACTGGAATCAAAGCAACAGTTATTTGCTGTTAGGAGCTTCCCTTGTGTTCCAAAGCAGCTTAAATCCAGATCTACAAAATGTGCCGAGAGGTTCCTCTTCCGTGGCTTTCAGTGTTACTGTGGTGCAGACACAGCTTTGGGTTTGGGGGTATTAACTCCATGTTATAAAAAGCCTGAAGTCAGTGGTAATTCAGAGCCAAGGCAGTTTGATGGCTGTGAGTTTTAGTTGCTTTATGCTGTTATCTATAAAATTGAGTTTGTAATTTGCTGCTCCTCCCACCCGTAATCCTCTGACCTGTTCAGCCTCTCCTTTCTGGAGGAGAGCAATTGTTTCTATGGATGGCAGGGTCGTTCCTCAGCAGTTCAACGTGAGACCATCCACATTGTTATGGTAATTGATCTTCAGGTCTCTCCAGTGCAATGGAGTGCAGACACACGCCAGTCGCCAGGTTGCAGCAGGAGCATCTGAAGGCCTGGACACTGAAATATCCTCATGTAGGAGAACTTGTCGGAGCCGTGCAATCAGGAGGTAAGTTTTACATGCTAAGGTTAGAAAGAACCTCTGGATAAAAAAGGGAACGGAAAGAGAAGCTGTGTTAGACTGGACTATCGCTATTACATAATGTATTGCAGCAGCATGACTCTACAGTTCTTACAGCGCTCTGCTGGTTACTACATTTTATTACCCTGTGAATGCCAGGATTTGGAGACGGGGTTTTATCGATTGCTGTTGCAGCAAGCTGATGTTCAGCCAGTTGAAAATGGTTTCAAAGAAAGCTTATTTTGCTGTTTTGTAGGGTTTTTTTTGGATTTAAGTTCAGTGTGGGTTTGTTTTTTTTATTGGAGCTCTAAATCTGATCCCAGCCTTGGTGTGTCCTGTGATGGGTTCGAATGTAGCAAGAGACCCCTGTCTTAAGTTGATTGGTGTCAAGGAACGCACATAAATAAAGCCAAGGTCTTTTTACAGCAGAAGATAAAGGAATCTGGCATGGCACACTGCACAAACCACCGGTGAAGGTGGCCAAAATGTTGACATGGCAGTTTCAAATTGAGTTTGAGTTAGAACACTGCTCAAATAGAAGCCAATATATGGGACACGGCATTTGTAGCAGCTTGGGGAAGTGCAGGACCTGAAAGCTGAAGTTTTAAGAGAGTCAAAGCAGCCACCGTGATCATGAGGGTATAAAACAGGGAGGGGTTGCTTGCTTTATGCCCTCTGCATACCCAATGGAGTTGAGAATTTCAGCAAATTAGTGCTATTGAACATTTCTTCTGTGGCCATTCATGACTTGTGTGCCACAAATGAGATTAAAGCACAAGGCAAAAAGCTCCCCACCGTCACACACTGCCAATTTGCGAACATCTTCCCAGGCAGTAGACTGAAATTCAAGTGGTTTTTGTTACCCACGTTTGCAGATGACACGAATAATATCTAACAAGTCTCACAAAATGGAAGAGATTCCTGGAATTGCAGATGGTTTCCTCCAATTCTCAGTCTCTCTCATTTGTTTTTATGAGGCATGAAAGCAAGTGTGAAGCGAGAAGAATGGAGGTTTTCTCTAAGAAAGCATTTCTGGTCGCAGATGAAAATTGTCTGTTTTCACACTGTCTGTTTTGTTTCAGCACATTGTGGTGCTGCATATGAAGTGTGGAAGTTCACAGCTACATATGGGTCTGGATTCAGTTTCACTGAATTCATTGGAGAGCTCTAGGGAACGTGAACATAAAGATAATTAATTTTTTCCCCAAGAAAACAGTGAAATCTTGCAAAACTTGTGAGGTTGCATGTGTTTTTCTGATCGAGGAAGTGAAGAAAACAATACATTGAGAGCAACAGGGCCTCAAAAGATGCTAGGATTTGCCTACATCACAAGCATAGCAACACTAGGGAAGATAAGTCCGTACCCACTTGCTTATTAAGTGGCTTTTCCCTCACTTACACAGGCAACAGGACAAGAGACAGTGTGGAAAGAACTGGTGTGAGTCCTGTTAGCTGTTTCCTGCAATATTCTTCCTGCTAATATCAGTAAATTCTGCATCTTAATTCAGTGATGTGACTTTCAGCTTTGCTTGACCTGGTGCTTTGGAGTGGGCTGTGGTGTCACTGGTGTTCCTTTCTCTTGGTTTCACTGTGTGTACAGTAGGACTAAAGATACTGCTATGCTGTCTCCTGGAGTCTACAATTAGCTGCTATATAAGTGGTAAAAACGGACAATTCATGCAATTATGTAGGAGTATTGCCTAATTAAATGATTATACCTCTCCTAAAGATGGAGCATTTGCATAAACATGAAAGGAAAACTGCACTGAATATCCAAGTCTGAGCTCAAACAGCTGTAGGCTGCTTGCACACCTGTATTTTCTAAAGCCAATTTCTTGGTATTTAAAAATATTATCAATGTGGGATAAAGAAGGGAGAATTGGGAACGTGTGCTCCCACCCCAGAAGCAGAAATGCTTATCTCCACTCCAACAGGATTGCTGCCAAAACAGCTCGGCTGATCTACATTTTATCTGCAATGCATCAATAGTCTGTGCAGCCCTTTTCTGGCATTACTCTCATTGCTTGTGTGTCAGTGCAGCCTCACCAGCCCACCTCAATGAGATGCTGCAGTCATCTGTAACTCTTGGATTGCTGTGCATTAGCCAAATGATGCTTTCCTGAGTTGAAACTGCTGTGTCCTGGAGTGACTAAATTGCAGGAAGACTTTTCTTGTTGGGGTTGTCTGAAAATTGCTATAGCTCTGAGGAAACACCATAGAAACATTAAGATGGTGCATACAAAGAAGGAAACCCTCGAGGTTTCGATGGATCCTTATTTGCTCTGTAAAGCCAGCAGCATGTTTTATGTAATTTGTAGGGATAAATACAAACCTTTGGTTTCTTGCTTGCATGCACACCAAATCCACTGCGTTTTGAATGCATTGCGCTTACGTTTTTGTGCAAGGTCTATTTGTGTTGCTGTTCACAGATGGGAAGGCAACACGAACTCTTGGACCAAGATTTATTGCATCCTTTTGCTGTACAACAGAAGCCTTGAACCAGAGTAGGAAAATACTCAGCTGGGAGCCCCAGTCTGACCAGTACACCTCTTCAGCCTTTTGCAGAACTCAGCATCCTTTCAAAATATGCACTACCTTTGAAAGAAATGATCAAAAATCATCCTACCTTGGGCTTCAGTGGTAGGAAAGACTAATATAAAAGAGAGGACCTAACCAATATTGTTTCCCTTGGCCAAGGGCAGAGCAATTTGCAGATAGATGGATCTGTTATATTAAGCGAGCATAATTTATAACTACTGTCGAAAGCATAGAATGTAAATGCTGTATTTAATATCTTGGGTGAATTGGAAACAGATATTATCTGTACCTAATAGGGGCATAACCTAAGGTGGTGTAAATTGTTCTTTGTGTAGATACTTCTCCGCTTCATACTGTGAAGAATTTGGAACTCTTTTGGGTTTTAAGTCTCAATACTCATCTTTTGTGTGTATTGGTGGTCAGTCATGACAGTGGTATTTCCAAAAAGCTACTGATGAAATACACGATCCATTTACTTATCTTTGCATGGAACTATCCCATGGTTTTCTCGCTGGTACAGCTCTTGGGTCTTCTGAAGTCTTGAGTATTTCACAGCCAAGATGAAATTAATGGCGAAGAGCTGTAAAGATGGGCAATGTTGGAGGCTATTAAGTAACACAATATTACATACTTTCCAAAGTGCATTCTGCACTGTTAACTTTTGTCTGACTGGGAGATTTAATGACAGACTTGAAGCTTGTTCATTAGCTATCTCTGGAGATGGAAGAAACAGCGATTTAACAAGAGTTTGGGGGGGGGGGGGGGGGGGGGGGGGGGGTAAAGTAGCAATAAATTTAAACGTTGTCTAGGTTTCAATTTCATATTGTGGAGGTAATGGAATATTAATGCACAAATCAATATAGTGAATTAATGCCAAATTCCCAGTCAGACTTCGAGCTCTGCAAACCTTTAACCCTGGGTTCTGTTTTCTTAGGAAAGCAAGAGGAAAGGCATGGTGGAAGGGGAGGGAGGGGGGTTCTTTAGGTTCTTTAACGTCTTGCTGGTATGAATTTTGTCATGCTTAGAGAAGAATTCTGCTTTCTTTGGAATTTTGCAGGGAGGAAGCATTTTGTTGACACCGTATGGCAAAGAAAACGTTGCCCTGTGGTATTCAGAGCTTTAGCCATGTATCTCTCCGCACAAATCACTCTCAGATTGATGCTGGCAGCGCAATATCATTTCGCTCTCATTTTGATTAAATGGAGCACATCTGAGCAAGGCACGAAGTGGCTTTAATAAGAATATGTGGAGGGCTGTGCCTTCATGCATGGCTTCCAATCCTGTCTTATGCTGAAAGCAGTTCATGTTGGGCCAAGATGCCCATTTTTGGCAGTTGGGCTCATCATTGCTTTAAGTGCTTAACTGTTTATGACTAAACTGCTCCTCTGTTTTGTCCCTAAGTGGGAGCAAAGGAGGTAAAGCAACGTACCAGACAGTGGGTAGAAATTATGCAAACTGTCTAGCCTGAAATCTCCAGAATGGCTTGAGAGGCTGTTGTGCAAGTAGTCTTACTTGGGCAGTTGGCATGATATCTGTTTTATATGGTCTTGACATACATCTTGAACACAAGGATGTTATTTAAGCTGTTAGAAGTTTGCCCTGTATGCATGCAAACTGTATGAAACATCTGTATTACTCATGGGCTTTGTTTACTGTATGGGTGCCTTGATGGGTCCTTCTTCAAAAATATCTCCTTCCTCTGCACTCTCCTTTTCAGCCTCAAGCAGTGAGAGATGCCCTTCAGTGAGGGGCATTTCTGCGTCTCCCCCCAGCCCAGCTTAACTTTGTTAGGGAGCTCAGCCTGATTTTAGCCCTATTTCTCAGGTGCATCCCTGGAACTACAGGAAAACCTTGAGTTGGGACAGTAGATGGCACTCTATCAATCCTCATAGCATATCGTGCTGGGCATGGAAGGAGCTGGAAGCAAAAGTGTGTTTTAGGTGTTAGAAAGAGCAGTTAGAAAGGTGCAGGTGAGGAGCTGCTCATGTCGCCGCTGTCTGTCATCTGGGTGAGGAAGCATGTCTGCTCTGGTGAAGTACCCATAATAGGGGTCAATACCCTTGCTCTCAGAACAGTGCTTTCTCTGCAGTGCTTCTTTGTGTTCTGGGCAGTGAGTTTAAGAGCCCTCAGCAGTGTGGTCTGATGTGTGCCAGTGGCATTTCAGCCCTTTTTGGTGACAGTCACACATCGTTTAAGAGGTCCTGCAGTGCTCTCAGCGTGCTCTGTACATCCAAGCCTTTCTATGCTGATTTGGCACTTGTTCTCAGCCACGTATCTATGGTGTGTAACTGAAGCACTGCTGTGCTGATTATGGGCAACTATTTTCTCTTAACTTGATACTATTTAGGAAAATGCTGCGAAGGGGAAAAAAAACCTTCTGCAGAACTTAAGAGATTTCGGATAACCAGTTAAAATTATAGATATTAAAAGCATCTTATCGACAAGAAAGATGAATATTAATCAGCAGCTCTGCAGTACACCGGAGCTGAGATGTTCTGGGGGTTTTCAAGACTTCTCAGCTGAGGCAAACTGGCATCAGTGAAAGATTTCTCATTGAAAGGTGAGAGAATATCAGGGTTTTTTGCCATGTGTTTTGGAGCTAATTTTGCATACTCTTGATGGGGTTGCCAGAGAAAATTCCTCTGGGAGACTGAAAAGCTGAAAGAAGTAGAAACACAGCCAAAGCCTTCTTCGCAAGGTGATAATATACAGTCACCTGGCCTGAGGAACAGAATTTAGTTAATGGGAACAAAAGCTTTGCCTGTCAGTGACCTTCAGGGACAGAATGAGGGTAATGCAATATCCCAAACATTTTATTAGCCCCGTGCAAAGCAGCTTGCCACAAATTCCCTGCATTAGTAAGAACTGCACGAGTGCTCCTTAATAAATTCTCTGCTTCCATTGAAATTCTCAGTGTGGGTCAGGTTATTCAGTCTCAGCCCTTCTACCAGCTATGGATAAGTTGTCCAAACGTACACACCATTTTGCACTGATAGTGTAGTTTCACTGGATATGCTGAATTGGGCTGTTGGTGCTATGCTTCTGTTTTTTTATATTTGTACTACGTATTCAGGCAATCTATAAAGGTGTAAAAACACATTTAGAGGCAGATTTTGAGTGTATTTCACCTTGTTCCTGTTTTACATTTAGATTGTTTCTTGACAGGCAGCAGATGGTTGTTAATTCTTGAGAGCATTTGTTTCACTGTTACTCCTGATAAAATTACCGACTTGATGAAGTGCAATAGCTGTCACTTCAAGATGCCCAAAAATGCTGTGTGGAACGTTTACCTTGGGTAAAATGAGCAGCCTGGTAGGAATTGTCATATTGATCCAAGTGGTGCTCCTGCTAGTCCAATACCCTTGCTGTGACTGCGGTCACTATCTGCTGCTTCAGCAAGAAGTGGAGTAAGTCCTTTGAGAAATATCTGTACCAGGGATTACTCTCAGGGAACTCTGCTCCCTCACCTGTTCGACTTTGGAGGCGGGCAGGGTTTATGTCCACTCTAAAACATAATCAATGTGTGGCTGCTCATTGCTGGACTAAGGCGTTCAGTCAATGTCCGAAGCTAAGCAGGGAAGAGAGGTGGTCAAACCCAAGGGCACTGCAATCTAACCATTGATTGTAAGGATGAGGACTGCAGCAATCTGCTGTGTTAGCAGAATTGGCCCAGCATATGATTTTTCTTAATTCATATAATCTATTAACCACACATTTAATTGCAGTATTATTTCCCCTAGAAATAAATGCAATTATTCGTTATTTACATGGTGGCCTGCTTAAATGGAAATGTGACGGTGCTGAAGGAATTAACCAGCACACCCCTTTCATAACGAAGGTTAAACTGGCTTCTGATGAGCAATGTGGGTTTGAGGAGCTTTATAAATGCATTGTAAAGGGGTTGTCTTTGCTGGGAGGGTGGAGCACAGCTTAACTCTTACTGAAAACTGCTTCATCTACATCCCATCCTGTGCTGCTGATCATGTACATCCCCATAGATGCTGAGCCCCCTTCGTAAGGGAGAATTGTAAGAAAGGAATAAGATGAGCCATATTTGAATTTAAATTGTGTCCATTTTTGCTAGAAGAAATTTAATGGCAGGTTGTTGTAAGGAAGCTCCTGGGGCAAAACGGGACGTGCCTCTAATACAAATACTAAAATACATATGTGAATCTATGCTGTTATTGCAGAATAGAGCTGAACAAATAACCTCATTTGAAAAACTGAAACCAGGATGATTTGGCCAAAAACAATTTTGAAGGAGACTTTACTAACGTTCTTCTGTTCGGACTGTATTTCCAAGAGGAGTTTAATATACATGAGCTGTTGACTTCTGAAGCTTTGATCTCTGTGTAGGCTGAGAAAGCGCGGCTTTAGCATGGAGATGCTCATAACAGCCCCTCTTAGTGGTGATGTCTCTGCATGTAAGCTCTTGCTCCTAGGAGTTGAACACTGAGGATATGGAGGAGACAGTCTCAATTGCAAACTGCTCCCCCAGGTTGCTCCATCATTTTAGGAAATGGATTTAGAAGTGATCTTGAATGAGTCGTCTCCATTTTCTGTCTGTTTTGCTTATTACTAATCACTCTAAATCTAGGGCATGTTTCACCCAGTTTCAGTACATCTTTTTGCTATGCTACACTTGAGAGTACTTTTTTTTTTGTATTTCTTGGCCTATTGTTACAACGAGATGGTTGTAAAATGGTGATGCATGGATGTCTGAGGTGTAGTAAATCATGCAGTTTAATGTATCAGCTTATGGTTATGCTGGCCAGCTTCTGCTTTACTTGCACCTTTTGCATTATTGATAATAAAAGCTCAGCGTTGCATATTAAAAACAGAGGAAGGAAGGCTTAACTGCGGAAAGGTTGGAGTCAGCTGAAAATAAATGTGACTTTACAGCTTGGAGTGGTGGTTCCACCATTTTCAGTGCTCCAATCTGTTGGTTTTACACGGCGCGAACTGAATTGTGAAGGAAGAGCACAGTCAGACTTCGGAGACTGATTGAATTTAAAAATGAAAGAAAATACAAAGAGCAGAGTTCGGGAGGATCAGGAAGATCATGATGAGCACGGTGCTAAATGGAAGGCTTTGCTTGGAAGCATCGCTAGTTGGCACTTTGCCTCGTTAAATCTCACGCGTGTTTGAGAGCTGACAAAACAATACCTTTTAGCTATCACAAATGGGCTTATTTCCTGGAACAGAAAATAGATTCCTTAAAGTCATGTAAAAATTGTCGTGTGTAGGCTGGGAGATGATTAGCACAGGGTAACTCTGTGTTCTTACATGCCTAGAAATAAAAAGAGGCTCTCTTCTTGCTGATTTAATACTATGCTGCTGAACAAAACCTGGTTCAGTGGAATGCCTTATAAGCATCTCATAGCTGCTTTGAATTGAGCCCCTTTTTTCTGGTCTTATTCAGTACCTCTGTGGTGCCATGTGGGCTCTCTGCACTGAGATGGGTATCCCTTAGCCAAGTAAAGCAGTTGTACATCAAAAGCAACGTTGCACATAAGGACGTCTCTTGCTTTCCTTGTGTTCTGTTCTCTTTAGTAATACCTTCATGTCAGACGAGATGAAGTTTTCATGAGTTATTTCTTAAAGCTCAAATTCACTTTAAAGTTACTTTTGTCATGTAAGTACAAAAGGGATTTTCAAAGGCCTCAAGTAGCATTTTAATGCTCTGTTTTCCTTTGGTATATATTTGTACCTGTAAGAACTTAAATATTTTTTCAGTCCCTCACTGACTTCATTGAATTTTGGTGGAAAATGCCTACATTCTGTGTCTTTGACAGTCTATTCTTTAAAATATTGATAACCCCCAATGAGACTTCAGCTCTAAAATTCATTGCATGTTAAGCTTGGGTGTTTTGTACAGCTTAGAGTAGGTAAGGACAGAGCCCAATTCTAACCCAGAAAACATCCTTTTGCATGTTTTTACTCTGGTAAATGTAAATTGACTTACCCAAAATCTAGACAAGACCAACCAATATCCTACTCATGATGGTCTAAAAGCCCTGCAGGATAACTTCAAGAGCATTGCTCTCAGTACCAACTGTCTTCCACGTGTTTACATTGGACCCATGACTCCCACTTTGCTCATTATGAGCTGGAGAGACAGAAATTGGCTGCTTGTGTTAAATCAGTTTTGTCACTAGACAATTTTGCCTTCAGACTTGGAATATCAAAGCAGACAGCTTTTTGTTTGTAAATAGGTTTTCATCCTAATGCAATCATATTTCAGGGGATGATTTTTTTTTTTTTTCCCTGTTAGTTTCTCATGCTAATTCCTTTGCTAGTTCTTCCCCAAATCTTGTTTCCTGTCAAATAATGTAATAACTCCCTGAGACCCTAAATTCTGAGATATGGTTCTGTGCTGGATATGCTTGTGTTATGTTTTGCTGCAATGTAGGCCATGACAGAGCAGCACCCGTCTTCCTCTGTATTTGGGATGACCAAAGAGTGATATGGCTGAAAAGGGAGAAGTAGGGCAGGCAGGTGAAGGGTTTGGGCTGGAGGTACCGCTGTCCTCATGCTGGATGTAGGCAGTGGGCAAGGTCCTCTGTGCTGCTCTTGGGTTCTTTCCTGGCAACTTTTCTTCTTGGATGACCTTTAGGAGGGAAGGAGGAGGTGGCTTGCTTGGTCTGTGTGTTCCCAACCAACACAAAGAGGCCAATTATCGTAGTGCCTTTGTGGATAAAAGCATTTACCATTTCAAGGCTGGAGTGAGGCCAAGGAACTCATTTCATCCATCAGAGCCTTTCATGGGGAATTGATGTACAGCCTGGTGCAGGTGGAGAACAGGCTTTTGGGTGATTTCTGCAAGGACATAAAGGTCAAACTGTGCAATGTGGAAGGAAGAGATTTGGTAACTGATCAGCTATCACACTACCAACAGGCTGTTCATCAGTAACTGATGATGAGCAGTACCTGCTTCTTAGCACCCGTAGCTCACATAATACAAAGCCTCACCTCAAGTCCAGTGGCTCCTGACTGTGGAGCAAAGCTGTGGCTTTGAGGCAGCTCTTGTAGCTGTAAAAATGCTCGCTTGCACAAAATTCAAAGCTGAGATGAACTCATTAAACATTTATTAAATGTCATGCCACTAAGGAATTCTCAGGAGAATGGCTGAGGAAGGCCATAAATATTATATTTTAACTGGGTTCGGACAAAAAATGATATATTTAGTAAAGGCAGGAATCGCGTAGATGAAACCCATCACACAATAGTGACAAAATGCTGCCTTGCCCAAACAAGCTATCACACTGCAAATCTCTCAGAGTCATTGTGGAAGTTGTAATGCACAAAGTCATGCTGAAATGCAGGGTTCTCCCATGGACTTAGCAGGCTGTCTGACTGGCAGACAAAGCTGGTGCCAAAGATGATGTTTATTTTTATCAGCGTGTTGCTCTTTGGATATTAGAGCATGAGGTACAGAGGGGGTGCCGATGGATACAGAATTGTTAGTTATTTGGGACTGATGATCTCAGCACAGTGAAGCAAAAGCTCATTGTTCTGTTTGGAATTTTAACCACATTGTATACGGTTATGAATGATAGCGGTGAAAATTAAACTACTACATTAGGAGCCGTTGGTTGTAGTGAATCTTTCACTGGAAGTACTCATTTGCTTAAAGATAAGCACGTGCTCAATGCCTTTACAGCTTCAGGGTGTGTAGTTATCTTTTATGCTCTTCTCAGATATGATTTGTGAAGGACAAGAGCCTTCCAAAGAGCAAATATGTAACCCATCGGTGAAGGCATATTTGAAGTAGCGTCTCTTTCCAAGTCACAGAGGAGATGACTTGTTTTTGCCCCTAGTCATAGAGCCCTGGCTGTTCATCTGACACTGTAGCAGAACATGCTGTTATTTTTTGTCAGGCCAAGCCGTGGGTATCAGCCAAGAATCAGTGGTTGTGCAAGCACAGCAGCCTCTACATTACAGCAGGGGTAGTATTTAATTTTCTCCAATAAAGGCTTGCATGGCACAGAAGTGGGGGAGAACACAGCTGGGCTCACAGCTTCCTTGGAGCTGCCCTCAAACCCCTGCAAATCAATAAACAGATTATACGCTGCTGACCCTCCTCTGTGGTTAATAATCACAGACAAAGGGAAGGCTTTAATGTCTTTGTGTTTTCAGACAGATGCCTATCTGCTGATTGGGTGAGACAGCTTCTCAAGTGTATGCAGCTCATCAAACGCAGCTGAAATTCAGATTTGCAGGCAGATGACTCATTGGAGATAGGTCTGGCCTCAGTTGTGTGTTCTGAGCACCAGTCACATCTGATGCATGACAGCAGGGCAGGGAATTCTTGATATTAATCTTGAGAGTCAAGAATACTGATTGTTACGTGCACTGTGCTCTTGAATAAGCTGTTTATTTTTCCTTTCCTGGGTTATCCAGGACTGTTGTAAAGCAAGTCGTTAATGTTTGTCCAGTAAAACCCTCGAGAAGGGGAGATGGCTGTAGAGCAATGATGTGTTTTCAAGCCTTCAGTATGTAAGTAGCAAGAGATGTAACTTAATCTTGGATATTGTCTAGTTTCTTCTGGCAGAGGGGAGAAAAAAAAAATCAAAGGAGAATACATCAGAGCTGTGTGATCTTGCAAGACAGCAGTATACACTTAATTAAAAAGAAAAACCTTTTATATCAAACTAGAGAAGAGAAAACTTTGGGGGAAAGAGAAGACATAAAGGAAAGTTCTCCTCTGGCATGACTCATTCTCTCAGCAGTAGCTGCACAGGGAAATTACACAGCTTTGGGAGCTGGCTGAATGAAACCACCCTGTGCTTAACTTTATGACCCACTGAATCCCAAAGAATTGAAGTATAGGCACAAGTCAAGCAGGACAGGTTTTTCCTTTGTAATACTCAGTGGGAATGCATCTGGAGTTTGAGCAAGCAGTAGCTGTTTACAAGGGACTTGTTTTTTTCTGGGTTGCCTTTAGCAGAAGTATTTCCTTCTATAGAGCCAGTTGGAAAATATCCCTCTTATCACCAAAGGGGATGGCCATGGATGTAGCAAGAAAACTGACCTATTTTCAAGTCAGTATACCGGTAGGTATCATATCCGAATGTCTGCCACACTTCTGTAGGCAGTACAGTAAATTAGAAGAAGAAATTAGACATCCCTAGGACTGTGAATGTCTCAGTCAGTTGAAATAAGTCTGAAGCTGATGTTGGCTGAGAACAGACAGGCTGATGTTTCTTGTTTCCTTATCTGCTCTGCAGCGGTCAGCATAATACAGCTCCATCGTGCCTTGAAGTAACGACTGTAATCCATCCTGCATTTCTCATCTTAGAATGAATTATAGAGAAACTTTTGCCATAGCCACTGGTACACAACAGATGAAGCAAGGGACTTGGTGCGTGTGGAAGCCTCCTGTTTTTCTTTAATATGTTTCAGGGGCCAAACTTTAGCTGGCAGAAGCAAGTGCAGTTCTGCTATGCTGCAGTGTAACGCCCATTTATACTTGCCTAAAAACAAACCTTTGGCTCGTTTAATGATACTTGGGGAAGTGAAAGCATGGCAGCAAAGAGGGAGTCATTTAGGGGACATGAGCAGCTCTTGGTTTTTGTTTTGTGGCTGAGGACATATTCCAAAAAATAGCTGAAGTCATAATAATTTAATTAATGCACTCGTTAATTGCATTTGGAAAGTAATTTTGGAGACATGTGGAGCACAGAAGGAGAAAGAGGGAAGCTTATATAAAAATGCATGAGGAGCCAAGGTTACAGAAGAAGAATGGCTTATTAAGAAAAGCAGAGTCACCCTATGGTGTTTTATGAAGGAATGTATGTTGCTGTGTCCTTAAGAGGCGATTTGTTATATGATCTATAAGCAGTGCTATCCTAGTACAGCTGAAAGGCAGGATATATGCACATCAGTCCTGTTTTAGAATGTAGAGCTCCTTTTGCTAAATATTATTCTGCAGTGCAGATAGTTATATAGCATGTCCTGTGGTAAAATGGCTCTGCAGTACCAAATGAATTGTGTTTTAACCTTCTAATTACAATGAATGGAGGAGTCGCACAGTTTACTTCGTGTGGGCATCAGCACTGAGCTAGAGATGGTTAAATCTTCAGGATAAACTTCTGAGAAGTCACAGCTTGCTCATTCGTTATATGCAAGTTCTGTATCTTTTCTCTAAATAGATGTCTTATTCCCCTCTGCTGCCACTGTCTTGCTACACTTGCCTCCTCCCTCTGCTAATGCACTTTTTGGTTGGGAAGTTCATCTTGGATAAGGGAAAGGTGGTGGATCATGGTATGTCCTATACCTGGTTTGGAAGCATAGGATACCAAACATCTCAGCTGTAACTAAGTCCTGCAGTGAAGGCATCTTCCTGTATCTGTGAGTATGGTGGAGCCTGCAGTAGAATAGGAGATGAGACTTTTCCAATACTCTCCAACAAAAAGTGAGTTGACTGTCTGAGCAAGTGAATTAAGGTGAGATCCATGGTTGCCCTCAGGGTGAACCACTTAAAAATATTAATATAGGTTTTGCAAAAGCAGCTAAATTTTAGTATTCTTCACCATGGAGGTGTGCTACACTGATTTATTTCATTACATCATCAAAAAGGAACATTTAATTCTCCCAAAATAATAGTGATCTACAGTGAACTGATGTATGAAGCAGAATCAGTTTGGATTTGCTGACCTTCAGACAATGAAGCTTGTGAAGCTTAACAACAGAAGCAGTGTCCCTACAGATAAACTTGGTAATGAAGGTTGAGAAGGGAATGGGGGTCTTGAAGACAACAATATATGGGGTAGAATGTAGTGGTTTTTATCACCGTTTGGGTTTATGCTCCATTTCTGCCCTTCTGTGTGTGACTGGGAAGTGATGATGTGGTGTTCTGCTCCGCTCCATGTGTAGTTAGCAGAATGAATTGCCTACTCAGAAGAAATCCTGCCATCATTAATTAATACTGAAGGGGTATTAGTAATTGAGAGATGAATTTTTCAGATTCTACGCATTTGACTTGCAGCTGTGTAGTGTTGTGCTGTCATCTTCTTTCCTGCAAAATAAGAGTGAACGAGGCCAGACCCCTGAAAAGCCATATACAGAAGAAACTGAAACAGCTGCATCTCTACGAGGAGGAGAGAGTGAGAATGAAACCATTCTCATGTCCTTTTGTTCCTGGGCTCTTTCCTTTGCAGTCAAACCAATGTTAAGATGAGGGGCTTTAATGGAAGGAAACGCTGTTTACAGAGTATTTGCTTTCTAAACACTTATAATTTCCTCTTGAGTACAAGTGGTGAGGCTCGAGCAATTCCACCTAATTCTCTTACAAATGAGAAACACTCTGTAAGCAAGAACAGCATTCATCTGCTTTGTAGTTTAAGTCACAAATGATTACTGCTTTAAAAGATGTTGTGGTTACTTTTCATGCCGGATAATGCGTCCTTTGGATTTGATCATATATTGCGTTTATAACGTTTAAACAGTCGTTAATTCTGAGCTGCAGCCAATTGTTTTCTAATTTCATCTCACTTTGCATGGCTGCAGAAATGCTGTGATTGCTTCTTTCAGTGAATGTTGCAGATTCACAGAGATGTTCCCATTAATTTTATCACTTAATCCTGTAAAGCCTTTGTCTGAAAGTACTCTTGGTACTGACTCCTGAATTCCTGGAGCGAGATTTAATTGAGATGGTGACAGTGGGAAGTTGTGGGAGTGCAATGGGGAGTTCACTCCTGTACTTCCCATACTGTTACTTCTGTAACTTGAGAACGTGAAAGCTTCAATTCCATTTAGGAAGAAGTTGCATTTCAAAGTGTTCTTTCATCAAAAGTTACTTTAGTCATCCTTCTTCAGAATGCTTTTTTTTCTCCCCTTCATTTTAAAGTACCGGAGAGCATTGCTGTGATAATGAATGGGGTATTTCAGAATGGGGATGTTTTGAGCAAATCTTTCTTTGTTTTTGAAATAAAAATGCTCTTTCCTACTAGCCACAGCCCCTCCTCCCTCTACCTGGATCTGAAGGTAGTGAATCAGGATGAACGATGCATTCAGCTATCCTGATTAATGGTTGTCCCTAATTAAAAACAATTCTGGTGGTTCTGTTCCAGGGGAGATGTTTCATTTAGTTTCAGCATTTGGGGTGATCCTTGGAGTAACTCGGTATCATCTACACCATTCCAATGAATGAGGCAAGTTTCCTGCATTAGCATCAGCCTAGCCTGGGGACAGTCATTTCTCCATCTCTAAAAGGCTTGCTTTTGCGTCTCTGTACATGATATAATTATATCCTCATTAACTCTATGGGGGATGTCTTATTTAGGTCAAGATGTCAGAGATGATGTATAGCTGAACTAGCTCCCAGGCTTTTCCTTAGGACTCTTACAGATCTTTTGATCAAAAAGGCAGTAGCTTTCCAATGGAAAAGTAATCTTTTGGGAAGTCTGATGAAAGCATATGATTTTTCTATGGCTGGCAGGGATGTGGCTTGTGCCATATTCGGCTGCCTTTGATTTCTTACCCTGAGGAAGCAGGTACCGACTGAGCAAGCCTTGTCCTGATGCTGCCATTGCCATTGTGAGGTGCCTCTCATCCTTTGCTTAATCCTGGCACTGTTGGATCATTCCAGAGGGAGGTGATGCTGGGAAACCGCCATTGTGATGATCACCAAAGGTGAGAGAAGAAATGGAATGGACATGAGGAAGGAAGGGGAGGTGGTTTTTGAGGCTGGTAGGTTGTTGGTTGGTGGGTTTTTTTAGTGAATTTAATCGGCATTGCGCTTGGGGTTGAATGGGCTTGATTTTGCTTTCTCCAGCATGATGCTACCTGGAGAGAGATTAATGCAGCATTTTGGGATATTGCCATGGACCCAGACCTCAGAACAGTCATGCAGGCTGGGTTTGCAGCTGTTAGTGTAGCACCACTGTGGCCGTGCTCCAGATTCAAGTGGCACCAGATGCTCTGTTAGACAGGAATGGTTCGTTGGGAAGGAGCACTGGAAGCTGAAACACTTGCTTAGAGTGTAGAAAAATAATCCCATTTTAAGCCCAACAGATAAAACCAAACAAAATATCTAACACTGCCAATTGCTCGCTTAACTTGCCTCGAGAGAGAATGTATCCAAGGCTTTACAAGTGGAAACTGAGTCAAGAGTTTAGCTTGTTAAATGCTTGTCACATGTTATTTCCACAATGGAGTGGATTTGGGCTCCTCCTAAAATGCCAGTAAAGGTTATTTTGACCACAGATCTGATCAGAGTCTTCTCCCTTGAGCTACAGTGCTACAGATGCAGTATACAGCCATTTTAATTAAGCACCCATCCCTGTAATCAAATGCTTGGCTTCTGGAGATGTCACCTTGTGTAACTTGATTAGATCTTCTTCTGCTGGAGGATGGAATCAATTTTTCTTCTAGTTGTTTGCTAAGAGGTTTTTTATTAATAACACAAATGGAAATTTAACTTGGAAGGTCTCCTCCTTTTATAGATCTGGTTCTTCTTGCCAAGTCTATGTTCTTGGCACTGCTGCTGACTCAGTGATGACTTTGATGGCTCATTCTGGGCCCTAGCTTTTTCCACATCATGTTCTTGTGCCAGTTCCTCATCTGTGGAATGCAAGTAGTTCTTTCCTAAACTCATAGTCCCTTCACTACCATTAAGTATCCCAGTCTGATGGCAATGAGGGCTGCATCTCGGTGGGATTCATACTCTTAAGATTTGCTTAATGAAGAGCTCAGGTTATACAAAGTCAAACCAGAGGAGAGTATGTAAATGCACTGCTAAAGCAAACTTTGTCACTTAGAAAGCAAGCAGGGTTTTCTAGGGTAAAATCAGGCTTGTCTGGATTAAGTGGCTCTGGCACATTGCGTGACTGCCTCTTTCTAGAGCTCCGACTCATTTATGCAGTAAAACATTTATGTTTTACAGCATCAGGGCATGTTTGTATAGGTGGAGTAAAACTGCTCAGGTAGAAAATGCTGCTGTCCTCTGTAGACAGCAGATCTGCGTGCGGATGCTCAGCATCAACACTTGAAATGTCTGCATTTGGTGCCTGCTCAGCACCAGGGATGTATAATTGATAGGGATGTGTGTCCCTGCTGCAGGCTTCCAGTGAGGCTCCCATACGTTAATGCATTCTCTTACCAGGCTACAGGGACTTGGTTTGTGTGCATGTGTGGGTTATGTGGGGTAAATCTGTAGCCTCAGCTATTCCATGAGAGGCTTTTCCTGCAGTGGATGTGAGGAAGCTTGCTTGATTTCACTGGGGAGGAAAGTAATTTCCTTTTACATATAGGAGAGACAGGAGGAGTGAACATGTCGTGGTTGATATCCTAAGGAATCACTCCTGATCTTTCCCTCTGTGGTTGGTTCTATGCCAGTGTCTCTGTAATGGGGAAGAAGAAGTTGGGTGGGATTGTGTCATTCTCTATGACTTTGAAACAAGGCAGATGCAGGAAATCAGGGTAGGTGGTAAATGATTACATGGGGACATCACAGAAAAGCAGGTTAGCTGGTGCTCATCTGGTTAGTGCTAGCTGTCGTGGTGAAGCCAGGCTGTCTTTGACAAGTATCATTCATGCTACTTCAATGGAGGCTGGGAATATTTAATGGAATTTACTAATTTGATCAGCAATGGAGACAGCTACTCAGTGGAGGAAAAAATGGATTCCCTCAAGACTGGAGTGCAGCAATACCTAATTATCTCATGCTAGCTGTTGCCCTCTATGCCCACATGTCTTCAATCATTCTCATTTAGATCTAGCACCACAAGGATTTGTCATTTAATAATTTGTTTTACTTGTAGCCATTTCCTTTTGATAAAGCAAGTGTCAGGTGGCTGTTCCGGGCCATTTTGCTGATGATCTGATCATTGGAAGGAAAAAAAAAACCTTAAAGTTTCCCTTTATGCTAATTTAATCAATGCAAAAAGTTGCATGTGCTGCCATAAATCAACCAATTAGTCATTTTTTTGCTTACTACTGCTGTAGAGATCTGCCAAAGCCCATTGTTTAATCCTTTGCCAACGCTTTGACTTAGAAATAATATCTCTATTTGTCACTTTTTTTGTCTATATACAGACCCACAAGTTCTAACAGTAGCCAGGGATGGGTGCAGATGAAAGACTGGAGGATGCCATGTTTGGAAACTCTCTTGCTTACCTGAATGTAGCAAGAAAGGGTTATCTGACAGCAATTGCTGTGTTTAAGAAATGGGTCCTCTTCTTCTTCCACGCTATTTCAAGAAGTAATTGCAGCTTACTTATTATGGTCAGATGTGAAGCTTTGCATAAGTCGTGAATCTTAATTTGAGATGTTGATTTTTCTATATTTAAAAACCTACATGGCTCTGTGCATGTGCAGGGAACGAATGATAAATATTTAGTTATGCTTTTTACACCTCTTTATCACATCTGAGAGCTGGAAGCAAATGCAGTCAATCACATTTACTGCTAAAATGTGGCAGGCAGTTACATTAGGGAATTAATTGTAGGTTCCTGGAGATGCTCTGAAACAAAAGGCAGTGAAGGGCTTGGTTCAAATGTGCTGTTGTAGGAGTCCTTACTGGATGGCGTCGGCAGTAATGTGCCGCAGCCAAGTGGTGGCCTTTAGATCATATCAAATAAAGACTTAAGATTGTGTTGAAAGACAAAGCAATGCCAGATTTTTCTCTTTAGGTGTGTGGTTGTTCATTTCTTTATTAATCTGATGAACAGATTTGCATATCCCTCGGAAGAGAGGCAGAATAGATGGGGAGCTATTGGCCAAGGTTATATATAACAATCTACTTCAATTAGAAGGTGAATGGATAAGAAAATCCATTAAAATTTGTAATCAGTCACGCTTCATGTGCCTTGCTTATAGTCCCGGATCACATCTGATATACACTATGCAAAATAGAAGCAAATATAAGGTACTGATGCACATGTTTGTATTTTTCTTCTGCTTTGGACTTGCCTAGAATGAAAATTGCTATACCACACTTTTTCAGAGTAATCTCAAGGAATTTCCATGTTTTTCTTAGAACTAAGTTATTTCTCTTGTCCCCACAAAATAAGAATTCACTCATTGGCTGAGGATTTGGGGGTGAGGATTTCGTGTTTGAGGAGTGTTTGGTGGCTTTTAGTAGCCTCTCTGAGATGATTTCACATCCACCTCTCAAAACCCACTGCTGCATATCCCCGGATAGTGCAAATCCACCCTTCATTCTGCCTAGCTAACCAATCTGTGTCTATTTTCAGACAAATAAAGAATATTTACTCTTGTATTTCAATGCAAGCTGTGACGTTGCATCCTACTCAGCAACACCACCCAAGATCTTTCTCCTGTATTTTGTCCTTCCTCCCTCATCACCTTTTGCCAAAGATCCCCATGCAAAGCGTTCCTTTCATTGTGTAGTGACAACTCAACTGAGTTCCTCTGCAAAAGGCATTGGTACGGTGTTTACTTAGGGAAATTACAGACCTGTAGGCTTTAATAATGCACAAGATTTGTTGCACTATAATCCCTGGTGTAATTGTTATAATAAATAGATATTATAGATAAGCATATGCTGTAAATAAATGACTTTTGGGTTTAATTTCATTTGGCTGTGGGGGGAAAAATGCTGTGGATATTTTTATCCTGTGACTTATGTTAGTTTCAGATATAAACAAGGCCATTTTTCAAATACATAAGCCTAAATTGGAGGCACAAATGTCACCTTGTAGGGACTTGAATGTCATCATCCCATGAACTGCCATTTTTATGTGTCTGCAGCCTTAATCCAAGAGGTGCATTTCCAAGTGCACAACAGACAACCTACATTTCTATTCTTTCATCTGCTTGGAACTCAGCATGTGGGTTCCAGACCATCAACTACAGCTAATTGACATTGTCCCACTAAAGTCAGTGTAGCCATGCCAATTAGCACTAATGCATCCTTAGAATCATGTCTACTTTATTTAATCCAAACCATTTGCTTATGTCTGGTGCTTAATTCTTAAACAAAACATCACTGTGAATTGCACACAGCTCTGTGTAGGTACCTTTGGGGTAGCCATTGGCCCTAAGCCTTAAGAATAATGCAGGGTGACTCAAAAGCTTTTTTTATCATTGAGGTATCCCTATGTCTTACATCCCTATGAGGGATCACATAAGTCTTGAGTCTTGGCCCTGCCATTTCTTAGAGTCAGGGAGTGCCATTGGGTATTCCAGTGTCTGCTTTACTTTTCAGTGGGTTAGTTCAACGTGGATCACATAGATTAATGCTGCCGACGCAGGTTTCAGAGTTGCCTAAGCTACAGTGAAATACTTTTTAGTAAGTGGGCTGACTCCTGCCATTGTGTATTGGGAGGAAGAAAAAGATTCCAGGAAACTAATTGAAGGGTTTGTAATGGGAATTTGAAATCAGACTCGGGGCTGTTGTTCCCTTGAGTTTGGGCAATGCTTTGCTTCATCATTAGTGATCTCAGGAAATGTTAATTCGTGTGATGTGGCTTTCGTGGGAAGCATCTGCGCTTTTTGCAGTGTATAAATTAAAAACAATGAAAAACCTGAAAGAATTTATAAGCTCAGGGGTACTAAAGGAGACTCAGGCTTGGATCGATGCTATAAAAATTGTATGATGCTTTGCTGATGGCTGAGTGTAAATCTCCTGTCTCCCTGCCTATGCTCTTACATCTCATGGCTAAATATAGAGGAGCGTTTCCTTGGCTGGCGTCAGTCCTCTGAACATGAGGGACGTTGATCAGCTTACACCAGCAGATTGCTGCTTAGTGATGGGAAGCAGCAAACCAGAAGTGAGCCAGGTTTGAGTTGTTTTGCTGGTAATGTGGCCTGCAGCACACAGGTTGGCATCTCCTGTGGTTTGGCCCCGTTGGCTTTGCCACAGGATCTAAAAGTGAACAGTGTTGTATCTGCATTTATGTTTCTGAAAGGCTTCCCTCTCTGCGAAGGCAACACTTGAAAGTTTTCTGACAAAAAATGCCTTCTTGCATCGTGATACTTGTTAATTTATAGATTAAAAAAAAAACAAACATGCCACCTGTAGAGCGAAAGCAACGAGGAAAGATAAGAAAAACCAGGCTCTTATCTTCCATAATTGTGATGCACACACTGATATTGAGTCACTGTATGTATCAAGCTAATTGCTGTAATGAATGGAGAACAATCCTATAGCAGCCTGAGAGATGGCTTTGATGGCATACCGAGCTTAGTGTGGTTTGTCATACTTCAATCTGTGTTTAGCTGATGACTAATGAAATGCAATGCATCTCTCTGTTATGAATGCTTTTATTGAAATAATTTAACTCAGCTATTTAGGATCCAGCTCCTACGTTTGTTCCCTGTGTAGGTCTGGAATAAAAGCGTGGGTTTTCAATTCCAGTATGGCTCTGTGCATAGATAAATAACCATCAGGACACAGAAGGATGATCAATCCTGGGTGAAACCCCGCTTGTGCATCTGATTTGTTGCTTCTCTTGTGCAGGCAAACAGACCTTCAGGCACTGAATGTTTGTAATTTGATTAAGGTGGGCATTTCCTTCCTGGCAGCTCTGCCTTAAAGCAAGGGAGCTGATGGCCCATGTAGCAAATGTGCCACTTAAATCTGCACTTCAGTGCTACGTGCAATAAATGGAGCAAAAAGTGCTTGGCTGCTGAGTCAGTATGAGCCAAAATGGTGTGAAGTTGTCTCTCTTCCTTTGATTTGCTGAATGCAGGCTTTTGCTTGCATCTGTCACATGAACAGGACCTGTATCTTCTGACATGGTGAGCCAAAAAGCTGTTAGAGATCACAAGTCTGGGGGTACCACTGCTCTTCTCTTATGTAGGAAGGGAGTAAATGAGAGCTGAGTTACAACCATGGCACGTTGCTTTGGTGTGAGTGGCAGCGCTGCGTGTAGCGCAGTGAAGTCTGCTCTACAGAGCATAGGAGCTGATAATGAAAATCACTATTTCTTTCCTCGAGATGCTTTGGATCTATCTGAAGTCTGTATAAAAATTAAGGCAAAAGCTCTAAGTGCTGTTTTCCCTTGGGGGATTGAATGTGGTTTATTCCTGTACATGAACATCAGAGCAGAGTGCAGGAGACAGTGTTATCTGAGAGTCTATGGTGCTTTGCTTTGTACTTACTGCTTAGGTCCTGGTGTGATTATACTTTTATTACAGGCTGACTAACAGCAAGTGTGTGTTTCAGTGGGTACATATCCAGGAACGTGGTTTGTGTTTTTGCTGTTTTGTTGTGTATTAGGGTATAAAAAAAACCCTCAGGGAGCAGATACTGCAATGTTCACAGCAGAGTTCCAGAAAATTACAAAATCCTTCATTAGCATGAGATTGCACTGTGATTCTTTCTCATAATTAGCTGAGTTGTTAAATGCATGAAACAGGGCTGTGTTAGAGTAAGGAAAGCAGCAGAAATCGGGAGACTAATAGAAGGAAAAGGTTCAGAGAAATAAAATCCCTAAGCCATCTCTAAGGTGCAGTAGCTACAAATGCTCTTGTTCACTCTTGTAGGATCCAGCCCTGCAGAGCTCCGTCAAAGCTTTGAGGAAACCTTGACAGCTGTATCAAATGCATCTCTGATTTCTACCCTTAGGGCTATGAGCCTGTCACTGAATTGCGTATGGCTCTGCAGCACTGAAATCGTGTGCGAAAGGTTAAGATCACTACAGGGGGTTAAGTGTGATGTAGAACTCAGCAGGGCTGTAGTAATCTATGGCTGGTGCTGTGTTCCCTATTCCAAACAGGGCTATGTCCAAAGTCCAGAGCAAATCAGTGGCAGTTGCTGCAGCAACTCCAGCTTTGCAGCATCAAGCTGCATCAGAGGGAGTGTCCCTACCTCTGCAAGGACAAAACCCAGTACCAAAGAGGTGTGACATTCCGCAGTGCACGGAGGGCTCAGTCAGCAGTAATGCATGGCACCAAAACAGCTCCAACTGCTGATGGCTGGGGCCACTTCCATTTATGAGGTTGGGTCCTGGTTGGGCTCTTCACCCCCACGCCATGGGCTCTGCTGTGTTGTGCAGTCAAGGAAGGCTCTGAAGCAGCAGAAATTGAACTGCCCGGTGTGATTTTCTTGCTGACTTGTTCGTCTAGCCTACTGCTGCTCCTGGTGTTATTTTTAAGTCTTCACAGTGTAGTGGTGGTGGAGGAAAGGCTGCCTTAATTACTGCAGATAAAATAAATCAGGGAAATCTCATTGCAAATGCAGGGAGACGAGACATGCCTAACTACAGCTCCCTGAGTCATCCTGCCAATAAGGCTATTAATTTTAGTCTGAGGGAACAGGCTGCATATTCAGAGGCACTGTTAAGAGGTATTGCAGGCTTTCAGATCTGTGGGGTGCTTGTTCCCATGCTGATGGCTGGAAGGATCCAGCCAGGTGATGTAATGCTCTCCTGGATGAGAGCTGCCAAAACCAAGAGGCAGCACATGGAAAGATTCCCGGTTAGGTGATCTTGAACCCTATTTTTCTTTGTGGTGAGACTGATGGAGATGGTCTGCTATATGCATTTCTGTAGAGTGCCTATTTATAAGTTGTTCTTATTCTAAAGAAATATAGTCCTTCCTTCTTGGACCCCATGACATTCTGCTTATTAGGGTGTGCAAGCAAATAAACTGTAGTCAGTATAACTTGATGACTAGAGCAATGACCTTAGAAGGGAGCCTTGTGTTTGTTCCCAGCTCTACTACTTGGGGAAGTCACCTTTCTCATTACATTAGCTTTCATTCTCTCCCTCTGAGATCATTGTAAAAAATCCCAGAGACTCAACAGTGGTCCTCAGCTGTGTCCTTGAGATCTGGCACTTGCTCTGTCCGGAGTGTGAAGGGATGTCTGAGGTTATTCATAATTAATTTGTTCTATGACCAGCCTTGGTCTAATTCATTGCAGTCTCCTGCTTTGTAGCTTTTACCTTATTAACCAACAGAAGGGATGATACATCCGCCAAGAGGAGCCCTGAATTTTTTATGTACCTGAAGTTTAGGACCAGAAAAAGCAATCTAGGGTGGGAAGCACAAGGATGGGAGGAAGCTGGTTGTGTTAGCATGGGGATTGCATTGGCTGCTTTGGGAGATGTTAATGCTTCCAGTGAAGACAGTGAAACCCAGAAGTCCTTTGCACTGTGCAAGATCAGATTCAAATGTGGGGATGACTGAAACATTGCAGCCCTTAAAATAAATGAGAAGTCTTTCTAAGAAGTCTTAGCTGCACTTGGGGGTGGGAAACACAAGCATAGTTTATCTGTTTCCCCTCCATCTGCCCAGTTATTTTCCCCACGTGCTAAATGAGTGATCGGCCAATCTCTTCTGTAGTGAAACAAAGACCCCATGACAATAGGCTGTACTGAATAGCAGTGCTCCCGCATTGCTTCGTATTTACCCATTGCTGTGAAGGAGAGTTTTCTGGTGTTTACTCTGTTATTATTCTGTTACTCTGGATTTCTTTCTCTGCTTGTGCTTTGTTTAAAAAAAAAAAAACAATGCAAAGTAGATTTGTGTGCAGGAAAAACAAAGCAATGGTAGAATTTACTTGGAGCACGAAGTCGGACCATTAGCTATTATAATTAGCGCTGCACAGTTATTAAGGCTGGGCAGTCCTGCCAGGAAACTCTCATGGGTTTCTCATCAGTCCTGTGTGTCAGCAAAGTGCTGTTCTGTTTGGTGAAACAAGATGTGTACCCAATGCTGCAGTTCTGCATTGGTGCAAATCAGTGCTGGCTCAGTGGGGTGTGATGCTGGTGGGAAAGTAACAGGGGTTTGCACAGCCTCAATTGGAACATCAGCCCAGGGAGTAAGTTAATGGGAGTTTGCTATTGCCTAAGCAAGAAAGAGCAAACTCTGCTTACCTGCTTGTTGTGTCTACTGGCAATGCCTTTGTGCTGGGCAGTTGAATGTGCATAGAGGGCTCTGAGAACTTTATTCAGTGCCTTTTGAAAGCAATGGGACTTTATGTTGGCAAATTGTGTTATGCCCACAGTCACGGGTGCTTGTGGTACACTGACTGCTTCCATTTCACTCCATGTGCCAAGTGCAGAAGGCCAATAGGTTTGGTCTGATATGGTCTGGGCTTTGAGGAGTCAGATGTACTGTGTAGGTGGGACCACTGAGAATCCAGGTGAGATGGTAGAAGGATGTTTATAAATGGGGATGGAACATTGGACCCCAGGCTGAGTGTTCCATTCATTTCCATACCCCAGAGCACAGAGATTTGAGCTGATCACAGAAGCAAAACTAAACATTATTCATTCTTTTAATTTCCCAGGTCTGTGCTCCTACACACGGTGTTTCTATAACTCCTATCCGTTTTAAACAAACAGAACCCCAACAAGTGGCAAAATTCAGCATGAAAGAACTCTGTGCCGGATTTGGTCCTGGTTTGCAGAAATCAGGTATAGGCACATGTATGGAATTAATTTAAAGATGAATCTACATAAGACAGGTCTGCTTTAAGTCATTTTTCCTGAGGCACAGCAGACCCAGGAACTCTCAGGCTGAGCCATGTGGTTATATCTTTAAATCTCTTCCTTCAACAGAAGATTTCCCCCCCCCCCCCCCCCCCCCCCCCTATAGAAAACCCCACCCATATCTCTGCAGTATCTGCAGCGTGAATTAGGAAGTCCATGGGGACATCTAGGTCAGCATGAGCAGATCTGACATCAGCCTGCAGATTATGCCCACAAACAACAGTGCTGCAGTTGTTTTTCTTGCCTCCCTCTGCTCTTTGCACTGGGAGAAAATTATCCTCAAATGGCAATTCTAAGAAATGATAAACCGCCTCTGTGGATGCTCGTGTCAAAATGCCATTCTCTGCTTCAGAGGCACCTCCTATAGCTTGTGTGTAGGGAATGTATATAATCCAATAATGTGTATTTGCTAATGCAATATTAACTGGGAATCAGAAACATGGCAGGGAGATGTGAAAGGGAGGAAGCTGAAAGCTGATGATGGTGCAAAGAGGAAAAATGGAACTGTTATTTGATAGTAAGAGCTCTCACAGCAGAACTGACGGCCAGACTCAGCTCGGTTGCATTGCTGTCTGATGAGATGTGCTCTGCTGCCTTTGCTGAGCTGCTGCACCTGCTTCTATAAATGAATTTGTCCCAGACTGGCAAATCCATGTAAAAACCCTTCTGCTGTGTTTGCTGCCAAGCAAGTACTGCCTGTGTAACATTCCCCCCCCCCCCCCCCCCCACAATGTCTATATATTAAGATCTAGTTCTGAATTCTTCAATTTCCTGTGCTTTTTTACAACCCCAGGCTCTGTCTCTTCCATCCTTGTGCTATTTTTATAACATTCTAATTATACTGACCTTAGGAAATAGAAATAATTCCACTAGGATAAAACCAGACTCAAGTTCCCTGATTCTGAGCCCAGTTACGCTTCAGTGTAATTCAATGGAATTAACATTAATTTACTACTTTATATTGGGACAGAACTTATCCCTAAGGATGCTAATAAAGCAGGTGTGAACAGAAACATTCACTAGCAGCTTGCTTTGAAGTGAGGGGGAACTTTGAGGATGTTTGTATTCCATATGGAATGGGAGCTTGCATTGTACTTCCGCTGTAGGTCATCCAAAAATGGACTGAGGATGAGGCTGGATGAGCCAGCTTATTGCTTAGTGTAGCTGACAGGCTGAGACTGGGGGGAAGGAAGCTGGTCAGTGGAAATGCAACTCGTCTTTGTTGTTTAAGTCACATTTCCTATTAGAAGAAATTTGGTTGTTTTTTTTTCCCACTGGGAGCTTTAGCACAGTGTATGTAGCATTTCCCCTCTAATGCAAAACCATTATTTCTCAGTATGGAAGGCCTACAGGAGATGTGCCAGGATTATACCCCACCTTCCAAATGTCTCACCCAGTGAATGTGTCTCTTCACCAAGCTGCTGAACCAGCCTGCATTCCCAGTGACCTTGTGTGTTTAGGATGAGCCAATAACCAGCACCTGAATACCTGAACGTGGGCCCAGTAAGCTGGAGCATGCTCATGTACAGACTTCACTTCAGCCTGTGATATAGGAATGGCATTATCTGTCTTATTTCTGTATTATCAGTTAACTAGGAGTAGTTGTGTCTCTTCCTGCTGATACATACAGATTAGCAGAGCCAGGTTTAAGCTGCTATGCTGATAGTGGGGTAAATAATGAATCAAAGATGGATGAGATGGCTTTTTCTTAACCAAAGACCACTACTGGACATGGTGCTTTTTCATTACCGGAGTGGTGGCATGCTTGGACTGCTAGCCAGAGGGGACTTTGTTCCCTGCAGAGTCCCATTAGCTTCCAGTGGGCATAACGGTCTGTCTCCGAGGGCTCAGTGCAGGTTTAGTCTTCTGCTGAAGATAAGAGTACTTTCTTTTATTATTTTCCTGAATTGAACACCTTCCAACGCTTGAATGCGGTAAAAATGACATTTAGAGAACAAATTGGGGCATAATTCTAAGTTATGAAGTATATTGGCTTAGAAAGCCGGAAAGCTGCGTGGATGGAGTTCAAAAGAAAAAGTCCCCCTAAAACCCATAACCTTCCTGTTCTAGAAATACTTTGAAGTTTCTCCACTTCGTAATTGTGGTACACTGCAGTTATTTTCATTTCTTTGTCTTCTGAAAATGGCAGCCGGACATGACAAAGATACAAATGACCAGCTACAAAATCACATTAATGCTTTTTTTCCACTCTCTTTTTTTTTTTTTCTGATGATGGATCAGAAGGGAGAGTTAAACAGAAGCCTTGAGTGTGATTGTAAGAAGAAAGTTTTCCTTGCAATGCTTTGCCCACTACGTGCCAGTAACCAACAGAGAGGAAGAGTTCTCTCTTGTTACCCTCGTTACTGTCAGACTTCCCTCTGGATCAGCTTAAGTGATCTGTGACTTTGAGTTGGCCAATACACTGTTGGGCTGAATATGCCCTAAAAGATCTTCAAGTCCCAGGAGGGGACTTGAAGCCTGGCAGATCAGTTGGATGCTTTCCTGATGATAAGGGAACACTAATTTAGTCTCTCTCGCCCCTACAAATTGTATTTTGCAAAGATGAGGTGCGGTAGGTACTGAAAATTGACATTTCAAAGCATTTGCAAGCAGAGCCTCCTAGTTTGCAGGTGTGTCCTGAGCATCCCTGGTACACAGGTGGGAATTAAGCAGCCATCTCTTCCCAGGATCTTGAAGGCTTATGTGCTTGACCTCCCTCTTGAGTTGGTAGGAGGAATTATAACTCAGAGCTCAGTAAGCCAGCAGAGAGAAGACGACTTACACCAACACTGCTGTGGAGTTGGAACTAGATAATTTTTGAGGTCCATTCCAAGCCATTCTATGATTTCCAGCCCCACTCACTGCAACGCAAAAACAGCCACATAGCTTAGAAAATATACCAAACGAATCCCAAATTCTATACGAGCTTAATGTTGTCTTCCAGGCTGTACTCCAGCTCCCAGTGGTTTAACTGTTCAAGATCTGTTGAATAGGAACTAGAGCAGCTTGACGTTAAAAATGGAGCCTGAAGTCTGTGAGACTCTTTTTTTTCTGGCAAAGAAATGAACAGTGCTCACGGAATGTCACTTAAAAAGGCAGGCAGTGCAGGAGGTGGTTGGAATGTGCTGGGTTACAATCCAAAGGACAGTATGATGTCCCAGACCCTGAGGACTGATATATAAATCTGGGAGGTGTGCCCAGTTGAGGTAATGTGGTTGTCTCTTCCATATTCCCAATAGGCTGTGCTAATGCTCTGCAGGCAGACAAAGGAAGTAGTGCTAAATGACAGCATCCAGCTGTGGCTGCTATTGCTTCAGTCATTCAAAAGTGCTTTTTTTTTCCTCCCCTGCAACTCCCCATTGCAAGCAGAATGACTTTGAGCATGTGATTTATTTGCATTTTTAGAGGTGAGAATAATTCATTGTGGATCAAAATATCGAGCAGTGAGACCCCAGCAGTGCTCACAACTGTGCAAACACAGTCCCTGCCCCCAGAGAACTGCAGGACTGAGCAGGTAGGGGGGTTAAAGGTAAATGCAACATAGCATGCAGGGGTAGAGTCCAGGGCTTGCTGCTTTTGTTCAAGGCACGAGCAGAGCCCCAACAATCTCTACTTGGCTGATTGTTTTGGAAGTGACATTAATTAGTGTTTACACCGCGCTTTGATTTCATCACTGCAGCACTTGTAACAAGTGTGCTCTGCTGAAATAGCTGATGTCAAGCTTGGCCTCTGCGCTGTGGATTCAAGGGCGATATCAAATCATCTTAAAACAGCACTGCCATCTCGATTGCTTTGGATGTCATGTTGAAGGCATGGCAGCGTGAGCCTTATTCATCTTTGAACTTAATATATTATCCATTTAAAAGTTTGAAGCGAAGTTTAGGAAGTGGTGGGGAAGTAGTTCCTTAGATGCTGAGATTTTGGATTGTCTGGGCTAGTATTCATGGTTCAGCAATTATTAGAGCTTAATAAAATAACAAGATTTTAAGGATCCGGTTCCTTGAACATGATTCATGCACGCAGTCATTGTTTTAATGATATCTTTTAGTTCGCGACCCGATAGATTAATTTCAATCTAGTCAAAATCAGATCAAAAAGAAGCCGTATGTGGCAGGGGAAAATAAAGAAGCGATGTGAGGGGATGTAGTTACAATTCATCAAGGCTAAATGCCTGCTAGAATTCATACTTTTTCTCTGAGTAACGATGCTGCATCTGTTATGAAATGTTGGAGATGATCTGTAGAATGAGTTGGCAAGAACCACCATGCTATAGCTGATATTCCTTGGCTGTTAATGGATTAGCTGAGCTTATAATTTTTCTCCTTCTGGCTGACTTTCATATCTTTCTTAATCGACACAGATCTAGCTGCTCTCCCATTAGTTGGGCTTGGATGGCATGACTCAATTATACCAATGCAGGGTGGTGGAGAGCCAAGCCTATGGAAGCCCGTCTCCAACAGCAAGCCAGCATGATGGAGGATGCGTTCTGCTGAGTGCTGACATTCAGCCTTTGCTGCAGGGATCGATGGAAGTCACTTGCAGAGAAAGTCAGGCTGCCTGGAACTGGGTGTTCTTTCCAGACAAATATTGCCTCATTAAGGAAGTAAACAGTGATAACATCTTAAAACTTCAGCTGGGGTTTGCCTTTGAATAGGATGAAGTCCTGACCTTTTTTTTTTTTTCCCCTGATAAGCTTGGAAAATATCCAGGAATGTGTTGAATTCCTTTGTGACTTGAGCAAGTTTATCTTTGGAGCACTGTAACAATGTACTGAATGAACACTTTCTCCCTGATGACTGCATAAGGATGTGACCCGCTGCTTTTTGCAGTTTTACACTTTCAAGTAAGGCCTTCCACTGGTCCTTCTGGAGATAAGAGAAGCCTGGGTAGTTTGTGATGCAAGGTATTTTGTGAAACCACTGAGCTACTGCAGTTAATGAAGTTGGTTTAATTGGATGAGGACATGCTGTTGTACATCTGTTTGTGTGCAGAGTAGCTGATGTGCTCAGAAGTCCAACACTAACACATAAACATCCAGCTCCTTGGTTTGCCTCAATGGGCAAAGCTTTGATTCTGACATAATGGTTGGAATTAGATGATCTTGGAGGTCCCTTCCTCCCCAGCCATTCTTCCTCCTTGGAGGTCCCTTCCTCCCCAGCCATTCTTCATCCCTATAATTGGAATAGGGAAGGAACTGGCGTTGAAAAAAGCTCGTGATGGACTGGGTACCCCAGTGATTGCAAATGAATTGATGCATAAGGATCCCATAGATGTTGTGCAAACTGTACAGGGAAGAGTTCTCCCCTAAAGTGTTGGAAGATGAAAGCAGAGAGTGGAGGGGGGGGCGCGGTGGGTCTGTGTTTAGTTTAGGGAGATATTAGAAATGCTGTGCTGTCTTATGATGTGCTTGGTATAATTATTAATCGCATGATTAAGTGTTTGATGTTCTTCAGAGCCAAGTTATCAACATGTTCAACATTAATTTTGCTTGTACTGCTTTATGCAACTTTCATGCCCCATAAAATGCATGTTAAGTACTAGGGATGTTTAATAGCAATGTTTTCACTAGGGCATGATTGTAAAAACTCCCTTAGGCTGAAAAAAAAAGGTGAGAAATAGCAATGGTTAAACTTAATTTGGCAGCTTGGGTGACAAAACAAGCCAGCTGCTATCTTAGAAAGGATCTTGAAACAATACAGGCAAATGGTGAAGGAGTTCTTATTTGCCTTGTCAGTGGTGTAGATTTGAACTGGCATCTAAATCAAAGTCGTGATTGATTTTTAGTTTCATTAGAGTATGATATAAGTTATTATACTAATCATATTTAATGAAGTGAAAGGTTCTGATGGTAGGAATGAAAAACCTGATTCAGTAGGAGCAGATCTTTTTAGTTATCTGTTCTCCTGTGCCCTGCATTGCCTTTGATAGCAGGAATGATTTCTCTGGCCAACTTCAGGATGTGTATATTCATGCATGTACTTAGCATTGGCAGATGTTAAGTGGGTAACAAATGGATACAGCTTCCTTTTAAACTGCTCATTGACAAAATGAGATGGGGAAGATTCTGTGCTCGAGAACAACCAGGGAACATGGATAAAAGCTTAAAGCAATGTTATTTCAGATTATTACTGCAATTTTATGGGCCAATGGAAAGCGAAAAGTCTATTTCTCATACCCTGCTACTCACTATAGTAAATCAATAAATAACTAATGGCAGTCGTTTTAACTTCGTTGCTAATGGACTGTTGTCCTGTTATTAAATGTGAGCAAATTGAAAATCTAACAAGACTAGAGGGGAAAAATGATCTTATATGGTGGTTACCTCAGAACTTCCAGGAAATCTGAAATATAATTGAGGACTGTTTGAGTTAAATACTTGTAATGCAATCCAAACATCATCAAGAAGAACTGGAAAGAAGAGCTTGAACTCATAACAGTGCTTTATGGCAGAAAAGTAATTCAGAACCGTGAGCTGATCTTTCTTGAAGTCATGCAAAGGAAAAGTGCTGGTGTGGGTGAGAATGAGAAATGGCCCTCGAGGTGACCAAGGAGATATTAAAATGGAAAGTAAATAAAACGAATAGCAGGTCGAAATGCTGAAATGCATTTATTCTGTAGTTTGGGCTTGGAACATTGCTTTCGTTTCTGGCCGTAACTTGATTTTTCAGCATTGCTACTGAACAACTTTAGTTCTGACATGCCTGTACCTTTCAGTGTTGGGTGGAATGGTTTCCTCATACGCTGTAGTTTATTGCGTAAATACACTAAGCCTTTGTAATCTGTTTTACAAATGTCTCTGATGTATTTACTGCTTGCTAAAATTAGCTGCAGAAGGAGAGCATTAATCAATGGATATCTGTGCCTGGAATTTTGCTGCCCATCTCTCTGAAGCAAAACTGTCTATAAAGGCTGCAGGCCAATTCCCCTGAATGGAGCTGATGTTGTAGCTGACTCACCTCCCAGTTTCGGTGTCCTGGTTTGTCGTAGAGAATGGCCTCAAAACCCTCTCAGCTTAAATGTTTTCTGATGCTGAGACTTTTTGTTCTGTTATTCTCCAACTCTTAGCTAGAAATGCTATGGGAAGTCATCTAACTTGTCCATGTCTTCAAAATGTTACTCATCTCTGCAAAGAAAGCTTGTCTATTCCACTCTTTTCTGTGTACTTTTGCCCTTAGAAGGGAAGCTGTTCAGTCTCTTAAGAAGAGGGAAAAAAAGCCAGTGTAATAGAATTCACCACTGATATTTGCAGGCTCGCTGCCACCCTCATCAGTGAGGTCACATCTATTTATCCCAATAGCTCAATTCATCTCTGAGGTTCAGTCTTCATTTTCCATCCTAGCAGAGATGACTGTTGTTCCTGCTCTGCTGCTGACAAAGGGTCTATTGTCTGCGCAGCACAATGCAATGCTAAAGACAGCTGAGTTTGCTTTGAAAAAGGGACCTTGCTGGCTGTTTGTAGTTTCTCCATGGTATGATTGTTTCTGATACCCACTATAACTCTGCTATAACTTGATTTTCTGCTTAGCACAGTAGTGGAGGTGTACTTGGAGCCCATGCTAGCTAAGCCCGTATCTTGGCTAGTGAAATACCCCTGCATTCACATTGATACAGACTTGGAGGTTGATGTTTAGTTAGCAGATATAGTTGCACTTATAATGAAATCAGTGTACGAGAGAATTAAAGAGGGAGTGGTACATGACTTCATTGGCTTGAACACGTTAACTCAGCTTTGCATGGCAACTTTAACAAATTGCCAGATTGCTTACAAGTGAGGGAACTTCTATGGAATAACTTAATGTATTTGACAGTGTTGCAATGTGCAATGATTTTGTTCCTGCAGCTGAGACTTTATCTTGCCACGGTGCCAGTGATTATTATTCATTTCTTCTCATGCATAAGGCCAGACCTTCTGTCTAACACAGATCCCTGCAACCTTCAAGAGCTTGTCAGGAGTACCCAAAAGTAGGACAGAGCTGAGTGATGTCCTAGTAATGTGTTGCAACATTTGGTTTCAGTTTCCTGCCAGTCTAAATTGCAGTTCCAATGTATAAACATTGCTGTGCAGGCGTAGTAGCAAAGTGTCACTGTTAAGTTTCATGCAAATGGCACAGTAGTTTCTAGGAGCTTGGAGCAGATGTCATCAATGGGGCGATTCTCACATTAATTTGGTTTCAAGACTGAAAATTCATGTGCCAGAGAGGGTAACTCATAAGGTTTGTAGGCAGCTTTGACTTTGCTGGCTTGTCATTCATGGACTGAGTTGTCTAGTAACTTCAGGTAGTTCTAGCTCAATAAATGAAGTTTATTACTCTGGCTCATATTGATTTGGAGAACCTCAGTTGTGCAATGGCAAAGATTTTCCAAGTTTCTTAATGTGCCCTTCAGGTGATGTTCTCTTACTTTACAGGGAATGCCTTTTATAATAGAATATGACAGCATTAGTGTGCTTAAAGCACATTCTAAACATTTACTTACCCGTTATATTTATAAATAAGTTTGGATGTTAAGTGATCAGCAAAATTAGAACATGAATACTTGAATTCTTTCATTCTTTCTGCTGAGCTGAAAAGAAACCTGGGATCCAGACAGTGTTCCCCTATCTGGACCTTGCTTCAGACAAACTCTGTGCATGGGTGCAACTGCTGCTGGGTGTTCAGAACCAGTTTGTTTCCCAATATCAATTGCCCTAAAATAATTTTTTTTTTTGCTAAGAGGCTGAGGCATTTTGGTTAGGTCTCTTTTTGACTAGGACATTGAGCATAGGGTCACAAGCTGAGATGTGTGTTTGCTGTGTACTGGGACAGCAGAGCATGAGGCAGCTGGCACTGAGCAAAGGGAAGGGTAAGTACCAGAAAGTACCTTGCCACAACTTTCGTGTGCCTTTTCTGAGCGTGCATCCTCTTTCCTAAAACAAACAGGGCATTTCTCATTGACCATAATTGTGATTTCTCTTCTCTGCATCAGTGCTGGGCCAAAGTGCATAGCAGTACAGATGCAAGGTTTGAAAAGCTAGGGTTCACTGTGGCAGCTCCAGTCCATGCCCACCCTTGTTCTGTGAGCTGGTCTTTGACACTACATGCATTCTTTGCTGAAGCTGACAGTGTCCACAACAGCCTGTTCCGTCAGGTATCAAGAGGAAAATGATAAAAACCACCCAGAGGATCAATGACACGTTGATTTAATGGCACTCAGCTGCTCCTACACTCAGCCAAAGTGGTGGCGAGGAAACTTGTAACCAGCTTGACAGGAAGAGCTGTAGTGGTTTGACCCCAGCACAAACCATTCGTGTGTCTGACAGTAAACATCCATCTGAAAAATCAGAAGCCAAAGGGCAGCTGTGAGCCCTGAAGTCTTTGCAAAAGGCAGAGAAATGGGATCTCCAATACCTGAGGGTTACAAATGCTGGCACGCAGGCTCTTGTTTTTTGGTGTCCATGGCATCTTTGAGCAGTGTTCCTACTGGGTTGCCTCTGGGCAACTGGTGCCAGTGCAAATGGTAAACAGTGATGTCAACATGATGCACATATAAAACAGGCTGAAATATTTAGGTAGGGTCAGTGTCCAAAGACTTAATGAACACACCCATGTACACATCTTGTATTTTGCAGCAGGTGAGATTAGACCATGCCACTGCCATAGGACTCATTCATATGGGAGGATTCCAGGTCCTGTGTAGAGCAGGTGATGTTCGTTTAATTGGTGTTCAAGAAATGTTTAGATGTTGTATTAAGGGACATGGTTTAGTGGGGAAATACTGGTGTTAGGTGGATGGTTGGACTTGGATCATCTTGGAGGTATTTTCCAACCTTGGTGATTCTATGATTCAATCCCTACTTAGTGAAGAATGTTCAGAAAGTTAAATGTTGTTTTTTGTCTTACAGGTTTCACTGTCTGTTCTTAGGTGTTCTGGAATATGCAGTACAGCTGGTTTCATGAATTTTAAATTATTTGTGTATTTTTCAGAACTCATACTTGATCACTGTTAACCTCATTAAACTGCAATGCTTCTAAATCCCATTAAGAATACTTAAAATCAAACGGACTGCTTGAGTTGAAGGCAGCAGTGTAATGAGTTTTGTAGCAAGGATCCAGCTGCAATGAACTCAGTATGGAGGTGGGGGAAATCCATGATTTGATGTATTATTCAGAATTAATTTGAATCGAACGCTCTTCCTATACCTACAGTGCAGACTGCTTTACATTAATGCATGGATTGGCATCAGCAGGTTTCTTACTGCCCTTTTCCTTCTGGGAGGGGGAGATGCTGTTCTGTGTATCTTAGTAAGTAGCTGAAGAAGGCCAGACTCTGAAAACGTGACATAGTTTGTCCTTTCTGTGCTAGGGACAAATGCTGATGCCATCACTTAGCAAGTGACTTGCTGTACCTCTGCCTTGTTGATGTGGAGTGGGAGAAATGCAGCAGGGTGAAAGGTATCTGTGGGTGGGTGAGATAAGATGCTCCTTAGTTAAAAGATGAATCCACACTAAGATGCTACAC
Source organism: Alectoris magna (assembly GCA_030625065.1). NCBI lineage: Eukaryota > Metazoa > Chordata > Aves > Galliformes > Phasianidae > Alectoris > Alectoris magna. The sequence goes on from CM060587.1 coordinate 2,528,377, forward strand.
TGTGTTCAGAAGCTTTAAATTAAAGTAAGCAGGCAAAGCAATCCAGACAGTTCACACACTACAGGTTGCCTTCTTGTAAGCAACGTGGCTTTTTAACCATGGCTGAATTGAGAAAGGCTTGCAGCAAAACTGCTGCCAATTAAGTGGGTCTCCTAAATAGGAATGTTAAGAAACATCTCCATTTGTCAGCTGTGCCCTCATGCCTTTGATTGATGCTTAAAAGAAAACAAATGTTATGGGGAAAATAAGCCTGCTGTGTTTATCTATGTAATTCTTCATCTATCACTCTGTGCTGTGAAATCGAGTCCCATAAATTCTCCAGATGAAGTAATCAGAGTGTGGTTCCACTTAATCCATCCGTTATTTTTAACCTTGACATGAAGTTTCTTGACGCTGCTTTTCTCCCTTTTTCTGTTAGCTTTCCTTAATTGCTTCTCTTGGCAGCGGGACATTTCAGCCATCCCAGTGTAATCTACAATACCCTCCGGGAATGTTCCAACAAAGGTTTCTGCAGAGTCAGCTTTTCTCAAAATAAAGCAGATACTGAGGTTAACATAAGAGTGCGTGCCTTGAGGTCACATTGTATTTTTTTTTCTCTATATGTTGGAAGGACAAGATTGCCTTGAAATCCTCTCTCCTGCTGGGTACCTCAAAAATGAATTTACCTTAGACTTTAAAGGGTTGCTTGCTTATTTGGAACCTAGTTTTTAAGTTAAAATACTTGTGTGTTCTTCAGAACTAATCAAATTTCAGCCAGAGTTCTGAACTATATGATGTCAAGAAAAGCTTTTGTCACTTTTGTCCTGACCAGTGTGATTATTCTTGTGTTAAAAATCCTGCTTCAAAAAGGGAACGGAGGGCGAAGCACAACCTATGAGCAGCACAAACATCTCGAGCTCTGCCACGCATATACAGTTCAGAAAGATGGATTCTTTGAAATGAAGCAGCCTGCTGCTCTCCACTGCCTGCTGTGGAAGGATTCCCATCAATCGTGCTGTGTTGAGACATTAATAAAGAGGCTGAAGGTGCTGGGTTTAAGCAGAGGATGCTTCGTCTCTGAGCTGGAGCAGCCTGAGATGTATGTGCCCCTGCAGCAACAGGCGTTTTGTTAAAGATAGATCTTAAGATTTATAGGGCACACATTCAGCCTATTTGTTACAGGTGTGAGATGAGAGCAATTCTGCCATCGCCTCATTTCAATGGAGCACTGACAATTTGCTGTGATGTGGGTACAGTTCAACATCTCTGTCGAAGTTCTTTGATTATGGGGTTTCATGGGCACTGATTTTACTTCCCGACAAAGGAATGCCATTAATACTTCATCTGAAAGTTGATATTACAGAAAATTACCCCCTTAATGTCACAGAATTACCCCCTAGGCAGCTTGTTGGGCATTTCACTGATGGTTTGAAAGGTTGTGTCCCTGTGCAGGTCAGTGTTTCTCCAAAGAGCTGACCTTACTGACACAGCACGCTCCTGCCTGTGCCTGCAGGTGAACACAGCACTGTATGAACACCCAACTCGGCATTTCTTCCTTGCAAAGTGCAGGTTTTTCTTGGAGGCTGATGGCAATAGCTCTAAATCAAACTCAGAAAAGCGAACAGCAGCCTCCTTGTTTTTAGCAGATGTTCAGCTTTGGGAATTAGACTGCTTCCTGCAGGCCTAAGGACCGAGAATTGGAGGCTGTGTATGAAAAGCGAGGAAACTGCCTTGTGAGCACAGACCTGATCTCTAGAGGTCCCTTCCAACCCCTGCAATTCTGTGATTCTGTGAAACCTGAGTTCTTAACAACTTCCTATTTTGCCTTTGACAGCTGCTTCCCCCGTGACTTTGGGAAGATCATGTAAAGATGCAGCCTTCCAGGTGGGGGAAAAGTGAGGCTGCAACACTAAGCTCCAATATGCTGACTGTGCAGGGCTATTTGGAGGATTAATTAATGCTTTCAAAGTACTTTGTAAATCCCAGGTGCTAGTCAGACAATACAAATGCAAGCAATAGCCCGATTCCTTCGGTATGTGCTACTTGATGCTGAGTTGTTCTTTGGCAGCAGTGCATGGTGCCATGATGCACAGTGGTTTCTATTTCCATCTTCACACACAGTTTACGCTCCTGTTTATAGGATGTAAACAACAGTGCAGGACCCAGATCAGTTTTGGCAGCTTCCTCTCGCTGAGTCATCACTTAATCTGTGCAGCAGGCTCTGGAAATTGGGTTCCAGCTTGTATGTGAAGAAGCCCATGTTGTTATTGCACGTGTTAGAGGCAATGGTGGGGTATTTTATTTCTTAGAGTGGGAATCTGGAAGTTGTGATTAAAATCCTTATGCTACTGTTACAACTGAGTTTTCATGGTGGGACTACACCAGAGAAACCCTTAGATAGCAGCATCCTTCTGAAGAGGTTGTGCATGTCAGGATTCAGGGGTAAGACTTAACTGAACAGAGGCAGATGTTGTAGGGTAGAATTATGGATGTAAGGTTGGAAAATACCTCTAAGATCACAAAAGGCAACCCCAACCCGTTCCCACCATGCCTTCTAACCATGTCCCTCACTGCCACACGTCCACATCTATTGAATGTCTTCAGGGATGTTCCTCTCTATGGAATACCCAGGAAGCTTTCTCTATGCACTGTGGAATCACACTTCATCTTGCAGCAGCTCTATCATCCTCAGGCCAAGAAACAGCCTTGTACAATGGCTGTTGCCGTGCTAGTTGGAAAGGGTTCTACGAAGAGGGCTGGCTGACAAGTTCCCATGCAAATCCTGTTTTTAAACAGCAAATCACTTGTCAAGTAAATGGAAGCTGGCACAAATTATTCTTATTCACATACAAAATGGATTTTCACAGATTAAAAACTATGACATGGGCGTGATGGGCTCTGAATTCTTAATTCATTGGGTCTGGATTTTTTTTTATGAACTGACAAGGGAAGATATGGGTGTGTTTGTTTGGCAAGGAATGAAAATTGTAGAATTTTTTCAGTTATGAAGGCTTAGGTTGCTTAAACCTGTAAGAAATCTGACTTTTTAATTCCCCTCCAAAGAGCGCAAGCAGCCAAGGGGAGCGATCCTGGAGGGAGGTCACAGCTTGCATGCTTCTGTCAGATAAAACAAGCATCTCTTACCCATTGCACAGCTCTGCAGTGACCTGGTGGGCCAGAACTCCTAGAATTAGGTGCAGACATTATTTAGGTTGTGGAGACACAAAAGCATGTCGAAAATGAGCTGTGTGATTCAGGAGGAGTTTTCTGTTGTGTGGACAGCCTCAGCAAAAAGGTTTTACATCATTCACTCCTCTACAGCCCGAGGAACAGGATCCTTATATGCCCTGAAATTTACTGCTCAAACCACAGGTGTACTCTAAGGTAAATTATTTTCTGTATGCCTTAACTATGACTCTTAAAGCTAACATAACAAAGTCAGAGACTGCTACAGCCACCCCAAGAAATCCTTGGGGCCGTGCATTGCGCATCAGCCTGTTGATATGTGGCAGATTGCAGGCTTGGATCCTCATTATAACTTGTGTCCTGAGGTTGGGTACTCAAAGGTATCTAAGCTTTTTATCTTCTGTGCTCATCTAAATAGCTTTGATTTGGGGTTTTATAAGTATCATAGCATATTTTTAGCCGAAACAATTTGTTTCTTTCCACTGTTTGCAGAATAATCCCCCCCCCCCCCCCCCCTCTCTGCACGCTTTGAATTATGAATTTCCCTTCATTTTGCACGTCCTTTCAAAATCCTTTCTGAAGATGGGTTTTGGATACATTTACTTTTTCAGGAGTCCGTGTCCCTACCTGCTAATGTGTTTAATATAAATTTACTGCCTGTCCTTTCTGATTACATTATGCATTCTGGGATGATGGACTTCTTAATAAAGTGAATATGGGAGACAGATTTGATAAAAGACGTGCCACATATAATGAAGTTTAATGAAAATAAAAGCTTTTGGTTTTGGTGCCCTGCCTGTTAACTTAAGTGTGATTATATTTATTGTCCGTCAGGCAGCTCAACAGGAGCTTTGTCAGAAAATGCAATTTTTGTATTGTAGTATAAAGAGAGGAAAGGTTGGGAGGCAAACATGGTTTGTGAAGGTCACATTAAACCTATGAAAACATTGCCACTGACCCTGGCAGAGATCATGGAACCATTAAGGTTAGAAAATACGTCCGTGGTCATCTAGTCCAACCATCCACCTGCCTATATTGCTTAGGAAACCATGTCCCTAAATGTTTTACCCACCCTTTCCTGAAACATCTCCAGGGTTGATGACTCCACTACCTCCCTGGGCAGCCTGTTTTAATGCTGACCACTCTTTCTGAGAAGAAATTCTTCTTAATATCCAGCCTGACACAACTTGAGGCTGTTCCCTCTTGTCCTGTTGATGGAAATGAGATGTAACTCATTGGCAGTTATTGCCTGGGAAGCAGTAAGAATGATGCTACAACTGTTTTTTGTAATGGCTGAAGCTGTGTGCATGTTTTGTAACAAGATCCTTATTGCTTACCATCATGTTCTTTCCTGGGTTCTGGTGGTAGATTTTTTCTAGAGATACGAAAGTGTCTGTATGTGGATGTTCCACTTCCCACATAGGTTTCCTGGCTGTGATGAGAACCATTGGCTTGGCAGGATGCAGTCACAGCTGAAGGAGCTTTGTAAGATGAGCAAAAAGTCGAGCAATAAAGATCATAGATTTGTAGAATCACTGAGATTGGATCATCAAGTCCAACCCATCACCACTGTGCCCACTGATAGATAACATAACGAAGAATGAACGTTTCTCACTGTACCTAAGTAGGTGCTCAAAACTGAGCCTCTATAAGATTCAAGGTTACATTGGAGTCTACCTACCTGGGGCAAAGTGCTTTGCCCTGGTGCCAACCTGGGGAGCGTGGCAGAGATGGACACCAAGAATGGGTTTGTGGCTTAATGCCAGCTCAGCTTTCCTCCCTCACCTCCTGCTTCCTTGTACGTAATGCAGGAATGGTCCTATCTTAGAGGTTCTGGAGTTTGTTGGAAAAGCATGAAAGATTTTTAAGGTTTTTAAGAATGTGGCCACAAAAGCATTTAGGGCTTTCCAACAGCTGATAGAATGGAAAGTAAATATCTCACGGAGGGGGGGGGGAAGTGGTTTTGTTCTGTTTGTTTCTTTCTCCTTTTGCTTTTTGTTTGTAAAGTGTAAAAAAAGAAAAGAAAGCAGGAAAATGGACACTAAAGAAGGGGAAATGGAGAATACTGAAACAGAGGATAAAAATAACTTTTATTCTTCCTTTGCAACAGAAATTCTGCAAAGGTTGAAAAACTCCTCAATGATCACTTTGAAAAAAAGGACCCTTTTTATTTTACTGGGTAAGAATCCACGGCCTTGTTAATATCAGCAATAGTACAAGGTGAAGTAAGCTTTGTCCTGCTGAGTGCAGTGAGCCAAAGCATACACTAAGGGGAAAAATAAGTGAAGAAAACCTTCTGATTGCTTTCTTTTTTTTTAAGTTTAACAATTATTTCAGCTGCTCAGCAGGCTTAGAACTGATCATAGGTCTTATTTTTTCAGTGAAATCAGATAAGGAATAATGTAAAATAAATTCTGTTAAAGGAGTTTTCTAAATGTTGTGTGCAAAAGACACCGGGCTCCAGTAACTGGATTTTTCAAAGGATGGACTGGAAGAAATATTAGATGGCTATCAAGGAGGAATTAACAAATTGAGTAATGCATGTGATAGGAAGAAATAAGGTTGGGTCCTACAAAGGGAGATGAAAATATTCCAGAGGATAAATGAGTGATAATTGTTCTTCTGTGGTTGATGTTAATCGAGTCAAAGCTTTGCATCAGATCAGCTCCAGCCTTGGTGGGTTCAGGTTGGATGTTAGGAAAAATTTCTTCTCAGAGTGGTGGGTTATTGACATGGACTGCCCAGGGAGGTGGTGGAGGCACTGTCCGTGGAGGTGTTTGAGAGCCTTTGGATGTGGCACTTGAGTGATGTGGTCTAGAGCAGTTACAGGCACGGGTTGGCCTAGAGGTTGGCCTCAGTTGGGCTAGATGACCTTAGCGGTCTTTCCAACCTTAACGGTTCTGTGATTCACAAAGCAAATCCTGGCTGAAGGGGATGCGAAGTACCATTAATGACAACAGGAGCTAACTGGGAAAGGAGCAACGTTAGCAGTTCCAGCCGGGGCTTTGTGTCTCCCAAGCTTGGAGACAGGACACACTGCAGCACCCACGCTTTGCAGCAGGGTTGAGCACCAGCAGCTCTCACTTCACAGCAAGAAGGGTGGTCCAAATCCCAGCTTTTGCAAAACCTCCCACTTTCTGCCTTCCGCTGCAGCTGCTGAGATACGGTTTGCATCAACACAGTTTGCTAAACATGTCAAAATCAATCTGAGTGAAAGATGCTCTGCAACGTACGGATGGTTTCCTATACCCAGCATCGTATTGTGACTTCCCTAACAAGACGCAGTGTGGAAACTCAGCAGGCCAAATGTTACCACCTCTTTTTTTCATATCGGGTAGCACTTTCTAACAGGTTTATTGTTGGTGTAAAGAGGCAACTGCTGGCCCATGAATATTTTAAGAACTAATATTGGAGCTTCTGTGTTGCTCCCACACACTGTGGTGTATTCTGCAGATGCTCAGAATCTGTGCGTGTATAACTGCTTTTTTTCCTCTTTCTGTTTGGGGTAATTTGGCATATATCTCACAAACATCCATGCTGCTCGGCACATTTTAAATAAGCAATGAGAAGACTCTTCCGATTGCCGTGTTCCCAATGACAACAGTGATTGTGTAAATGAATCTAACTCCATGTCAGGATGGCTTTTAAGGCAAGGAAATGGTAATATGAGGAAAGAGGAGGTAAAATTCCTGATATCATAGAATGGTTTGGGTTGGAAGGGGTGTTTAAGATCATCTAGTTCTAACTAACTCCCACACTATAGGCAGGGGTACCTCCCAATTAAACAGACTGCTCGAAGAAAATCAAGGAAAACCAAATAATATTACTTTGGTATGAATTACAGCTCCTGTTTGAACTGATGCAGAGGTCTTGTGTGAAGTTTAAAGAGTTCTGGGTCCAGTTTTATCAGTGAAAGGGAGAAATCTGTCTGCATGGTGCATGCAGACCCACTATGGAAGGAAGGGCCCAAGCCTGGAATCCACCTTTCTTCCTTCCCAGTGCATCTGGGGCAGTACAAGGTGTTTTAATTCACCAGTTTTACAGTAAAAAAAAAAAAAAAAAAGGAGCAATTCTACTAGGCTACCTAAGGCTCCCTGTCCTCATTTGTAGACTTTTCCTGCCTGAGCTCTGCTGTGGGTCATTAATATTTTAGGTATATTTTCCATCCAGCTACATGCCTGCAGCACACAGCTGATTCTAGCATGAAAAATTCACAGCAAATTACAGCTCTCTGATGGTTGCTGGGTGATTTGGGATCCTGCTGTGCTTTGTCTCTTCCTCTTGTCGTTTCTGGGTGTCCCTCAGCCTTTTTGGGTGGTGGTCTGCTGCAGTGTGATGGGACTCGTGCAGGGTTATTTGTGTAATTCATAGGGGTTCTGGAAGATTTCTCCTGCCAAAATGATGTTAGAGAGGTGGTTATATGAGATTTTTTTAATAAACACTTTAGTGATCCTTGTGGTTCTCTTCCAACATGGGATATTCTGAATCTTGTTGTTATAGTGTTAAATGAACCGATATAGGAGCTGTTGTGTGAGCTACTCTAAATGCACTAAAAAAGAAGAGGGAGAATAGGAAAGGCACAGACGTGGGGCACCAAAGGCTCGGTATGTGGCCCCTGTGGGCTCAGCTCAGTGTGGTGTGTTGAGCATCCCCTCTGTAGCCAACTGAGCTTTGAGAGACAGTCAAGGAGAGGAAAGGGGAACTGGCGTCCTCATTTGAAACACGTGGAGATAAAGCTTGGGGAACTTGAGGCTGGAACTGAGTTTCCAGGTGAGTGAGCTTAATGTACCGGGTGCACAGAAGATGCTAAACTCTTCTGAAAAGCCAGCTCTTGACTACAGATGTTAAGTGCCAAGAAATCTGACCACTGGCCTGGGAGTTGATCCCTTGGCACCTTCTGAGAGGCAAAGAGGGAGTCTTGCCATGAGATCTGGCTGTAAACCAGAAGTGAAGGCGCTGTATGCAGAAAGTAGAGTGGTGTGGACTCGTGACAGATGCCTACAGCAAAGTATGTAGGTGTACAGTTGGCGTATCTGCATCTGTTTCAACACCTTGGGGACTCTGTTTTTTCCGTTCAAGTCATCTCATGGATTTTCTACTGTTACAAAGCCTTATCGTGGAGCAGGGCTGGGCAGCAGGGCTTTTTGGGTGAAATTTATAAAGCATGTTTAGCCATTCATTGGAGCACTTGAATGGGAAGTATTCGCTGATGGGATTCAGGGACACGTCTGTGGCAGCTGCAAAATCGACATGGAAAATACATTACTGTAGTGCACTTCAGGACATGAAAAAATAGATTCCGTGTATGGCAGAAGAGCAGTTCATTTCTTCCTACATGCATGAACAGACATAAGAGTCCTTTTCCGAGTTGAGAGCACCCGAGCTTTGTCCTCACCTCTTCTGAGACTTCAGTCTTTCACAATGTTTTTTGACTGCTGAGGAAAGTGCTGTACCTGAAGTCCTGTTAAGTCGTATTATTCCTTCTATTTATCCTCCTGCTCAGTTCTCTGCGCTCAGGGCTATTTTAGTGGGTACATGATCAACATTACCCTCTGGTCCTGGGTATCAGCCTATACCAATCCCATGGAAACTGCTCTCTCCTCTTTAATAGCTCTTGCAGACACATCTATCAATATTTCAGCCTCCGTGTATTTTTTTTTCCCCTAGACCTTCAAAAGGCCAGGGCCATGCATTATGCAGAATTATTTATGGATCTAATGTCAGTAACAGCCCATTAATATCTGTGCCACTGTTCTAAAGATGGCTTTAAAGTGATCCTGGAGCCGTGGCAACTGCTGGCGACCCGGCAGACATCCCTGCTCCTTCCCCAGGGCCTCTCATTTCCTCAGCACTAGAAGAAGATCAGAAGCATCCAGCAGTGAGATGCTTGGGAAGTTATCAATAAAGTGATGATTAAAGGCTGGCACTTCTCAGCCTTTGGTAAATAATAGTAAGTAGCTGATGGCGGAGGTTCACATTTACTGATATTATCAGTCAATGACAAATGACAGTGTATCAAAAGGCATTCATTTCGTAGCACTGGAGAGGCATTAGCCCAGCTGGGTGGTAGATATTAGGGTCTGCATTTTCAGGGTCTTTCAGCTAGGATGTCTGCAGTGTTTCCATGAATCTTGTCTGATTTGCATGTCGGTAGATTCAGCCTGCAGCCTTTTATTCACTTACAACGATGGTAATGATGTATGCAATGCTACGAGGCTGTTGAAGATCTACTATAAGGAAGCAAAAAAAAATCAATTAACGTGCTGCTGATGGTGTCACGTTTGCAGGGTTGGGCTGAGGCGATTTATTAGTTGCCTGGTGCCTCCGTGTCTGAAAATGTGAACATGCTCCAGTCTCCCCACTCTTCCTGGCAGATGATGTCCTTGCTAATGTGTCTGAATCCATAGCTCAAGGTCAGAGGATGCAGTATATTCAGAATTGATTTGTTTGAGGTGATAGCTGTCATCTAATAACCAGCAAAGGAAGCTTCATCTCCATGCCCCGTTGCCCTCTAATGGCCACTGCTGCACTTGCACAGCAAAGCGAATGACAAAAAGGGCCAAATAGGCGATGCTGAGGAATATGGTCTGTTGTGATGGTCCAGTGTGTGTGCTTATTGCCAGTAGGCCCCAAATTGTTTATAATAAGGATTGCTTTGTGGGGTGTGAAGAGCAAAAGGTTGGTAGAGGGAGGGAAATAAAGGAATGGGAGTGGGTGGGTGGTAAACCCAGAGATGGGAGAGGATCAGGGAAAGAACTTTTGTGTTCCCCGTGGAGATGGAGTGATTACTCATATGGATGCATACACACACACGTGTGTGTGTGTACACAGGAAAGGAAAAAGCATAAATCACATCACTGCCAGCTCACTGATTTTACTGAGCCAGAGATCCCCCTGTGTCCTGCTACATGATGCTAGCAGATGGGCTTCCACATGTGTGTATGGCAAAACAAGCTGAGCAAGGGATGCTTAACCAGGAATAACGGGACAGCTGGACCAACTGTTGTGGTTCAGGATGACTGAAGGTGTTTTCAGCTCACTTTCCTCTTGCAGTAGAGTCTTTCTGACAGTAGATGTCACATTTGCACAATGGAACACCGAGCTGCTGTGTGAGGCTGGGATGCAGAGGACTACTCCCTTTCAGTCCTGTGGGTGCTGAGGTTAAGAAAAGCTGGGAATTGTAGAATCATTTGAGTTGGGAGGGACTTTCAAAGACCATCAGGTCCAACTCTGCAATCAACAGGGACACCCACAGCTTGATCAAGTGCTCAGAGCCCCCTCCGGCCTAACCTTGGGTGTCCCCGGGGATGGGGCATCTACCACCTCTCTGGGCAACCTGTTCCTGTACTTCACTACCCTCATCATAAAAAGCTTTTTCATTCTAACCAGTCTAAATCTCCCCTCTTCTATTTTGAAACCACCTCCCATCATCCATTCTCATTGTCCTCTCTCATAGCCCCCCCTTTAGATACCAAAAGCCCAGCTTTACTGGCTAAACAGGCAAGGTTTTGCAATGCTTTACAGTCTTTTGGGTCCAAATAACGAGTTTTAGGGAGTTGGCACTGTTCTAAATGATCCCATGTGGATTGTATACAAATGATGATTGTTTAATTGGAGGCACATCATAGAATTGTAAGATGGGTTGGAAGGGAACTCAGAGATCATTTAATTTTCCAATAGAATACTTTTAATATAGAAAACATTGTAAATACATTAATTACAGTTCATTAAAAATAACGTTCTAAATCTTTACACGACAGTCAAATATGGATAGATTAAAATCCATTTCTGCCTAAAATAATGGAACAGTTAGTTATCTAATGTGGAAAAAGCCACATTCTTCCAAAACTACCTCAGACCTCAAACTCAAGATGGCAATCCCATTATATCTGTGTTTTACAGGGCATATGGTAATTGGCAGTGTCAAAGCATACCTAGCCTAAGAGAAAAAAATGGATTATTTTGTATAAATTTCATGCCCTCTGAGGATCAGGTTTATGTTATAGTCCCACTATGTGCTGGTCAGAACCAAACCCAGTTGAAAGCATGCACAGTGCTGGCCAGATGCCCCAGATTTTGGTAGTTTGGCAGCTGTGTGCTCTTCTTTAGCCCCAAGGCTGCAAACTGCCTTCTTTTGAGGGACAGATTAATCCATTTGCAAAACCAAAGGAGTGTTCCAATTTTGATCCTGATCCAAACGCAAATCCAGTTCAAACTGGAACCTCCATAAAGTTGTGCATACTTTGCAACTGGGGCAATTTCAGCCCCCTCCTCCCCCCCCCTTCTCTCTTTTTTATTCCTTGAAAAACACTTCTGTGTACTTTAACTTAAAAAGAAATTGACGCCAACCACACAAATGATAACAGTGCCAATGGTAACAAGATGATCAGTGCCAGCCCCCTCACAGCATTATTAATGTCAATGCCAACAGCATCATGTAGATCTATGCCAACAGGCCAAGAGTGTCAACACTGCTGATGCCAACAGAGCAGAACGAATGAAGAACCCCTCAGTAACAAACCAGTATGCAAAGCCTCATTGCTGCAATGTGGTCCCACAATAACAAACCCCTGTGCCCAGCCCAGTGCTCATTAGCAACTTTACAATAACATGCCCCAGTATGGGAGCAATTAAACGAAAACACTGAGGTGTGTATATCCTGGAAGGGAGAAATATTCAGATATTTCTGAAGCTGAGGGGTGAATAAAATTAATGATTAAAGGTTTTGTTGACTGCTTTTCCAAGTTTCTCTGTCTAAGTGCAATGGTGGCAGCTGGAGCTCCTTTGGAACTGGCATGGGCTGAGCTCTGGGAGTGCTTGCAGGCAGCAGGAGGTTGAGTCCTGCGTGCTTCGCTTCTGAGCACAGCTCCTATCTACTCAGAGAAATCCTGTGGAACTGGAATCTAAGGATTAAGGAAAGGATCTTATCCATATGGATCTTTCCAGAATCAACATGTGTCCCATCTGTAATTGTATTATTCCAAGGTTCCTTCAGGCCTCAGGGATGTAAATCCTCCAGAGGGCCGGAAGGATTTTTCTGGGTCCAGAGCTTGCACTGTGCATGTGAAGCAGGAGTCTGGTGCTGAAGACTATCCTAGGTTACAGAATTCATACCCCATGCTTTTCCCTGACCTTTTCAGGTCTGTTTTTGAGAAAAGCATTGCAGATACAGTGATCCCAGAGCAGACACTTCTTGTGGAGGCAGCTAAGGAGCTGGGATGCGCCCAGCAGCTCTCATAGCGTGCTCCATCCATTCCTCCGTGCAAGCAGCGATTCTGCTTTGTTTCCTTCCAGACAGCAGCTTGATATCATCACCAAAGAGTTCCTCACTGTTTGAAAAACCTAAGTTTTCCCTTCAAAGCAGCTGTCAGTAAGCTGTTGTGTTTCACAGAGGACAGGAAAAGTGGAGAATCAGAGGACAAACCAACTGCCCCTCAACATTCCAGGAACCTCCATCAGCCCTCCTGCAGGAGCTTCAGACCCTGGGGTTAACAGGAGGTTTCAAAGCCTGCGTGGAAAAAGAAAAAGGATTAAACAAATCACCGTGTCCTATTCAGCAAATTGCAGCCTGAGAGAGCTGCTGTTTGTGTCTGAACTCAGGTTACCTTTGGTGGAGGTGGAGGTCTGCCTTTGGGAACTGGGAGACAAGCAGGTTTTTTCTCTGGTGCCTGTAACAAAAGTGTAGTGTCAATGTCATTGTGCTTCCCTGTCTGAGCAGCTGCAGAACCTCTCAGCCTTCAACTGCCTGTGCAGTTATCTCATATATTTACTACAGCATTTTCCTAGTGGAAGAGCTAGGGGCAAGTCAGGTTAATCTGTCTACACACAATAATAAATACACAAGGGGGGGGGATATAGATATCCTGTTTCAGAAGAGCCCTGAGCTATTCTAAATGTGTAAATTCATCTGTATCAAGTGGCTGTGCTCAAATAGACTGCTAAAGGGGCTGAAGCTGTCGTGTGCTCAAGGTACGTGTTGAGGAATGTATCTCTGAAGACAGGGAGATATAAAGGTTTTCATAATCAAGCAGATGCTTTCCTTTTTCCAGTCATCACCCATCATTTTTCATGCAGGCAATTAGGTTGCTAAGCATGGGGATGGTTTCTACACCCTCACGTGAGGTGGGAGGGAGGCTCAAATATTTGAGGGGGGTATTTTGTTGAACTAGGATATGTAGGCTTCCATTGGGGGAAAAAAAAAAAGACCACTCCTACCCTAAAGAAAATGTGGTTGGATTAATTTGATGGGTTGATGGTTGGGCTGGGTGATCTTAGCGGTCTTTTCCAACCTTAACTCTGTGCTTTCATGAACATCTGTGATTTCTTTAACCACAGTCAGAAGCTGAAAATAGTATTCAGCATCTGCTATTTGTCTGCAGCTTAGATGAAAGATGTGGAAAGTTGCAAGGTTATACTTACAAACATGTCTTGTGTGTGAGAAAAGGCTGGTTTGGTGCAGGGGACAGGAGGTGGGGGACCTTTTGGCCTTATGGCAGGCTGTAAAAGAGGAGAGCAAGAATACAGATTGACCCTATATACATATTTTGTATTTGCATATTCAATGGGAATATGTGAGCTTGTGTTTTTTGTATATGAAGTTCATCAACAGAAGCAAATGGATGCATTCATTTCAGAGTTAGATCAGGGATGCTTTACTCTGCTTGGCCCTGAGAACTTACAGGGCTTTATAGCTGGAGTGCAATGACTTCTCAGCCTTTGGGATCGGAATGGCATTGCAGGTCTCCACTTTCACATTGGTACAAGCTATCCAGGGATGTGAGGGAAGTCACCATCCCTGGGGATGTTTAAAGTGGAGATGTGGCACATGGTAAAGACGGGTTCAGGTTGGACTCGGTGTTCTTAGAGATCTTTTTCAACCTTTCTGATCCTGTCACGTGTGCTGTGTTCCCCAAACCCAACGTGAGAAAATAAGAATATCTCCAGAATCACTTACGCTCCGAAGCTGTGGTTTGTTCTCCTGTAGTGGAGGTACAAGAAGGAGAAGCTTCTTATCATTAATCTGAAACAGAGAACAGTTAAGTCTAATGGAGAACTCACTTTATGCATTGTCTTTGCACCCTTTACTGTAAAACAGATCAGTCAGGGGCAGACTTAGTGCCACGTGCTTTCCTTGCTCCCTCCCTATGCTGGAGTTCACAGCACGCTCCTCTGAGCACTACACAAGTGCTTTGAAGCCCTCCTGCAGATGTAGCACAATTCAGCCCCTCATTTCAATCTTGGGGAGGCTGCAGTGACCCAGCAGCAGCTCCCTCTTACCTTCTGGGTGGGTACTGCCAGGCCAGGGTGCTCTCTTTGCCTTTGTTCTTGCTCCACAAAGACTTGATTGGTGGCTCCAGGTCCCCTCCTGGCACGGCTGCTTTGTGAAGATTACGTATGATATACATATAAATCCTACTCTGATTGAAGTTTAAAAACATACTTGCTGAAGTTGAATGCTTGCTTTAATCCCATTAGTCTAGTATACAGCCCAGGGAGATGGTGGAATCATCATCCCTGGAGGTGCTCAAGAAATGTGGAGATGGGGCACTGAGGGGCATGGTCAGTGGGCATTGTGGGGTTGGATGGACTTAGGGACCATAGATATCTTTTCCCACCTTTATGATTCTATGAAAGCCACGTCTTTTCTTTCCTCCCACCCACCTCTCTTTCTTTAGTTACTATAGGATTAATCTTGAGCTCTACAGTTTTAAGACTTCAGTAAGACCCTCCTGGCTTCAGTAAAGCTCTCAGACAACTTCCTTGCTTCTCCAGAGTTCCCTTCACCTTCTTTGAAAACCCCAGCTCAAATTCCCTTGGTTTAGTTATCCTTTTTCTCAACAGAGTAAATATTTTACCTCTTCTTGAATACTCGGAAGCGGAAAAGCAATATTGCTGCTATTACAATCACAGTGAGGACAACCAGCACACCAGCAATGATTGCAAAACCTGTCAGGAAGACAGAACACAAGTTGTTATTTCTTAAAAGATGCACACATAATGAGCAGACGCTCATCCTGAACATTGGGGGAGGGGGGTACACAACCCACAATCACACATTGCTGTACAGAAGTCATAGCCCTAGGTATGCAATTTTGCTACTTAGGGCTGTTTCACTGGAGCTAAAGGTCTCGTTGCAGTCAGTTGATGGCAGCGTACTCCGTGTGAGGCCATGCAGTACTTACTGGTGACTGTTGATGAGCTGTCACAGTTCGGTGGTGCCCATCCTTCTTCACACTGGCATTGCATCTCATGGTCGCAAACCTAAGGGAGCACAAAGCCAGGAGTAGATTCAGAATGAGTGTAAATAATGTAGAAACATTCCAGCAGCTGTGGAACAGGGTGCTGGTAACTCATCTCATTTCACATGTACTAAGATTTAGCACTGGCTGTAGCACTTCTACACAGAATGAAGGAAAGATTAGCCATGATATTGCATCAGAGGCTGGGCTAGACACAGAATGTGTCCATCTCAACAGTGTCTGTAGTTGGCACACATTATTTTTTCCTAAGTTAATAGCTGGTATCTTACAGCATGTCCAGGACACTTGGCAGAGCAGTCGTTTGATCTAAAGACATCTTCAGCATAGACACATTCTCCATTGCTGCATACCTGCAATGTGCAAGGCCAATGTCACAAAAGAGGTTTACAGCTTTCAGAGCATTCAGAACATGCAGAGCTTGCACAATTATTGTGTAAAGCGATGGAGAGTGAAAGGAGGCACAGAAAAAGTATGCTAATCACTTAGACCTACATCAGGAGTTTGAGATGCAGATATAATTTTTAATCTGACCTTTGGCTATTTTATAGCAAAATGTAGTGACAAAGATGTAGAGATATCACTGGTTGCCAATCATTTGCAATTCTTCATTCTTTTTTTCTTTTTCCCCCCAGAAAACCTCTTTCAGGTAGAAATATGGCAAAGAATTTGGGCATAGTACTCAGTGATGCCTAACACATTCATTACAGGAAATCATTAAAAATAACATATGTACAGTCTTTTAACCTTCCAGTACGAAGATATATTTGTTCTGCCACGTATGCTTTTTGTCAGTGAAAAATAAGTAAAATGGCAATGAAATGTAAGGAACTCAGAAGGACAGCAGCTTCTGTTTGCTTTGCTCCTAGTTTCTGCTAGGCATAGGGTACAGCAAATCAGATCAGTGGTAGTTCAATGTCCATTTCAGTCTTCCTGACTAATGCCCTTCTTGTTTGGCTAATGATGTAACCAAGACTGAAAGGGGGAAGAAATATAGAAGTTATTTTTTCTACTAACCATGCCATCCCCACACTTGGTTCCGTTGAGGATCATCCCTAAATCTGTATCTCCATTCCTAGGAAAGCTTGCTTTGCAGGACTCGAAGGTCACCAGGCTGCCATAGGTGGGCATCTCCCATCCCCCAGAGCAGTACAACTTCCCACACATGATATCTCTGGAAGGAGAACAAGGGTCATTAATTAGAACAATGCACAGCAAAGGTATCCAAGCTGTTCTGTTCTCCAGCCTGGATTTCAGTGGCTGTATATGATCTTCATAGGAAGGACTGCAGGTACGTTTTGCTGCGTGTTGGTTTTAGATCAGTTTCCGAGTGGCAAGTTCTTAATTCCTTGTGAGTTCATTAGGAAGCCCATAATAATTTGCAGAAATTAGCTGAGCTGCCCTCAGCTTTGGGGGTTCACCAGAAGTTCAGCTTCCCTATTCAAAACCTTTTCCTTGCCCTTGCTGCATGTACATGCAAGCAATGTTACACACATATGCAAGCAGACCGATCTCGAGACAATTTGCACCTCTGCTTTCCCTGGGCAGGAGAACTCTTTGGAAATGAGTTTGTTTAGAAGTGTATTTACTTCAGTATTCCAACTGAATAAGAAAAGACTTGTAGACTTATGTGCCATCTACAATAGTTGAACTCTTTGCTTCCACCTCTTAATTTGAATGGGAATGGTCTCTCTTTCCAAATTCTGGCAAATGCTGTAACAGTGCTTACTTCTTTTTACATGGGACGTGACTACCTCTTTCTTTTCTGCAGTATCCATAATACACCCCCTTCTCATTCATCCGGTAACAGGACGCTGCCCCTTCAGTAGCCTCTGTTAAAGAGGAAAACAAGAAATTCAATAACACAAAGAACTTTGGAGAGAAGTTAGGATTAGTTTAGGTTTTCTGCCTGTGAAACCTTTTAGTATTGCATTTCCTTCATCTATTTAGGAAACACTTTCTCCATGAAGTTACCCATGAGCCTAAATGAGCCCCTGGCACTTTGTGCATTAATCCTGCAGTGTTAATGCGTACATTCAGCAGCATCTGTCCTGTGTGCTCTCTACCCATCACAAACCTTGCTTAAGAGAAGAGACACAGTCAGGTGGAAGAGGATGGTAAGCCACCACACACTTTCAGAACCATGCAGACATGCCAAATTTGGACTATAACTTGAAACACAGACACTTCCTCATTCTGTCACGCAAATTTCATCTCCATTTCAAAGTTATCTTAAAAGCACTGTGCGAAAGAGGAACCAGGCTACCACTTCACATTTCCCTAGAGGTATATTATGTTGTGTGCTGTGCACTTCACCTCAGGTGCTAATAATCACTTACAGTGGAAATATAAAATCAATAAACTACACCATGAGCTAGAACTCGGTTCTCTTGCCATACTGTTCCTGATTTCAAAAAGGCCTTTGGTGGTTTGCTAGCACCAAATAAGGTTCTCCCTATTGAGAACCTTATATTTTCAGTGGCAGCTTGAACTTACGTGGTCCAAAAGCAGCTCTGCACTGGCTTTCTCGGGTGGGACAGATTCCCATGTAGCAAAAGCCTTCACCATTGCTGCAAGGATGTCCATTCATACGGAATCGATCTGATGGGCAATTCCCAGAATAACCAGTGCACATCTCGGGCAGGTCACAGTCATCCTTGGCTTCCCGGCACACAGCTCCTGCTCTTTTGTACTGAATTGGAGGAAAGCAAGGCTTCACTTGACGTACCGATTACAATGCCATGCCAGTAATTACATATACCAAGTGCTGATTCTCTTGTGAAATGTATTACTGCTTTCACAAAGGCAGAAAAACCTCAGCATACGTGATAGAAGCTGGAGATGGGGTTGTACCTGGCAGTCCTCGCAGCAGTCTCCGTGTGCACACATGGAGCCAGCTGTCAGCTTGCACGTCTCTGGGTCACAGCAGGCATTCGTGCACTCCTGGGGTAGAACAGACTGTCAGGGCTCTGAGCAGTGCTCCAAATTTCAGTCCCTCTGCACTGCATTCCCAGCAAACCACTGCATACTGGGGGAGGGAAGGGTACCTGGGCTCTGTCTTTGCTTCTATGAAAACTGTTGTCACTGGAACACAATGCAATGTGAAGATCTCCAAATGTGGTCAAAGCGCTGACTAAAGTGTACAGGGAACAGACTTATTTCCTCCCTGATACTTTCGGATCTGTGGTTCTTCCCTGTTCTCAGTTCCTTCAGCGATACAACACCGTATGTTGTTCCCTCATCTTCCCTGCCCTTTGTAGGGATGTCCAGATTGCAGACCAGCAGTTTGATGACTGCAGTTTATGCAGAAGTATTTCAGCTAGATTTAAACTGACCGCCTCAGAAAACTGCCTGAAAACAACTAGTTCCCTCTTCCAAGTATTATTTCATCCCTGATTGGGCAGATACCTCTGGAGTACCGCAGTCACATTCCTCTCCTTTTTCCACAAAGCCGTTGCCACACGATGAAGGCGCTATGATGGCATTTACATCTGGGATGTTAGTTAGGCATTTTGGCATGTCATTCAACATGTATTTCTCGAAATCTTGGAGGCTGCAGGAGCTGAATTTCTTAGGGATGATAGAACTGTTTTGAGAAAGCAAGAGGACTTGGGTTAGGGTTGTTGAAGACAAGGAGAAGCAATAGTCCCTGGATGAGTACAAAGGAAAAAGTTATCACTCTTTTTCTCAGGCTCTTACCTAACAGTATCTGTCATGACGCAGACTCGAGAATGACACGTGCAGTCTTTGGTGTCGTGACTCATGCCAAGGTTGTGTCCCATCTCATGTGCCATGGTAGCTCCAACTGCAATCTCATTTCTGCTATGATCCTGTGGAAAGAAGGGCAACCTATTACTTCTATGAGCATCGTAGGGCACATAGGAACATCATAGAAACCTCTTCAAGTGGTGATATTCTCATCATACATAATCCGTTAGCGTTGGTCAATCCATGCATGCATCTATTCCACAATTCCCCACTCAAAACAAGAACCTTTTTGAACACAAAATTACTTATTTTTCTCCTCTGACTCCATAAGTGACTGGTGCCCCACATAAAGATGTCTGAGTTCGATGCTGACAATTAGGTAACACAAATGCTGTGTTTCATGTGTGCTTTTGTTGCCTTCTGTGCATCATTTAAAATAAAGTCCATGACTTCTACAGTCTAACAAAGCAACGATATGAACCAGACAAAGAACTGGAAATGTTGAAAGCCCAATAATTTTCATTAGTAGAATCATTAATCATTAAGGTTGGAAAAGACTACTGAGACCAACAAGTCCAACCATAAACCTACCCCCACCATGCCCACAGAATCATCAAGGTTGGAAAAGACCACTTATCTTCTCAACCCAAATGTCATTTGCTGGTTGAGTGAGAACCAGAAAAGCTTTTAAAAATGAGATAAACAAGAATAAATCAGACCTGGATAATACCTGCAGAATATACATCACTGCATATGGATTTTATGAAAGCTAATCCAATTGTTGTCCCCTCCAAGTCGTGGCCTCTGTAAGGAAAGACAGCACAAAGTGCAGTGAAGTCACCGTGAAGAAGACCTGAAGTCAGTGTTTGCTTTACTAACCAAGCAGAATCTCGAAGTATATATTCATTTCCAGCTCTGCTTTTCATCCTTGATTTAATACAGCGTTTGAAGATATGCTTAAGAGCAGTGCAAATCAGAAAACAACTAAGTACACTTTAATTTTTCTTTTGCCTAAATTACATTGCCATTCATGAGACCTGAGCACCTGGTTTGGTGCAAATCGCTTGATGAAGTGCTTGGATGAGTGAGAACCAATGAACGTGAGCCAGAATAGCAAAGTAAATGCTGGATGGATTTGGTGATCTGATTTCCCAGCCTTTAAGCTTCATGCCATGGCTTCTTGTGTTGTTAGACTATACTGCAGTCTTTGAGACACTCAACTGCTTTGCGACCAGAGCAGGAAAAGCAGTGATACATACGTAATTAGCTGAGCATTGTCATTTCTTTTCCTCTTTAATAAATCTGAGTTCCTCCACTTTGAGAAGCTGTCCAGAGTCGATCCTGCAATAGGACTCAAGGAGCATTTATCATTGTCTGTCCAGATTTCTATGCCAATTAGAGCCACGTAAATATTGATGGCCTTATAAACCTGCAGCAGAGAAACAGTTTTGCTGTAAAACAAAGTACTTCACAATGACTTCCTAAACAGACATTTATCTGCATAACTGGTTCACTTTTGTTGTCAATATAGACCGCTCCAGACTTGATTTAAGAAGTTGCAACAAAAGAAAAAACAAAACTTGAAGTCTTATTTCCTCCCACCCAGAAAAATGGCTTTAAACTACTTAGAAAACTCAACTTTTGCAGAAGATTTAAACTGTGGAAGAATGAAGAATCAGTTCATCCTTTTTGCAGGATTTCAATCCCTGACTTTTAAGAGATATTAAGAAAATAAGATGCAAAATCTTCATTTAACGCTAATTTAACTTATAAGAATTTCCTGCCTGAAGGCAAAGGATGGCATGGGCAGGTTTGCTTTAAAAATGACAGTGCAGTTTTCATACTTTTCTACATGTTATAGTAAAAATAGATAAAGTTCACGAACAAAAAAGTATGAAATCACTTCTACTGAATTTTTTCCTCTGCTGTATTTGCTCTTACCGTGTTGATGAAATTGACTATGCCAAATATCCTTTGTCTCACAGTATTAACATCTTTGTTGTACTTCTTATACTGAAAAATCAAGAACGTGGCATCAGGAATGAGAGATGAAAAAAGAAAGCAGTTTGTCACAACAGAAACATCCCACAGAAGATGGCATTGTAAGTGACACCATCCCTGGTCTGGCCTTATCTGTTCTATTTACTGTTTTATCAGACCATACAGTGCAAAGCCTGGAGAAACGGGGCTGCAGCTAGGACTGCTTGTGGTCCCAGTGCTGTAGTTGGGGTAGGAGCCCAGAATGAACATCACTGACCTCAGTCTCATGAGGAAAATTTAATTCAATACCCACCATAGTATTGTCTGCAACTACGTAAACTTCCAGATATTTCTTTGCCTTCAAGTACGCCTTCATCTGGAGAGAAGATAAATTTTGGTGACTTTTGAGGCTTGTTTCAGTCTCATTCTTAGCGATTTCCCCACCAGTGCGTTCATTATTGGGGTCTTTCTCTTGATAAAGAATTTAGAATGGTACCATCTCATTTTAAAATGATGAAAGGTAGATCAGATGTTAAGCATTTAGATGGTTGAAAATGCACATAGGCACATAAAGGAGGGCTTAACTCAGATGGCAGCTCCAAAAGCTCCGATCTGAAATCTTGCACTGGGTGTTTAAGGTTTGCTTACGCTCCACTGCGTGCAACTGCTTCTCTCCCAGAGGTGGGAGTGGGACTTTGGCCACTCACCCACTTCTGCTGCAGCCTCAGCTTCTTTTCTGTTCCGTACTTACTTCTGGGCTATTGCTGGATTTGAAGATGTTATTGACGGGGTCACTCGCATTCACTTCCCAGCTGCTATTGACTACTCCACAGGTTTTGATGGACTTATCTTCTACAAACTCATAGACCGCATGTTTGTCTCTGTCCGACGTTCCCAAAGGTTCAATCAGGTACTTCTGCCCATGGGTCTCAAAATACCCACTGTGAAAAATTTTCCTTAGGTTAAACTTTTGAATCCATGGGACCGAGGCAGCAACGTTCTCTTTAATAGGGCATGTAGGGACTATAGCACACACCAATGCAATCGTATAATTATTACGGTTGGAAAAGACCTCTAAGATCATCAAATCCAACCATCAACCCATCACCACCTTGCCCACAATGGAGCATGGTTTGGCAGCATGCAGGCAGGAATCAAAGCTGCTGGGTTGGGGATGGTCTTTAAGATCCCTTCCAACCCAAGCCATTCTACGACTCCATTCTGTGAATGGGAAACTCATCAGCTGAGGTCTCTTGAGTAGGTGACCATCAGTCAAAAGGAAACTGAATTAACAATGCATTACTTCTATGTTTGGGAGTTTTATGCTTGTAAAGTAAAATTCAGCTTCTGTGGTGAGTTCAAAGATAGGCTTTCATCTTTAATTCAGTTCTGTTTCCTCATAAGCATACAAGAATAAAAGATAGCACCCACTTATTTGCAACCTGATTTGAATTAGAAATCTTATCCTCACGCATACTCTGATATCAGTACCACTTGGAAACTGAACCTCCACATTACCTTAAACCTTTACAGGCACTGATGCTTGCTGTTGAGTCAGCCTCATCCCGAATGTAACCTTCATAGTAACAGTGATCCTGTTTAGAAACAGAAAAATACCTTTTCAAATCGATTTCAGGAGAAAAAGGACCAGTTAGAATGCTACAATTAACTCTGCTATCTGAGGAGGTCTCCTATTAGGGGAAACACTTGAAATGAAAAAAGCTGGTGACCATTTCTATGTTTGCTACAGTACCATTTTCATTATCCTTCAATACTCAGTGAACCAAGTGCTGGTAAATCCAGTTACGGTGGGTTCTGGTTCATACAGAGCATTACATGAAAGTAAGACTATTTGCTGCTCAAAACGAAGCATAAACTGATGCACTCCGATAAATTAGGTCCATACTGAATTACTTTTGCAGCCAGAAATCAAAGAAACACCCCTTAATATTAACCCAACAATTAAGTGCTTTAACTTCAATGAGATTAAAATACATTTGGTATAGGTGCTAATTGCTTTCCATAGGGTCTATTCAGGGAGTGAAAGTAGTTGGAGCAATCAGAAATTGCCCCTTTTTTCTGCAGTAAGGGAACATGGAGTTCTCTATGCATATTTATTTCAGCTCCCTTTGTTGCTAATCACCCCATGACAAATGAATATTAGGCTCTTTATTCTAAATTGCATGTATTAAAACAGGTAGTGTGGCATTGGACAAAAAAGCTTCAGCTGAGGGCTTTGTTGAAGATAAAACCAGAGGGCAGACAGTTAATTAAAAAAAAGCTAAACTAAAATGTAACAGCCATTTCCTTTGAGTCTGAATAAGTGATTGGTCATGGCTCAGAGAAACCACCTGGAGTAACCTGCAGTGCCTTTGCTCTGAGCGTGGGCGATAAGGTGAGGCAGAGGAAACCTGCACTTATCTGAATCCATGATCTCACTGAGATTAGACGTAAAAGTGAGGCACCAAGCTGCACAGAATGAGCAAAGTCAGGAGGGCAGGGTTTGGTCTGTCCTGGCTCCACTCCCTGTCCTGACAAAAACTCAGCTCGGATACGTGTTCATCAGCCTAGAGTTGAGAAATGGCCAAAGGCAAACCCAGGCTGATTTGTGTTATTCGCTCGTGCACCCATGAGCCTCATACAGAACTCATTGTAGGGGAAATAAACCTATTTATTTGTTACCTTAATCTGGGGACTCGTGGTTATCTGCTGACCGTCATCTGAATAAACTGTTTCAGTATAGTCCCCAGCTAACAGACGCCTGCAAAGATTAAAGAACAGCTATTATTCAAATAATTGCAGTCATCTAGAAATGAGACGATTGTGTAACAAGTGAAGCATTTAAGGAATTCAGATGATTACTCAGGTTATGATTAGTATCAAAAGACAAGGGAAGAAAAGCACCTGAGTGGGGAATTCCACCTGTGGTGTAATTCTTACTCAAAAGGACATTTCTAAAATAAGAAATCAATTGATGTCTACTTATTTCATTAGTATAAAGTAATCTCCTGGTAGATCTGAAAGTAAACATACGACGATATATGTGGCATTGATTCTATTTCGCCCTCCCATTTGTGTAGATGTTTCCACTGCTTCACAGTGGTACAGTTGTGCCTCTTCCCAGCTCACCCCCCTGGTTATAATGGTGAAGAAATGGGTCAATGGGAAAGCTGCCTCGCCTGCTCCTACATGCACATAGCTATGCATGCACACAGAGACACATAGTATATTGTTATCATGAGCTGATTATAGTACCACTATATTTACACAGCCATTAGAAAAGCGCCTATTAAAGCAGACTTGTTTGATACCATGTTAAATGTTGTGGTGCAGCCAGCAAGCAGAAAATTATATCTGGTTTTGTGTATTACACTACTCAAAGTTCAGCAGAAGTAGTGCTGTGGTAGCAGGTACTGGAAGCCTTGTCTGAGGACTGTTGCATTCCCTATCTTTTTTCCCATATTTGGAAGAGCTTATAGAGCTAACGCAGCCCCACTTTCCTAGATTTTCCTCTTGTTCTTCTCTATAGCTTCTACCAAAACAGAACAAATAAGTATAATCCAGAGACTACCCATAGAGAAGAAAACACCTGAAAGGTAATGAAGGTATTATGCATTCTATTGATTTAGATGTCTTGGGAAAAAAACAGGACAATAGTCATAGAATCATTAAGGTTGGAAAATACCACTAAGATCAGCAAGACCAACCCCAGTCAACCCCCATAGAATCTTGGAAGCATTAAGGTTGGAGAAGGCCTCTTTGATCATCAAGCCCAACCATCAACACATCCCCACCACGCCTATTAAACCATGTCAAAATCAGCAATATAGGCAAGTCATTCTATCACAGTAATGAGCGTGTATAGTTCTTTCACGCTACCAAAACAGTGGTGCGATGCTTTCTCTCCCCTCTTCTCTTCTGTGAGTTGAAACCAAAATACTGTCATCTTACAGGAGCTTAAGTCCCGTTGCTTTTATCCTGTATGCCTTACAGAGCCACGTACAGTGAAGAATAATGTTTAAGGAAAAGGTTGTACTGAACATACTTATTTTTTTCTAGGTGCAATATGACTTCCTCTCCGTTGGCTTTGATTCCATACTCCAACGTATCATCGTATTTTGTCTGTAAACAGATTTAAGTGTTAGAATATGGGCTTTTATAATTTCTGGCCTCACCATGAGTTAGATGGCTGTTGAGTTGCCAACTGTGGTCTTTTCCTTCTCTTTCCACCAAAAATAAGCACTCTGGCAGTTATAGAATAAGCAGAAGGTTGTTTTCTTTCATATTTTTTGGTTAGAGGACCAAATCTAACATCCCCCATCTCCCAGCAAACAAAAAGCAAAAGTTCTTTATTTTAATACCTCTTTTTTGCCTCTTTCTACATCTCTTTTATGTACTGCATGCAGTTTCCGAGGATAAACTATTTCATACTGCTCAACTCCAAGTAATTTCTTGCTTGCACTTCCTAGGGAGAAACAGATGTATATTTATGAAAGCACGGTATTAACTTATTAAACACCATATTTCATGTTTGCCAAGACTACTCTTCCAGGCTCTATAGCCACTCATTTCTGATCCGTTCTCTGCTATAGCATGTGCCCACCTGCTCTTAAGCAGCCCCCCACAATGTGACCTAATGTTTGTTACAGTATGGGTTTTAGCTGAGTTGCCACCCCCAGCAATTTATAGAATGGAACCCCTGAGGTTGGAAAAGACACTAAGATCTCCAAGTCCAACCTCACCATGCCCACCAGCTGAGTCCCTCAGTGCCACATCTCTGCAGGTCTTGAACACCTCCAGGGATGGTGACTCCACCATATCCCTGGGCAACCCTTAAATGAGGGTTTGGAAGGGATGGATCCTGGCTTCAGCCCTTCCAGTCACCCAGGTGCATTGCATTGCTCCCCTGGGTTGGCCCTGCCTTCCCACCAGGTGCTCAAGCACTGCTTCAGACTGTGAATTACCATTTCCACTACACTGGCCTACAAGTTAAAGCTGCTTTATATAGGCAAATAAACTCACACAGTTCCTCTCAGGTCTGGAAGAAGCCTAGATTTCTCTTTTAGAAAGCTTTCAAGCTAATCTTCTTGCTTAAATACTTCCCAACAATACTTCAATAGACACAGTGCTGATGAACACTGTTTCATTATGTTGTGTGCTTCCAGGCATGAGCGAGTAAGGACAAAAAGTTAATTAGCGGCATGATTTGCAGGGGTGGTCAGCACACATTGCATCATTTGAAGTTAATGATAGCAGCTGGCATACAGCACGTGGGGAAAACAGGGCTCTACAAGGGATGTGTTGCTTTCCAACAAGGCAACAGGAGGTCTGTTTGCTCCATAAACTCTTTAATCTCCTACAAAAGGTCACTTCACCTGAATGGGGCATTCTTGAAGGCTCAAGCACAAGAGTTTGCATTTAAAAACAACACTAATAAGAAGAGAGTGGAACTTCTGTTTTAATTATCTGCCTCAAGGCCAAAGTTTTACAACAGTGGGGCACCCAATTACTGTAATTTTCTTTAATCAATAATCTCTGCAATGACACAGTACATCCTCATGCAGATTGTTCCAGTAAAATAGATAGATTAATTAGACATAGCTCATTTATTTGATTCAGCCCTTTCAAAAAGTAGTTGCAGAATAAACCTGGCTGTATCTGAAAAAAAACTGTGTGCTGTAGAGGACACCATGGTATGAAAGTAATAAACTCATGAGCATGAAGTATGCTCTCATGCACTGATCAAAGTAATATTGTACTGAGTGCTGTGCTCTAATTTTATCTGCCCAGTCACTGATGGAGACTCTTTATAGGACTGTCTGTAGCCCAGGCAGCTCAAGCCCAGGCTGGATTTGAGTAAAGACCCAGAACTAAACTTCTCTTTTTCCTGCACAAGGATGCAAGTAGTGTTTTAAAGCTAACAAGTCAGCTTTGCTCTGGAACAAATAGTTTCTTAGAGGCATTATTTTAATCAGCTCACTATTTTGTCTTTGTCTGGTTTCATCCATTGTCCTAAGTCAGTAAGCCTAAGCCTTAAGAAAGAAGGAAATTCCTCGGGCTTTCTATAATAGCTAGAAAAATTGCTAATGAAGAACAAATAATTAAGTAATTTTCCTAGGACAACATGTCACTAGTGAGGATTTTATTGGTAATGAAGATTTGTGTTGAGGAACTAACTATTCACACCTAAAGCATTAATAACTGCACATGTTTTCAGATTCCCTGTGCAACCAGTGCAATCAGAAAGACACTTGACAGCACAAATTGCATGTCTAATTATGGGTACAAAACCTGTGCATGCTTCTGCGTGCCAAGCTCTGAAAGGATCTGTTCCCTGTTGACATGAATTGAATGAAACAATGTGCATGGGAAAAAAAATGCACGGTGCATTAAGGTTAAGCCATATGAACTTCTCAACTCATAACCTGCAGTAAGGCACAGATAGTAAAGGTGGTAACTGTTTTAGTTCAGGTAATAGAATGAATTGAATTCAAATACAGGTCTTTTCTTCTCTGGCCAAAATACTGTCATGTAGTACTTTGTTCTAGTTGGATCAGTTCTCTGATCACTTGCAGACAAAATGCTTTCTTAATTGGCTCACAAAACTGACCTGTTCGTGGTCTCTAGCCAATCTACGGTGTATTTTCACACGAGTCAATATTTCCCTAACTAGATAATGTCTTTGAATGGAAAGAGAAAAGGAAGCAAACTCCTAACTACAGTAATACCATTTTCTTCGATGGCTTTAATTCGGTGGTCTTTGTTATTATGCACAAGCTAATAATTAAAAATTTATAAAAGCTATACAAAGTTATCTAAGATTATCCTTAGTAACCACTGAAGAAGGGAAGGGAAGGGAAGGGAAGGGAAGGGAAGGGAAGGGAAGGGAAGGGAAGGGAAGGGAAGGGAAGGGAAGGGAAGGGAAGGGAAGGGAAGGGAAGGGAAGGGAAGGGAAGGGAAGGGAAGGGAAGGGAAGGGAAGGGGAAAAAACGTACCTTGATGGAGAAAACATAGCAAAACAACAAAAATGAGAATGACGTTATTCATCTCCGTCGCAGTTGTCCAGCAGTGGATTCCTTGCTCTAAGAAAGCTGAGTTCCCGTCTCCGTGCTTTGAGCAGTTCCTTCTTGTGCAGTGAGTGAGAGGGAGTGAGTTGTGCTGCTTATTCTCGTTCCTATATGAGGAAGTGTTTACTAAAGGTGTTGCACAATTTTCAAGTCACAGAGAGTTACAGCAAGCGGAAGTTCCTGCTGCACAGTTAATATCACACGAGTTGTGATTGATTACTTCTTATGTATAAGTACCCTGAAACTGCTCATCCAAATGGAAGGTGGGAGACTGGAGTTGTGCTAACGTTGTCTTTTTATAGTCTGGATGGTGAAAAGCTAAAATAGAAGCAAGTGCTCACAATACAGGACATTGTGTGGCATGCCACCCTGTGAGTGATTATCGTTTTTTCAGCTCAGGGACAGAACCTGGCAAGCAAAGGACACTGCTGGTGGCTCAAGGAATGGGAAGTTTTCAGGAGGTTTAGGATGAAGCAGGTGCTGAGGCTGCAGGTACAAATGCTCTGGTTTCTGCTGATTGCCCCTTAATCTGTACAGAATGGGAGGGTTCGGAGCACCAGTACAGGCAATTCTGTGACTGTGAATCATATCTGTACTATAAACATTAAATGTGCCCTATTCTGCCTCTTCTATTTGTATTAGTAATGTTTGCTTTGGGTTCATGTGGCAGGCATCTGACTAAAGGGGGCTGTAATCAAGTGAGAGATCAAGGTGGTTTCTGTCAAATCCTGTTCTAAATGTCTATGCTAGAAACTAATCACACAGGTTGAATAACAGGGAGAATTTCTTCTCTGAAAGAGTGGTCGGGCATCGACACAGCCTGCCCAGGGAGGTGGTGGACTCACTGTCCCTAGAGGTGCTCCAGAACCGTGGAGATGGGGCACTGAGGGACATGGTCTGTGGGCATGGTGGGATGAGTTGAGGGTTGGACTTGGTGACCTTGGAGGTCTTTTCCAACTTCTATGATTCTAACGTTCCATAATTTGACACTGAGTTTTGAATCTGTAAGTATGTGCTTTCCCCTTAGGATAAGAACACTTGCTAAATCTCAAGGTGCTCTGGGACACTTTGGCAGCAGCCAACAAATAGCCTCTGAGCTTATTGTAGGGGTAGAATCTTACCAATTAATAACAATTTATGTCCAACGCTGATTGAAATAAATGTGTAGATCTGGCTATTTAATAGTAAAACTTGATTCTAAGACAAGAGCCTGGTTATTTGCTTTTCTTTATTTTTGTTTAGCCTTTACGTGAGGTAAAGTGATTGCATAATGGATGTTAATTGCTGCTGAATAGGAGCAGGAGAAGAGTTTATTGGCAGAAAGATGGACCGAGAGAGGAAAAGGACATCTGTTTGCTAGAGACCTGCTAACAAGACTCAATCCTCTGCTGTAGGAAATGGGAGTTCTGGTGAGCTGTAGCAACATTGTCATAATTCAGGTCAATATTCACCTTTTTTCTCCCTTTTCTAGACTGTCCTGTCTCCGTGGTGTGGCTGCCACCTGATTCTCCTGGAACAGGAGTGATTTGGTGTCAGCTTTGGTGGCAGTGCCTTTGGGGTTCTGTAAGTTGGCGACATAGTGAGCTTACTTTGCTTGAAGGAAAGCCACATTCCATGCCAAAACCATGTCATCAACCCAAGTTATGAAAGAGTGCTTCAGGCAAAGAATTCATGTCCAATTGTTTGGTCATACCCTCAACAAGGTGCATGTCAGTTGCAGTTAAGCATCACAGTGGGTCTGTGTAATTTAATTGGTAGTTCCTACTTAAGTGCTGTCTGCTTGATTAAAGGGAGCAAATGGAAAAGGGTCGTGCAAATCCCTCCCATGTGAGATTGAAATGAGTATTGAAAGTAAAATGATGGTCGTGTTGGGGCAGTAGGCTGAGCTCTGCTGCTGCCTTGTCCTCAATCTGGGTCACTTTGAACTAGGTCTGCAAACACGTTAATGTACCTTAGCAGAATTTTCAGGAGTCTATAAACAATGTAGGTGTCTGTTTCATCTGCACTTCAATAGATGCATGTTCAACCACAGCACTAAGGAACACCCATACAACCCCTGCAGCTGCAGATAAGCAGCTGAGAGAGTTCTGTTCTTCCCCGTATCTCCATCTGCTCCATTCTGCTTTTGCCCCATCTAACCCCTTGCTTCAGCAAACAGCCCTGCTTCTTAGCACAGAGCAATGTCCACATCCTGTTCCTCCTGGGAGAGCTTTCAGGGAAGGAATGTGGTATTTTACACTCAGCTGCCACAGGACCAACCATGGCCCTATTGCTTTAGGGCCATTTATTGCTTCAACTCATAACCTGCTTTCCGCCTTCCACCATTTTCTTCTCCCAGAGCTTCAGCCCAAGCCAGCTTACAGATTATTTTTCTCAGACATACAAACAGAACCATGTGGCTTTTGCATCTGCATTCCAACCCTGCTCTGCTGTTTGCTCCCTCTGTCTATTCGCAGTGGCATTCCAGTCTCCCCACAACCTCTCTGTGCCAGCCCAGGCTCTTCCCCTCCATCTCCAGAGCTGATCCAAAACCCATTGAAGTCAACAGAAGACCTTCTATTGCTTTCCAGGTCCTTTGGATCAGCTTTACAATTCCTCTTTAAAACCTACTCTTTACATAAAGCATTTTCTTGTACTCTCTTGTGTCACACATTCCCAAGGTGAATTATCCTCCTTTTCCTCAGCTTTTAGCATTTTGTCCTTTCTTTCTGGGTTCTGTTGAAGGGCATAATCAAATTAGCTGCCTTAGGACATAATCAGATTAGGCTGCTAATCAGTGTAGCTGGAAAAATTTCCTCCCTTCCAACTCACGTGCAGCACTTGGCTAAGGTTGTACTTTAACATAAAATGCCTTCACCTAAATTGTAACTGAAACTAACACAGCGTCAGCTGAGTTGTTTCTTAAGAAGCTCTAGTTAGATCACCAACTTTCATCTGATTCATCTCTGCAAACTTCTTGCATCTCCGTCATCCTCTGTGCCTTGGAGAAGCTTATGGACATACATGGTATGCTCCAAGCATCATGTTTCTTCCTTCCTTTTTTTTTTTTTTTTCCTTTTTATTTTTATTTTTTTCAAAATAAGTGATGAAAAAACATTACTTCATCTTCCTTCTTTTTCTTTGTTAGCTGCATTTTGCTTCATTTTTCTGCATCATCATAGTGTAATATGTAAAGCAGCAAACCTAAGGCGGACAGTAGACAGCCAAGTCAAGGTACAGGAACTTCCAATACATTTCTCAAGATCCAGTAACGGTTCATAATTTCACAGCATGATGTAAGGTGCTTTTCCTGAAGGTCAGTGCTTCTCAAAAAGTATACACGTCCCCGTTTCTGGCTCTGCCATGTGTTGTACAGTTGTACGTATGCGTATGAGCTGCTTAATGTCCTCCATCTGCACTGCACGAGTGACAGTGCAAATGGTTGTGAATTAAGCACTGCAGTCTTCATTCCTTTTGGGTTTGTTGGGGTTTTTTTTTGTATTGTTTATACTTGTAATATGTGAAGTCTGGCTTTGTTTTTCCAGGGTTTGGGGGAAATCTTGCATGCTACAGCGCTGTTCTTGCAGGGATCCATATGGGGCTTAGCACAAGGGCAATGGGTGGCTCAGTTCTTAGAACTGAGTTCTAGAAAGAAGACCTCCCCCAGGGCTGTGGGCAGACTTACTAGGCTGTTCTAAACCTCTGAAAGGCCGTGGGTGTGCATGACTGAATATCTGTGTGCGAGAATGATGCCCACTTCAGACCTCCACAGGCCAGATCTCCTTTCTGCTCATCCATCCTTTCCTCCTTCGCCCTGTGTTGCCTATGCCTTACACCTGCCTGCCCTGCCACAATCAAGCCTTTCAGTTCGCTGCTTTCAGTCCTGGGGAATTTGGAGAGAGTTGGCAAGACACGTGGCTTTATTCTGGCAAACAAATAAAGGGGAAGCAGAACTATTTTACCTGGATGACCTGTCACGGTGTCTCCAGTCTGATGGACTCCAATTGCTTCCCACACACATAGAGCACATAGTGAACATTTTATTGAGTCATCTCATCCCTCCACTTGAGGCAAAAACTTGAACAAAGAAGCAACTGTCCAACCTGAGCTACCTCTGTAGCAGGAGATTTTTCCTGGCATAGGGAAGCTGATGTAGTTACTGACAAAAAGCTCCCAGTGTAGACATGGCTGTCCACCAACCAAGCTGTGCTTTGGACCAGCAGAGCAAAGGTGCCTTCTGCTTGAGTGAAACAAGCTCAACGGGTGCAGGTATGGTTGTGCCCACATCAAGTTGCCGTGTCTAGAGTGGCAGTTTTTTCTATATCACATCTTTATGTGATACAGACAAAGTGTTTCAAGTAGTGTAGGCTTTAATAGCAACTGCAGTTCATCTGTCTACAGCCAAATCCTTCTTGACTCAGTCTGCTGCCTCAAAAAATGGGCGTATTTTGCTCATTTTTAGTAGCTGCCTTTTGCCTTTTAAGGCCTGATGCTAACAAAGAACTTCCCCCAAAGCACCTTTGGGTTGTTCTGGCTTCTAGCAAGCAAATGTTCCAAGACTGCTGGGAAAGGAGGCTGGTGAGAAGGAGAGCTGTCACAAACAAGTTGCATATCGTCTTCAGACGACTTCCTCATGGAAGTGCTTGCTGTAATGAATGCATCACAAAATGACATTGTCCTTTTGTTTCCTGTGCTTACCGCTTCCCTGTTTTTGGCGTGAGTCTCAGCCCAAGAGAATGACAGTGGTGGCATTGTGCTTCTCCCTCAGCCTGGAGCGTTGGGAAAGACTGTCTGCTTATGCAACACCTCTGCCCCCTCTCCTCTCAACCACAGTCTCCTGTAATTGTCTATAGCCTTGCTAATCTTTTCTTTTTTTTTTAGGCTGTGATGTAGCAACAGGCATTGGCTGTGAGTGACCCCAGATATTCTTTCACAATATCCTTGCAAGGTGAATATTTTCCCATCTTACAAGTGGGAAAACCTGAGCTATACAAATGGGACTGTTAGCTGCGAGTGTCCGTCCTCTTTGGTGGTAATCTTCTGGACCAGATGTACACCGCTGGGATCGTATGAAACTGAGCTGCAATGTCTCAGTGAACTGTCACACCCTGAGAGAGAACAGGGACACTGTTCACACTCGGGGTGAGATATCTGTCAGCTGCATTTTTCATACTGTTTTTATGGGAACGAATATAATGAAAGTAGCAAAGCAAAAAACAAGCAAGCAAACAGACAGAAAAAAACCCAAACCCAATAGATGAGTTGGAGCATCTGTTGATATTTTGGCTACAGGGGATTGCAATCATAGAATCATAAAATCATTAAGGTTGGAAAAGACTTTTAAGATCCCCAAGTCCGACCTCAGCCCATCCCCACCATGCCCATAGAATCATGGAGTCATTGTGGTTGGAAGAGACCTCCAAGATCACCAAGCAGAACCCCAGCCCATCCCACCGTGCCCACTAACCATGACCCTCAGTGCCACATCTCCAGGGTTCTCAAACACCTCCAGAGACAGTGACTCCACCACCTTACTGGGCAGCCCATTCCAGTGCCTCAACAGAACTGGATTCATGAATCCAATCCATACTGGATTCTATGATTCCATACAGTGCAAGAAGGGAGGATGGTGTCAAAAGCCCTCTACGATGTATGAGGATGCATCATCCTTCTAAGGAGGGAGAACCACATCTAACAATAGCAAGGTAGGAAACACAAATGTCTGTTCAGCACGTCCTCATCCTGCTAGGCATGAGGCACACAGAGCCTGCCAGCTCAGCAGGTTTCATGAAGAGACTCAGTACACTCATTGTTTTTCATAAAATCTTGATCCCTGGAGTCATGTGAATAGATCGCAGTTTCATTTTTCACTCCTTATTATTTTCCTTACAAAGAAAGCAGTTTTCAGGGTCTCACAGATCCGGAGAAATGTTTGAAAACATGAAGCTGGGCAATGTGAAACTGAGAAAGCAAATAAAAAGAACTCCAAATGAGTTTTTAAAATCTCATATTGGTGAGATTTTTGGCTGTTTTTTACGCCTGACCAACGGTTTTGGATGTTTGAAGCTGGCAGTCTGGAGTCCTGATCTGAGCTCTGAGTTGTCCCCAGAGACAACAAGAGCCACAAAAAGTCAAAAGAAGAATTAAAAGCATATATTTAATCATAATTTACAGATCAGATACTGCTTTAAAGTGTTTGAGACTAAGGAGTCAACGTCTCTGGAAAGTCTGATTTCAGATCCTCTAAGGGTCATAGAGACATCAGTTCTAACAGGAGAGTTCCTAGCTCCAAACTGCAATTCAGTAAACAGGGATCTCAGCCCACCATCTGCCTTCTTTTTATGACCAGGAACTTATTTTGCATGCACTGTTTCTCCTGCCATCCTCTGCATGCCAGTGAGAGCACTAAACACAGTGGAGAGAGCAAAGGCAAAGGCTGGTGTGGCTGTACAGCCCAGCTTGGCTGTTTGCTTACTTCACGTGCTATCGTCTTCCATCAGATAAGCCTGTGGCCATGTGGTGGAACATTTCCAGGCACAAATCAGCCAGAAAACGTGAGCTCACAGGCTGGGAGACAAACAGCAGACCTCTCAGGTTCCTTCTGTCCCAGGTATGTACCTACTCCATCAAGTCACATGATGGGGAACTGGCTGCGATTCCCATGCAGAGATTGCCTTCTAAGTTTCCTCCTGCTCCAAGGTGTGTCTCTGACCTGAAGGTGTATTTTCTTACCTTAGGGCACAAGAGGGATGCAAGGGACAAACAATCAAGCCCCATAAGAGGCACTTCTGGTGAAGCAGTACATTGACTAAATCCTGTGTTCCCTCTCCACATCTTTGAACAGAAACAAGAAGTCAACTCGTTGTCCTCACCTGTCCACCCTCAATGCATAAACATTCGCTATCTCTTCTTTCTAAGCTGGAACATGCCCAGTTTTTAATTGATGTTATTCAGCCAAAACTTATTTACCCCCTTTTCCTGGTTTCTGTGTGACTTTTGGCCTGTCTGAGTATTTTAATTGGAGATGAAGGCAAGACTGCTTTAAAATTACATTTGTACAGGAGAAGTTTTTAACGGTCCTGTTTAAAAAGTACATTTGCGGAGTGCCAACCCAAACATACACAGGTATATTAAATTGAAAAGCTTCTTTCAAATTATTACCTGCAAAAGGTAAAATTCTGAAAATTAAATCAAGTAAAACAACCTTCCAAATGCCTTTAATTGAAAGTTAGTGCACTTTCAGAATACTGCACATTTAATAGCTGAGTGTTTTTTATCTCCTAATCCACACTTTCCAGTTAGTAACGCTCAGAAAATAATGACAACTCTTAACAAGAGAACTAACCTAGTAAAATACTTCATAAGGAATTGAGAAAGCAGCAACAGCAGCACTTCAGCTTAGCACAGCTCAGCAACTCTGCATGAACTATTTCAGGTTCAACATGGCAGTAGTTCCAAGGTTAATGCCAACAGGCAGTTGCTGAAGAATGGCTCTTGTTGTCATGGCCTTGCATTATCACACCTCCCAGCTTTGGTTGGCATTTGGTAGGCTGCCACTCTTCCTCCCCTCTTGGGAATGATGAGTGCATTTTGCTGAAGAGCTTTACCTCTTCCTTACGTTCTGTCTGCTGCCAACACCACTGTCCCTAAATGGAGACATTCAATGGCTTCATAGCACCAACGATGGACATCCAGCACGTGTCTTCCGCACACAGCCAATGTTGGTCTTGCAGTCTTTGGGTGTAGAGCTCACGTGCTCGTGAAAGAAGAAAGACTAAAACAAACAAATCACACGCACAAAAAAACCACCCCTTAAATTCTGATGACTGTTTGACCAAGTGGCCCCTCACCCCTATAAATATTAGCATTTAGAGTCTTGATTTTTTTGTATGTATGTGTAGAAAAGGGAGAAGGGGAACGTGCAGAGGCATAGAGGAGATTATAAAGTCTTTAAGCAAATAACCCATGTAATCCCTGCTTTTGTGTCTGTGGCAATTCCTCCAGTGGTGCGAGTTAAACATTTCCAAGTTCCTTTCTTAAAATAAGTTTGGTGGACATTTTGGAGCTCTGATCTGATGCCTAGGAAAATTAATGTTTCATTTTTTTTTCTCTCTTTGTTTTCAAACATAAGAATTTGGGAAGGGCACAGTAACCTTCAAGCTTGTTAAAATGCTAATCTGGAGCCAGATTCTGTTATTCTATTTAAGTTTCATAAAACTTTGGGGAATTTTATTATTATTATTATTATTATTTTAAATTGTTTTCTTCTGAGCATCCTGCCTTGCTCATTTCTGTGCAAAAAGTGCCAGAATGCCCCAAGAAAAATTGATTTTGCAGCATTTCCAAGCTCACTGTTGCCATGAAGTAGTAAAAATTGACGAGAGAGGCTTGTTAAAAGATTTCTGGAGTGAAATGATTGGGGATACAGCTACCCAAGTATTCTCTTAAGCAAACACCCTAAGTTGTAAGGGCTTTTGTCAGTTAAGAACAGAGTGAAAAACCAAATAGAAGATCTCTATTCACCTTAAAGACGCTGCTTTACAAAAGATTCGGGATGAATCCAGTAGGGATGTGAATAAAAGTGGGGAAACAGAATGAAATTACATTTTATTGAACTGCAGTGTGTTCTTACTCTCTTCTGTATAAACTTCTATGGACTTATTTAGTCATTACACCCTTCAATCTGTTTGGATCGACATCCAAAGAAGGGCCAGACTGGAGGATCTGGAATGGATAAAACAAAAGAGCGACACGGTTTGGTGGGGATGGTGGGGATGGGTTGATGGGTGGAGCTGATGATCTTAGAGGTCTTTTCCACCTTCAATGATTCTATAATTCTACAGAAATACCCTGGGATTTTTAGGTACCCAACCTCCCGTTTCTCTCTGTGAAAGCCAGATATGTAATTTCAAATCCATTTCTATCAAAGTCTATTTTTTTTTTCCTAATTTTTGGAGATTTTTCTAATTACTGCTAAAAGAAGGAGTTTTGCATGATAAGCAGCTCCTGCAGCAGTGTCTGCCTGGTTCAAACCAGAATCTCAAAGGGCATTTCTGCTCAGAGGGAGCAATTTTGAATTGAACTGGGATCTGACCTTTGTCTGCTATTGCTCTTTGACCATGCAGGATTATGTACTGGGGAAAGAAAAAAGGGCTAGTCACCTACTTCTAATCTCATATAATAGCATCCTTTTTGTTGGTGTCACTGGCTAATTGTATATAATCCTATATTCTGGCAATCCACCTTTATTTTGTGGAAAGTATAGTCTTTAGTAGAATGAGTACTCTCATGCACCTTGCAAAATGCTGTGTTCAGTATCCCCATTAAGTAACTGCAAAATGTAAACAAAAGCTTCCCTGTCGTGTGTGTGAGAAAATCCTTTGCTTGTGGTGACATTTGGAAGGCATAAAGATGTGGCAGCCCAGCCCATAAACAAAGTAAAGCAGGAATGTTGATGGGGTGAGATCTTCTAGCCCTGGTTAGGGCAGAAAATCACCTGCAGATCTTGACTCATTTTGCACTATTGATCATTTTTACCCATTGACATCTTATGAAGGCAGAACTGGCCAGGACACTGGAATAGGTTGCCCAGAGAGGTGGTGAATGCCCCATTCCTAAAGACATTCGAAGTCAGGCTGAATGGGGCTCTGAACAATCTGTTTGGGCTGTAGATATCCCTGCTGGAATGGGACCAGAAGGAATGGGACCAAATGGTGCCTTCCAACTCCATTCTAGGATTCTGTGATTCTATCCCACAGTCCCATGGAGTACTGGTAGGTACCAGTAGACAAAGGACAGAGGACATGGAGCTCAGCAGTCATGTAGCCCTTCTGGTGCCTTCTTTTTCATTGCGGGAAGGTTTTACTATCAATTCTCGCCTTGGACTGCCAGCCAGCTTCTGATGGGAGGAAGAAATCGGGAGCCAGGTCACTAAGACAGCTGCCAAGATAACAGCTTATTCAAACAGCGCTGTTTATTCTGCAATTTATTCAGTAAATTGGCCTGTCCGAATGAAATTTGATGGGAAATTATTCCAGACATGGAACATAGCTTACATGGCAGCTGCCATGTATCGCCCTATGCAAATCAAAGCATATTTGATCCTTCGAATATGTTATTTATAAAACTGAAGTCTACTTAGCACATTTTATGCACATTTCAGAAAATCTGTCCTGCTGATGAATGCCTTGAAAGCAAATTTCTACGCTGCAGTGTCTGCCAAAACTTTAGGCTATGAGATCTCAGCCACGTTGCTGTTATTTGTGCTCGTCAATCTCATGGCATTCGTGATCAAAAAGATTCTGATAGGAAGCGAAAATTCTGCCATAGGTGTTGGTGATTTGATAAGAAATTAGAACCCTGCCATAGGCGTCAATGCAGTGAGGATGTCAGGATCTCAAACTTCAGGTTAATCCCTAGAACTGTGCTCTATTTAAACCGAGCCTGATGACTTTTTGCTTCCAGGGCCATGGTTAAGAAGGAGGCTGAGTGTGGAGCTTGAAGCCATACAAGAGCTTCTTGTTGTCCTTATAAATACTGCCCAGAGATACACCTGCCTGCATGGTAACAGCTGTCCCTCTGCAAGTCAAGCAGCTCTGCACTTTGAAATCCATTTTTGGCTGGGATGCATTTCCTGACCATTTCCTTCCAACTGCTTGCTCACCACAATGCACATATACACGAACACACCTTCCCTCGCTTATTCATCCGCACAGTGCTCTGCTTCTCAGACAAACTAAGCCTCTTTGCACCACTCTGTTTACAAGAGGAAATCAAGTGAGCATAAATCACAATAATTTCTTCCTTAGGTCTGCATTAATACAGCCACTGCCACAGTGGGTTACAGGGAATGTAGTGTAAGTGAGCTCTGGGGACTGCAGGTGCACAGAGACAAGTGGCTGCCTATGCATGTTGATATACAGAAGGTGTAAATCTGATAAAGAGGGATCTAACTTTTAGGACAGACAGAATAAACAGAGATTTTTTTTCTCCTCCTGTTCAGGCACGTATGTTTGATCTCATGTTTTATGGTAACTTTCTATGAGCACTTATGGATTTCTCAATCGTGGGACCATGTTTTTGAGCCAAGAGCAAGATAACAGGTTTCACCAATGGTTTCAACATTGTTCTATGGAGGATGCTCTAAATGTGAGCTTTTGTTATTACACTGCACCTTGCTTTTGCTGTAACACCAAAATGCTTATGCTGACCTTCTTTGTTCAGTAGAGGACTCAGTCCTCTGCACTCAGTCTGCTGTGTAGGCTCCAACAGCTCAGTGAAGCTCTAAATTCTAATTCTTCAGAGAATTCATGGGAATGCAGTGCCTAAATGCTAATGAAACAGAAATCAGTTTGTCATGACCTGGGGGGGGGGGGGGGAGGAGAGGAGAGGGACTTCTCAGAGGGATTGAGGGACGCATCATGCTTCCCTCCCCACAAAGTGATAGTATGACTGTAGGCTTCTCAGTCACACATTGCTAATAGGACTATTAGCCCTCAGAACCTGTGGGGTTTGGGGATTTCAGTGAAACTCATTGCATTTTAGGGAGGAGCAGCTTTGCGAAACTGGAATTTACGCCCCATTTTGAGACTCCTGAAAGATGCTGCAACTTTCCTTTCGTGCATGGTTTTCTTCAGCATGGAACAAGGCAAATAAAGACAGAGAGGGAAAGTGGAGACTGAGACTTAGGAGTGATTGAAGGGTGTGAACAAAGCCAGCTCCCCGCTCTCTATAGCCCTAAACATTTTTATAAAGTACTTGAGATAAGGATTTATTGCCAAGCACTCTGTCAGGCTGTACTTTGCCAGGTTTCACGTCGCTGACTAATGCAGTTTAGCTGCTACAAGCCAACGGCTTTACATTTACGTCATCAAAGCACTCAAACCAAAGAAGTGTGTAGGAATTAATGGTTGAAAAAAAAATAATAATAATAATTCAATGGAAGACCTTATGAAAAGGAAGGGATGCCTTCGTTTTACTTCACTTTCCTAAGTTGCCTTTGTTCACGTTCTCTCCTACCTGCAGACTCCAAACTCCCAGGGTGGACGTGCCTGGGCAGTCGAGCAGGATAGACTGTGGTGACATGGAACAAGGGATGCCAGCCATCACGTGTCCCCGTGACACCTGCTGGTTCCTCTTGAATGGTGACAGTGAATTGGGTTTTGAATAGGTCTTTCATAGCCTTTCAAAGTCAGCAGCTCTTATGGCATGAAGAATCTTGTTTATTTCATTCTCACAACGTCTTAGGCAATCGCCTTTTGTTTCCTTATTTGGGGTATCTTGCAGCCAGAGATTGTTTTCCTGTTGGGGAGCACAAAGCAGTATGATAGGTGCGTGTAGTTCTCTTGTTTGGCCATCCTGTTGCTAGTGAAGGTTTTCAGCTGAAAATTCATCTTTCTTTTTTTTTTTTTTTTTTAAAGGAGAAAATTCCATTCTCAGTGTTTATTACGCTCAAGTGTACCCTTAGTGCTCAAAAGATGCCATTCTTTTACCCTCGTGCATTATGTTTTCTGATGCTTTCACAAAAGTACATTTCCATTCACACCTCACTCTTCCCTGTCTCGTCAGCTCTGACGCTGAAGTCGATAAGTGCCACCTTTAGCAAAACTGCAAGTAATAAAAAGCACCAGGAAACGCTCCGTGACTCCTGAAAATGGAATAGTCAGGAGAGAGGAAGGATGTGGGAGGTGAAGGAAGATGGGAGGGAGACCCTCAGAGTTTCTCCTGAGACTTTGGGTCGTTACCTTTAAAAAATTCCTCCGGAACAAAAGATGAGAGCACCTACTCAGATCTACGGCATCGTTTCCATTTTCTCTGGGATGAGTCAGTCAGGAGATGATATTTGTGCCCCCGGGTTTAGAGACAAGTGAATCAGTTCTGTTCAGGAGGCTTCAAGCACCTGGAGCCCTCCCCGTTCTGCTTGGCACCAGCTGCATTTTGGAAACTGGGCACAGCTGATGTTAGATAAGTTTCTTCTAAACTTCCCGGTGTGTGCTCCTGAGTTTCACGTTACTGACGAATATTTAAAGCATTCTTAAGAGGTCATTTCTCATTAAGATATTTCAAGCGGAGAGAGATGGATCCGTTCACCAGGGGAAAAATTGCGACTGTTACAGGAGAGCAGAACTGAAATAGATTTGTGGGGAATGGATTTAACCTTAAAGCATCTGAAGTATATCAATGAGTTTTGATATAAACTTTAATTAAATGTAACGGGAGTCTTTCCTTATTGGAGCCATTACTATTATTTCAGAGAATGATCCCTCTGTGCCATTGGCTCTGTGATAACGCAAGACTCCTGCAGGTAGCTCTTAAGTTTTACTTGGGACATGATCACAGAATATCCCAAATTGGAAGGGACACATGAGGATCATTGAGTCCAACTCCTGTTGGGGACAGGTTGGGAAGCGAGGCTTGGAGCTTCTGCTCTTGGAGGTGGCTTGAAAACCCCTTTTTGCATGACTACAACTACATAGTATAGGTATGAGGGCTGGATTCACATTGCCTTGCATTCTATATAACTGCTCTTCATAGCGCACGTATGATGTCAATGAGTTGTGTTGCTTTAACAGCAGCTTTGCACAAGGCAGAGTTAACACAGGCTCTCAGTTACACTTTAGATCCCATTTCTCATCGCACCAGAAAGGTTTGGGAAGACCCAAAGCCATCACTGAGGCAAGGTAAATCTGTGCCATTTGGTTGAATTCATGCTGGGGTATCATCCCCTTGCTCAGGCAAAGAATAGGAGTACACATTGTCAGCACTGGGGCCAGTGCTTCTCTGCTGTGTGTTGCTGCCATCCAGAGCTCATTGCAGAAAGGTGCATTTGGAGGAGACACTCCGCCAGCTCCAGTCATGCAAGGTAAAAGGCAATAAATAATAAATGCCATAAATAAAGGCTGATGTTCCAGAACAGCTTCAGTACCCAGTGAGAACTGGAAGAACTGTGTCTACCACATCTGGAGCAAGTCTGTTTTCATTTCATATTCAGTCCTTTCTCTCTTCCTCCAGAGACTGATTTCAATGAGGACAACACGATCGCCTCAAAAGAACCTGCGCTGCCCATAGACAGCATCTCTATAACCCTACTTAATTACTCTTAAATGACTCTTGGTAGCTCTGTAGAGAATATAGGTGTATCTTTAGTGGCTGACTACTGTTGTGATGTTATGTATCAAAAGTGAAGAGAAGCACAGGTCTATCACTTGCATTACTGTATAAGGCCTTCTGAATTCTAGTTTTAAAGAGAGATGTGAGGGTTGCATCCCTGGGAAAATCACACTGTGGCCTTCATTCCAGTCACCATAAGCTGTCAGAACCATGGCCGTTTGTCAAGATACCCTTCTGCACTGGAGAAAGAAGAGAAGGAAGCCATGGCAGGGATGTTAGAGGCAGGTTATGCCCCAGGGCACCTTTGCAAGCTCTTGCAATGTCCAGCATGTTTGGAAGGAGCCAGCTTCTCCTCCACTCTAGGTTTTCAGGAGATGTATTCATGTTGCTTCTTCCTTATTCTTCCAGTGTTGTTTTTAAATCCAGGGAGTGGAAATTGTGCTCTTTGTAATTCTTGTTCACCCAGAGCACTTAAATTTGTGTTCTGTTCTGCTGCTTCTCCCCACCCCATCCGCATGAAAGAATTGGCTTCCATGGATCCTTGGCTGGCATCGGCTCTGTTGAAATTGATGCAGGTGACCCGAGGATCTTGCCTAGGGTGTTTACTTGGAGCATTACCTGATTGTACTTGCACAAAGAGGCACTGGTGACCCGTAGCGTTACTGAAGCTTGCTGGTTAATTTTAAAACTACTCATCTGGTGTAAGAGAAAGTTCAGCTGCTCTACTGGAGAGCGGGCGAGGCGTGCATGGGGCATGGGGAGCACAAGAAAACAAATACCGAGAAAATGAGTCATGCAGCTCTTTACTTGAAAGCTCCACGCTCCCCTCTAGCAATATTCCAGCTCAAATCCAGACTATAAATCACTACCTGTGTGAACTCATGGATTACTCATTCGTCATGTGTCCGGCCAAGCTGTGCCAGGCTGTGCTGTTTGAAGTGGTTAACCCCTCGCCGAGGTGGTGGGAGCCATGGAAGTTGCTTTTGTTGCTCTGCTTGGACATGAGGGAGCTGCACAGAAAGCCTCAGCCCTGGGTTAATGTGGGGAAGGCAAAGCAGAGCCCTAATGGTGTGTGACGGGCACTGCTGTGTTGGATCTGTACAGTGGTGTCTTTGGAGCACAGGTCAGTAATTCCTAACTCAGCTGATGTTCCCAGCATGACGAGACGATCTGGTTTTACGCTTCATTTGCAATTGCAGAGTGATCAGTGCTGTCTCATTTCTCTTCCACTTAAATTGCAAGACACTGTGTGTCACAAGGAGCAGAATCTGGGCACCCAAAACCACTACCAAGCAGTGTTTCTTAACATTCCCCATGGAAGCACGGTCTGGGAAAGCTTAAGAACGGTTCCCCACTTCCCTCCTTCCCTGCAAAACACCTAAACTTTTGTTTTTTCGCATAAAAATCTTCAGCAGCTCCTTCTATCTCTCTAAGAGAAGGGCTGTTCGGGTGGGACTGAGCTGCATGGGCAAGGATGGCTAATGTTGTCCGAGATGTCATGGAAAACCTCCATGAAATGCTGCTTCAATTCCCGTTCCAGAAGGTTGTGGTTTTGTGGAGTGGCCGTTATTTCCCAACCCCGTATAAATATCCCACAATCTCAGGTGGTATCAACAACCTGCATTCACTATCCCCTAAATTCCCTTCCTGAGTATAGAAACCACAAATCTGGAGCTGGGCACCAACAGTCTCCTGTAACAAACCATTGACAGAGAAGAAAAGGGATGAGGTTTGGAGGAAGCTCTCCAAAGAAACCCAGTGTAGAGGTGTTTCTATCACACAGCACATGCTGTTAACCTGCACCCTCCTTATTTCTCTGCTTGCAAAAAAAAAAAAAAAACCAACCACCCAACAATCTAAGCTGGCAACTGAAATAACACAAGCAATAAATCCCGGGGAAAAAAATAAATAGAAGAGAACACTTGTAAGGATTAAGCAATACAGAGACAGAATTAAGTTGTTTTTTCAGGGTTTGCATGATACATTTGCCTCGCAGTGACCTAGAAGTTTTGCTCTGTGGGAAACTTTCATAGAAAGGAACAGGACAGAAACTTTGATTTCTAGCTCTGTGGAGAGAAGTTCCTTTTCCCAGCTGCTGTTTTTATAAGTAATTAGTAAGAACAGCTAACAAACAGTGTTTGAGTTTACTGCGTTCGGTAGTTGGATCCTGGATGGGAAATAAGCCTGGAAGGTACTGAGCTGAACACACACTGAGAGGTAATAGAGAGCTACACAGTAAAATTCAAAGCCAGTAGACAGCCTGCATTTACCCAGGCAATGGAGCATTGAGCTGTCTCTGATGTGCTTCAAACGCTCTTTGGCTCATTCCTGCAATGGTTCTCGTGTTTTAAAACTGCTGTGTGTCATTTTCATGCTTCTGTGACATTGCTGGTTGTGCTTAAGCTTAGAAAAATCACTGTTGGCCAACGGAGCACAGGGCTCAGCCAGGGGCTGTAGCATGAGCTGGTATTGTTCTCTTGTTTCAATCAGAAGTTTGGAAAGATTAGCAATGTTGTGTCCACAGGAGGGAGCCAAATACATTGCTCTCAGCAAAATACCTTTGACTTTGGTGTCTTCATCAGC
The DNA here is from genome assembly GCA_030625065.1 of Alectoris magna. NCBI lineage: Eukaryota > Metazoa > Chordata > Aves > Galliformes > Phasianidae > Alectoris > Alectoris magna. The sequence continues at coordinate 2,573,225 of CM060587.1, forward strand.
TGATCCTGTATGAAAAGGAGTGAGAACCAGTGGGAATGTCTATACATAGCGATGGAGCCTAATGTGTCATTAAAAGGGAACCCAAACATATCCAGATTATCTGAAAAGTGGTTGGGCTTGATGATCTTAGTGGCCTTTTCCAACCTTAATGATTCTGTGACTGTATGTCACGTTGGTATGTATCTGAAGGCTGAGCTATCCACTTCTCATGATGGAAGCATCTCATCCTTTTCTCTGACTTGACCAGCAATAGGCCTGCTTGAAAGAAATGTCTACTGCAGTGTTGTTTTTGTTTTTCTGCTCTCACAGTGAGGTATGGAGAGCTGAGGCTGTTCCTCTTCTCCCTTTTGTTCTGGATAAAAAGCCACACAGTGGCTGTATCCAGTATGGTGACAGCAAAGGGGCCCAAAAGAATGGCCTGGAGCTGTGTCAGGGGAGGATCAGGAAAAGGTTCTGCACCAGTGCATAGTGGGCATGGCACAGCCTTTCTATGGAACAAGACACTGAGGCCCTGGAATGTGTTCAGAGATGAGCAACGAAGCTGTGAATGGTCTGGAGCATCAGTCTTGTCAGTGTGGAGAAGAAGAGGCTCAGGGGAGACATGATGGCTTTGTACAACTCTCTGAAAGGAGGTTGTGGAGAGGTGGGAGTCAGCCTCTTCTCCCAGGTAATAGAAATAGGATGGGAGGTAATGGCCTTAGTTGCACCAGGGGAGGTTCAGTTTGGGTATTAGGTAAAATTTCATTGCAGAAAGAGCGGTCAGGAACTGGAACAGGCTGCCCAGGGAGGTGGTGGAGTCACCATCCCTGGAGGTGCTCAAGAACCTCCAAGGACATGGTTAGGGGCATGGTGGGGATGGTTTGGGGTTGGACTTCTCTTAGAACTCTATCCAACCTTAACTTATCCAACCTATGATTCTGTGATTCAAAGGCTCCCCAGGGCATTGGTCACAGCCCCAAGCTGCCAGAGCTCAGTGAGTGGTGTCCAACCCTCAGACGTAGGATTTGGGGTTTAGGTGGTCCTGCATGGAATTGAAATTGGACTCAGTGATCCTGGTGGGTCCTTTCCCACCTCAGGATATTCTGTGATTCTCTGATTCTGTTTCCCCAACCTTTATCACAAACCCATCGTGAAGCCTAGAGAGGGGGAGGACAGTGAATATCTTTAGTAGCAAAAGGTTTGGAAAACCCTCTTTAAGGAAGCTGGGCCCTTTGCAGAGTGGCTGCAGAGGCAGCAAGTACCCTTGCAGGGAAAGCAGCCTCAGATCTTCAGGCTTCTTCCTGTCTTGTTTTCTTTTTCCCCTCTAAACAAAGCTTTGGTATGCGGCCTGTTGCCGAATGAGGAAAACATAAAGAAAAGAAAGCTTTCAACTAACTAAAAATAAACAGTGCTTTTTATAAATATGCTGACAAATTTCACGGGTGGGATTTCTTCATCTTCAACTTCATCAGAGACGCTGGGGATAACTTTTCCATATTAAAAATAATGCATTATTAGTGTATTTTTGGTATTTGTTAGATTCCGTGGGTTTTTCAGCTGTTTGCTAACATCTGACATTGTTTTGGGATATGAGGTAGTTTGCACATTTGCTTTTGCTTTGAGACAGAATGACCTTTCTCAGCTCACTGAGGGCTGCAGCTCGGTTCCTTTTATCTGCATCCCAAAATGGTAACACCAACAGACAACACATCCTGCCAATCCACTGCTCTCATGCAAGAAATGACCTGTTGCTGCTTGTTTGACCTTAACAGAGGTTAAGACTGGGGACTGGAAGCTGGCAAACCTGCTTCTTCCCTTCCTAAGTCATTGGAAAACTAGGAGGAATATCAACGCCATCTCTCCCTGGCACTACTCTATAATCCTAGTAGTAATAAGCAATGCCAGTTTTCTGCATGCCCCTTGTGTGGGGGATGCTGGTTAGCAGCAAAATGCTATCTCCAAGCTCTTGCATATCAGCAGTATGGGAACACGGCGCAGCAGCAGGATTCTGGAGAGACAAAACAAATGGCATTTCGTACAATTACTTGATCAACGATAAAGGAAAAAATGTAGAATATCCAAAGTACCCTCCACAAAAAGGCACAAGAACAAACAATGGCGAAACGCACGGTATATAATTCATAACAGCTACAGGACTGAAAAGAAAATAGACATGTCATTTGCAATGTTTTTTCATATGTTAGAAGAATACATTCCTTTCCCCTGTGCTGTAGTTATGAATTTGTCAGAGTTCACGTTTTTCCTCTTATTATTTCTCGTTGTTAAAGGTCATCGGGCTTTAAAAATATGGATAGCCTGCGTCTTTGCTCTAATCCATCTAATGCACTGTATCCAAAGATTAAATCCCTGACAGAATAGTGTCAGATGGATCTTCCTCCTCTACCCCCAAGCTGGATGGAATCTGGTAACATCAGAACTGAGTTTTCATGAAATACACGTTATTATTCGCAGTAATAGATTGTGGGTCTTGCAAGGGACAGAAGCAATTGCTTGGCTTTGTCCTGCTGTGACATGGGCTGTCTTTGGCAAAACAGAGGGGACCAAAATAGCAACCCAAAGCTGTCAGGTAGAACTGCCATGCAGGATCCTGTAGCTGCAGATGTAAAAGTTGATTAAAACACCACTGTCACTGATAGATGACTTCAGGAAAAAATGCTATAAATGAGTCACATCTTTTCAGTGATGGCCAATGCAGAACCTTTCAACCACACTGACACGTAGACATGATACCTCTATTGTGACAGAGAAGGACTTAACTCTAAGGCTGTATCCTCCCCAGACATCAGAATCTTGCAGGCAGTCATAAACGAGGGCTACTTGTTGAGACCCTTTGGTGGTGGCTGTACCTTGGAGTTGGTTCTCTACTGTTTCTCTTCCAGTCTGGCACCAGTAGTGTTCCACTGTCTGACTCAACAGACCCAGTGGGGGATAATGGAATGATATTTCGGAAAATGCATGTCCATTGGGGCATCTCAACGAAGGTCAGACTTTCCAAAGTGCTCAAGTCCCATTGTACTGATTCTGTTTGCAGAATAAACCTTTGGATGATAAATCTCTTGTGTCTTAAGTCCCAGAAGTCCTCTGCATTGTACTGTGATGGAGAAGAAAAAAAAAAAAGTATTTGTAATGTGATTGGAATTCTTATTTTTTTAGATCAATGCAAGCAGTTTATAATTGTTTCAGGTGGCATCTCCTGATCCAAAGCTCTTCTGTACTCTACAACAGTACCAACAGATAACTTTCAACGTGAGCTCAGGGACAGCTGCATGAATGCAGCATCCATTCCTGTGCTCCTTGTAGGCAAACATTGCTCTGGTTTGAGCTGGTTGAAAAGGGGAATATTGTATTTTCAACCGTGGGCTAAATACTCCCTCTGGGACCCTGGCATCTTACTCTGTTGGCTAAATGGAATCTTCCTAATGAAATCTGCTGTACTGTCCTTCACTTGTTATTAATCAGCTGTCTGACTCAGAGCTTATAACATTGAGTCTTTACTATGACAACAGATAAAAGTGACAGGCTTTAAAGGAAAGAGCTGAGTAAGAGGAGGAGGGATTTGTGAACCTTTTGGCCAAACTCTTCATTGAGTTGTCCAAATAACTGTTCATTACCAGAAATTTTCAAGGAAATGGGACCTTCTGGCCCATGTGCACAGATAACCAAGCTGAAAGCTAATGCCAGTACAAGTGGCAAGGCCAAAATCGCACCTTAAAATGCAAAGTAGTCAATTGCAGGTGTCAATGTAGATCTGCAGGTCCTGGAGTCTCCATCTTGTTATGATTTACATGCCCGTGGACTTGGAGAGTGAATCATATTCATACGAATGAGGTCATGTTTGTTATTTGAAGCAAACTAAAGTATGCTGTAATTCATTTGCTTTATTGTTCTGGTTTTTTGTTTGTTGGTGTGTTGTTGGTTTGTTGGTTTTGGTTGGTTTTATTTTTATTTTATTTTATTTTTCCAAGAAAAAGCCAACACTTGCTCTTCTGTGTATAGAAATGAGAACGTCCTGTCCCTTGCAGGAACAAATAGGACAAAGATTAATTTGTACTAACTCTGTAGAGCCATGGAGCCATGGTGTAGCCACAACCAGCTCGTGGATTAGGAAGATGTACTGAAGCCCAAAACAGCTATTTCACTGCATTTCTGAAAGTGTGCAATCTTCTGTGTGCTGCAGCAAGAAAATTTAGCCACCTTCCCACTTTGCTTTAGGATTTACTGGGTACTCTCCCAAAGCAAGAACTCCAAGACCTGCCTGGGCCTAGATATTGTGCAATGCACTAAAAACCAAACTTTGAGGGCATTGCACGCTCTTGTGTATTTATTCTTTGCCTCCTGACCGCTATACAGAGCAATGTGAAGCAGTCTACAACTGCAACTTTTTTATTCCCTCAACTCTTATCACATCTTTTGTGTGAAGCATAAAGTGGGTAGAAACCCTGCCCATGGCAGGGAGATAGGAACTAAATGATCTTTAATGTCCCTTCTAACCTCAGCCATTCCATGATTCTATGGCAAACTTTCTGCAGTCTTCAGTAGTTTACCTCCAGAGTGGTCACAGCTGAAGAAGAGATTAGAGCTGTAGTTGCCCAAGGAAAGTTATTGGCTGAATTTTAGAATTAGCAACCAGCATTGCTACTGGAGATGCATGCTTTCCTGTAGAATGCGTTCAGAAATAGGGTATCTGTTTTGGCACTGAAAGGGGTAGACTAATCTTAGGAAGCTACAATGATATGGGTGAGGCAGAGAGAAGCTTCTGGCCCCCAACATGGATGGGTAGAACTGGGAGGCTTTGTCTCTGGGATCCTCAGGCTTTTCCCCTCTCCGTGCATCTATCCTGGGACCTTGTTCTGCTTTAAATACAAGTTTTGCTGCAGAGTTGGTATAGCTAGTGTGACATTCACACAGCAAGGCTTCTGTCTCTCAAGATTAGCTATGGTTCAGGCTAGAAATGCATCAAAAATTATGTCTCATACATTATGCACTCTGGCAGCTCATAGTCTACGCTTGCTAATAGAGGGACCTCGTAACTTTGAGGAATAAATATACTTTGCCTAAGGGTCGTTACCACCCAACCCAGTGTTTTTAGGCTGACAAGGACAAAACTTTCCCATTCCCAGCGGACATTAATGATGACTTAGCAAAGTCACTCAGAAAAATTAGTGGTAGCAACTAGTTACATTTCTTTCCCTTGAAATGATTTCTTATCCCAATTTGGGATTGGGAGAGGGAGAAAACTGGGAAGTAAATGAGAGAGGAAAGGGTCATTCTGTCGAATTCCCCCGTATAATTTTTGTCCTTCTCTGTGGGGTTTAAGTACTTAGTTAGAACAACAAGCTTTTATACTGGGGTCCATAATGTGAGATATAACGATGATCCAAAGCATAAAATAAGAGAGGATTAATTAAATGGGGAATAAAAAGAAAAATAAATGAAGAACTTTTGTGGTTAAGTGCTAGGAGCTTTGGAAAATAATGCTCAAATTAGAAGCATGTGCTCTAGAAAATTACAACATAGGTATTGCAAAAAATGCATTCCTCCCAGAGGATGGGGATGAATTAGGATTCAAAATTATGAAATGAGTTGGGGAAGAGATCGAGCCTCCCACATCAGGAAAACGTTTAGATGTAAATCAAATGAAGTTTGCTTAGGTAATTCCAAGGCACAAAACATGAAATAAAAGTGGTAGTGGAAGTGCTGTGGGCAGTGTGGTATCCACTTACATTAGATGTGAAAGAACAGAGACAGGGCCTTGACATGAGGACTCAAGAGGGCCAATCCTTGGCTAACGAGATCTGTACAGCTTAGAGGCTGAGACATCCACAGTTTCTGTTACCTGAGAAGATGTTGTGCTAAAGATAAGAACAATAGGAGCAGGTGCTTTTCTGCTGCCAGCACAAATGGGGCTGAAACTATTGTGGCCATTTCTTTGTGTTTACACGGTTATTCCTTTGGCATCTTGCGTTCAGCAAACTCCCTACATGTGGACTAACAGGGCTAGGGAGTTTATGGCTCATGGATCCACATCCCGTGTCTGGGCAAGGGGCCCTCTTTCTACATGTGGAAGAAATGGCCAAGGCCATTATGTCCAGATCCGGGACATTCTTGACTAAAATGTGCAGTGAGCTGCAGTGATTTCCCAGCTGGAGAAATAAAGGAAAAGAAGAGAATTCAGAGCTGGACTCTGGAGATGAAAATCATTAATTAGAAACTTCTGCATGCAGCTATTTCATCCCTATCCCTATATGCAGAGCTCAAAAGGACGTGAAAGCTTATTTCTGTGCCTCTGTCCAGCATTTCTCTAGTAGTTTTGGGATAGATATTCTTGCTGTGCTGTAATAACCATATTCCTGAGATATTTTGTTTCACTGAGTGATATGATTTCGTGCTCTGAAGCATTCAGGAGCTTACCCATCATGCTGCAATATATAACGTTGGAGTGGAATGTTCCTGCAGTGTGCCTTCCAACTGGCTCATCTAGGACAGACGCAACAACATGAAGGTGGGCCACTTCCCAGCCTGACAGAGCCAACTGAGATCAAGTGAACAAGGAGCAGAAGGCTGAAAGCTTTGTGGATAGGTTTGCTGGATGAATATACCCTGAAATATATACAGCCCGTGTAAGTCAGCATTGCTCCAGTGAAGCCAGCAAAACCAGATTTGTGCCAGACCGTACATTCTCATCTAAACTTAAGTCTCAAAAACGCAGCTGATGGAGGTTTGTTGAGGAAATGATGGAGAGAGAAATGGCTATCCTATAAAGGCAGAAAGTAATAAGGGGGGAAAAAAATAAATAAATAAACCAAAGCGACAAAGGAAAAAGGCATAAACCAAAACAAAGGGTAAAAAGAGTGGGAAATGCTCAGAGCACGACTGCTGCTTCAAAGCGTTATGGCTGTCCACAATTGCAACAGCAAAAGCAGAGCGTTGCCACGCTGCTCAGTGGAGCTGATGCCATGAAAACACAAAGTGCTCTGATGCTGAGCCACTGCCCAGCAGACAGGTGAGGCTGACTTTCAATTACATGTTGTTAATGTAAACCAAAATTAGGATGCAATGAACAGGAGTGCTGTTGTTTGCACATTCAGAGCTTTTCTTGAATTACGCACAGAGTCGATGGTCGGATGTGGTCACACGGAGTGGTTGATGGTTGGCATTCAGGTGTAGGTGTTGCACTCAAAAGAAAGGCTCCTTCCAACTCAAACAATCGCATTCTTCTATGATTCTACAGAATTACTGTGGTTCCAGGTCTGCGATGGCTGTTGCCAACACTGACATCACTATTCACCCCACCAATACAAGTCTTGTGCTGCCTATAGGGCTTTCTTTCTTTCCCCGTGGAACTACTTGAAGTTAGATAAAAATGACTTTCATGCAAGTTGTTTATGCATCATTCCCTGTTTAGTCAGTGAGACATGTTTTTAATTACATCTCCCTTGGAAAAAAAAAAAAAGAAAGAAAGAAAAAAAAAAAAGAAAAGAAAAAAAAAAGAAAGGAGACACTTTAAATTAAGGGAAAATAAGTTTGTTTGTTTTTGTTTTGTTTGTGAAATTTGGGGTGGTGATGGTGGTGACTGGAGAATACGAAGACGAGAGGAAGGTTTAAGATTCAAAGATGATATCAAGTATTGCAGAGCATGCTTAGCTGAGAGCCATAGAGTAATGCAGGTGGGAAGGGACCTGGGCAAGTCTTTTGTCCCACTCTGTGCACAGGACAAGATGCTACATCAGGTCAAGGATATGCCTGGCTATCTGAACCAGCTGTTGTCTGCACTTCAAGCTTCCCTTGTAATCGGAATTCACTCTTTATTATCAGCACAGAATGAATACGAGGAAAGCATACTTGAGTCCTGCTACATTGGTGTAAATGAACACAGAAGGCAGAAAGTAATGGGGGGATCTAGCCCATCAGTCCCAGAAAGAATAAGATGGGGGAAAAGACTAATGAAGCCACAAGATCGTCACAAAATCACAGAATAATTAAGGTTGGAAAAGACTTCTAAAGTCACCAGGCCCAAACATAAACCCATCACCACCATGACCACTGAGAACCATAGAATCATTAAGATTGGAGAAGACTTCTAATATCATCAAGTTCAACTCCAACTCATCACCATCGTGCTCACTCAGAATCATAGAATCGTTAAGGTTGGAGAAGACCTCTAAAAGATGTAGTCCAACTGTCAATCATCACCACCATGTCCACAAAGCCCAAGTGTCCCCAGGTGAGGAGCTTTATGTGAATGGATAGATATCCTGGCCTAATAGTAGAGTAAACATTGCTGTTCATAACCATCTTGGATATGAGTTTGCTATGGCCAGCTTCTCTTGCGGTAGCAAAGTGAACTTGCTCACTGCTGGGTTGGAACTGGCAGCAAATACTAAGGGTATAGCAAGCAATCTGAGTGGAAAGGAGGGAGGAATTTTAAAAAGAATAGAACTCTGGTAGTAGATTTAACATCTAAATCAACAAAATGCTCTTTGCTTTAAATTCTACCCTGGTGATTCCTATCTGGGCTGCTGGAACATTACCCACATTATGGCTTCGTTATGGGAGAGTCATAAACATCGCTTTTCTGACATTGGAACCCAGGAAACTAAAGATCTGTTACCTGTGTATGTCTGATTGCTGGGGTCAATAGTCAACTCTGTGCTTTAATTTTCCACCAAGCTGTTATTTTTGTCTCTCGCCCCCCTTTTTTTTTTTTCCTCACTCATTTAGCAATGACATTTGCATTCCTTTTAGGAAAATACCAAGGTTAAACTAAAAATAATTCTGCCCATCAGTTTTAGATTAGGACTAGAGCAGGCACAGATTTACTATAAATGTGTATGTAATGATTGCTGCATGCGCTGCCAGGAAATTGCTACAGTCAGACATTTGAAGAATTAGATTAATGTTTTTTAACAAAATCTGAAGTTGGTTTTGATCTCCAAGCGGTAACTGCTGTTAATATCTATGTGAATCCACCTTCTTTCAGGAGCAATGGAGATAAGTAGAAATTTCCTTTCCTGAAACAGAAGAGGTTTGAAACTTGTGCCATCTTCGTATCACGCCCCTGAATCCTGTGTAGCCTTGAATTCAAAGAGTCAATGCTTATAAAACTGCCTTCTGTTTGTAAAGATTTTATCTTTGGTCATGAACTATAGTTAGCTAATGCAGTTGTATAAACGCAGTCTTCCTTTTTGGTAGTGAAAGGGTAGATTTGGTATTTTGGAGGTTCATTTTGTGCGTTTGGAGGGGTGGATGCAAGTCACCACGTAAGGAAGTTCTTATCTTCCCTCTTCCAAAATGCAAGGATTTAAAGGAAGGTGATGGGATGTGTTATCCCACATCATCATCAGAACCAGCTCTAATTTCAAAATCAGATTCTCCTTCAAAGGCCCATTAGCCCATTTGGCTGAAGTCTATGTAAACTAATTGGTTTCTCTGTTGCCCTTTCAAAAGCTCTCAATATCCAAACTGAGATTATTTTCAATCCCTATGGCTGACGTAAAAGCTGGACGTTCTGCTGCCATTTGAAAGGACTGATTGAGATCAGCAGTGAAGTCACAGCATTGTCTTTTCCTTCTCAGTTGTGTTGTGCTCTGCTGAGCTTATGTAAACTCATTTTGATGTAATGGCACAGAGGATCTGTGTGGGACACTGCTTCTCTATTGAGTTGTATGACCCAACCTTTAAATGCCATGTTATCAAGGAAATCCACCAACTCAATGCATTAAATTAAACAGTATTCCCTTGATACTGTGCATGTTCTTTTCTCCAGAGAGACACAATATTAATTTTCTTAAGAGTAGCAGTATACCCAGGGGACAAAACCAGCCCCTCAACAGATGTTGACTCTTTAGGTTTGAGTGGGTTAAAGCATCATTAATGCTTGCAGTGTTCTTGCCTCAGTGTCTTACATTTGAAGAGTTTCTCATGGTCTGAGATTCAAGAGTTCTGCTCACTTCAAGTGATGACTAGAAGCTCTAATTTATGAGCAGCAATGGTGTATCATGCTCCATGGCTCTGGCTCCTTCCTTTCATCTGCCCTTCCGTAAGCATTCCTACTCCACTACATGGATGACTCAACTCCCTGCAGACTCGCTACCAAATAGCCACAATTTACCGTTTGGCACAGTCAATGCTCCTTCTCCCACCTTTCTTTGCCCACTTATAAACTCGCTGAGCAGCTGAGCTGTACTGGAAGCACGTCTGGGAACCTACCTCCAGCTCGAGTGGCTGTAGCTGTCCCTACTCAGTAATTGGAGACAGATGCGTGAAGCACCATGACTTGACCATCGCTGCCTATATCTGGGTTAAGAGCTGAGCAGTGATCCCTCTTTTCTCCACCTACACAAAGACTGTATCTCCAGAGTACATTAATGAATGCAGCATTGTTTAATCCTTGCAAAAGATTCAGACTCATCAGGTGTCTTCAAACCAAAAGTATGTCAAATTGCTGAGAGTGCAAATGTTACATTTGGGTAAGATATCATGTATTCGAGAGGAGACACCATTCTCATAAAGGCTTGGGCTCTACTTCGTATAATTTATTGCAAACCTAACAGAAAGACAATAAAATTTGTTCAACATTCACATCTATTAGCATGGCTGTAAAGCTTCCATTTTATTTGCTTTAATAACAGCAGATACTTCAGATAGAGGCATATAGTTGGAACAAAGTCTCTCTCACTGCCTTATTTTAAGTCTACTGCAGTTTTAGCTTTCTTCACTGTAGGTGGTAGAATATTTTTACACATTCTTACAAAAGATCTGAGTATTTAAATTTTTCCTGGTGTAATGAGGCCATGTGTAAATTTGTGAATCAATTTAATAGTGCTCTGCAATCTAAAAATCTCTGTGCTAAATTTATTCTTCTACTACTTCTATTCTTCAGGCTCGCCTGGCTTCCTTTGGAGGCCAAGGGGTTCTCCTTCCTTCTGCAGTTGGTCTGTTGGCTTTGTGTCCCCCATCTGGTTTGACTGATCAGTGACGTTTGTTTTGTGAAGTGAATTATGATGGCAGTAAGACCTAAAACACATAACTGAATTGCAGCTTTCAGTGCTGTTCTTGAATGTACATGTTTCCTATTGAAGATGCCAACTCTTGAGGAATCTTACTGAGTAGCTAACAGCACCCACAGCTTTACTCCATATCCTTCAAACAAGAGCTGTTGTACACACAATGTCAAAGCCATTTCCGTGAAGGCTGGAGTTATTGCAAAGCCTGGCTAAGTCAGAGCTTTTCTTGGGAAGATAATAGGCTTCTCCAGGAAGGCTTTGTAGTGCAAGATGGTCTATTTCAAGACAGATTTTGCTCTGCTCCCCAAGAGTTGGGTGATTCATTACAGCTACTGCTGCTCTGCTCCATCGTCTCAGATCAAATGAGACTATTGAAGACTTAGCTGAAGGTTTGTAAAGCCTCAGGACAGAGAAGAAGGCTGAGAACCTAAGAGAGGCCTGAATGCAATAAAAAGGGGTGGTACAACATTAACCAAAGTTATGGCCATAGGACATGAAATTCTGCCCAGAACCAGCCAAACTTCTGATCCTGCATTTTCCAGGCCTATGAGACAATTTTCTTTCAAACGTTATTTCTATTTTTAAGTGCTTTGTATCCTACCCACTACGAATTGGTTCTATTTGCTATCAAAAGAAAGAAGATGTACTGTACAATTATGTGCTGGATTCACAGAGGAGCTATGTTTAAGTAATGTCTTTCATACTTCTTATTTTTGATGGATTATTAATCTGCAAACCTTGATTCACGTGTTTTACTTCAGGGTAGCTTGCTTGCATTCCCTGATTGCACTTGATTGCATTCTGTTATGGATGCTCTTGTCCTGTATCTCCTTGCATCACATCCAGCCCCAGTCTTCAACATTGCTATCACAGCCCTGCTATTTTGAGCTACAAAAATACCACAATTCATGTTGTGTCTGTGAGCCTCTGCAGGCTCAGTGCTTACCACGGGTATCTGTCGTAGGGAACATTGAGGTGGCTTATAGAGTTAAAGGAATGCTAACAACTGATCAAAACTTTTGATGACTTAATCTTAGAAGACGAATAATTAACTGCACCCACTGGCTTTACTTCCAGCAATGTGTTTACGATCAGAAATAACGTCTTGAAGGGATGCATTCTTAACAAGATGTGTATCACTATCATCAGTGGGCTCATCTTCATTTGCTAACCTCATACATAGAACTGCAATAAAAAGTATGGCTGAAATTTTTAGCAGTTGAAATGACCTCCTGGAATCTCTCCCAAGAGAAGCTGAAATACTCTCCTCTGTTGAACGGAGCTTGCAAAGAATTCCCCACTTCCGTTGGCTTTGAGGAAGGGAAGTTGTAAATTTGACTTTGGAGTTGTTCAACTCTGGAACTTTCAAAACATTTACTTAAGATTTTAGAAGAAGGTATTGGTGTAGAGTTATGATGGCTTTTGCATATACCTGCATATGTGCGTTTCTTCCTTCTGAGTACAGAATAAGGAGCAGAGAAGATGCATCATAAAATTATTTTATGTTTTCAAAGCTTTTCCTGTAACAGGAGCACAAAATGGACCTTAAAAAAAGAAAGTCCCCCATAAGGATCTGCCAACGAAAAAGCTTTCCAATCATTCAGGATTCAACATATGTTTTTTCATTTATTGGCTCTAACAGCTGACTTTATCTGTGAGCTAATTACCTAGTGGCACTTAATTGAAACCTAAAAAGAGCCCAAGGGGCTAAAAATAATCACAAACCAAAGGCAAGCACACCACTTGTTTGAAATCAACACTGAGCAGCAGAGTGGCTCCTAACATATACTGTTGATAGCAACGAGGGGTTGAAATCTCACAAGGTGGGAAATCTCTCTCCGCTCTTCAGAGATCATCTGTCCTCGTTGTCTCTTTTTCCTCCACTTCTGAAATAAATGCAGCTTTTTGATGGACCGGTAGGACCTTTGTTTTAACCAACAGAGCTCGCCAAGGTTTCAATTAGTAACTCGACTGAAAGGAAGAGCAAAATTAGGAGTACTGTATATCCAAGTGGTTCGTGGAATTGTAGAATCATGGAATGGATCGGGTTGGAAGTTTTGCTCATCGCTCTCATTTAGTAACAGTAGGGATGGAAAGATGTCAGTCCTCTTAGGCAATGTTTGCTCTGACGAGGAGGATGTGATGAAATTGCTAGCTGGTTTGTAAGCTAAAGCAAGATCTGAATTACTGAGAAAGGATAGATGTGAACGGCCCTGGACAGTGCCTCTTGTCTGACTGTAACCACACTTAGAGTTGTTTGCTGAGATCCCCCGTGAAGATGTATATCTGGTTCCATGGGCACATGCAGCAATAGAGCCAAGGTGGAAATAGCTTTCCTGTTCTGCCAAGCTTTTAAAGATTTCAAACGCTTTTTGTCTTTCGCAACAGGATAAAACAAATATTTTGAAGTGTTTAATGGAAAAAAAGAAAAAAAAAAAAAAAGCTGAGACGTTCCAAAATAAAAATAGCTCAGTTATTACATCACCTGGGATGTAGAAAACCCACATTTAAATCCCTCTTTTGCCCAAAACATATGAAGAACTTGAACCTGTGCCGTTTGCATCAGAGGTAAACATTCAAACTCCTCGTGTATATAACCCCTCAGTCATCCTGCTGTATTGAGTTACTGATGTGTAGCAACAAACGTATGTCCTTAGTGCTTCACTTCAGATGATAACCTTTGCAGTCAGTGTGGATTGACTGAAACTGCAAATTTTCTACTAAAAGTGAGAGCTATCCAGAACCAGGCTAAAGCACCCACCTCAAATTACTTTGTTTTCAAGAATTGGCCGTGCTTCTTGGAAAACAACACATGACACATGTCATGCCATGAGCAACCTGTAATGTACTGTGCTTAAGTCGGAGTGAGAATCTATTGCTGTAGAGAAAGCAGATCAGTGGGTTCTGCTATAGCAGAAGGAAAGAGTTGTGAGGCATTGGAACAGGCTGCCCAGGGAGGTGGTGGAGTCACCTGCAGGTTTTCAGGAGGAAGGTCGATGTCACATTGAGTAACATGGTCTAGAGCAGTCATGGGCATGAGTTGATGGTTGGACCAGGTGATCTTATTAGTCTTTCCAACTTTAGATTCTGTGAAATTCTATGAAGTGTGTTGAACAGAAATGTTGGGTATCGTTTGGACACACAGCCTTGTACAAGCACTCTCCCAAAGAGTAGCTGAATAATAATCTGGATGATGTCTGAACCCTTCTGTATTGCTGGAGGTATTTATCCTGCAAGCACTCACGGCACATGTGCATTAGATCACCCGGGATCACCTTGGCTGACATTTGTTGGATTGAGCTACCTTAGGGGGCAAAGAAGTTCTGTAAGCAAGAGTCAGATTTGCTGTCTAAATGGGCTGTTGTCATCCATGTGTTTTGTGGTTTATGGTAGGGACAATGTGTGAGTACTTTGGTTACAAGCATGTGCAGTCCAATGGGAACAAAATGTAAGAGTGAGGTTTTTAATCCTATAGAACTCATTACTTCAAAATCGCATTGTTTTAACCAAAGGCCAGGCAGTGACTGAAGCTTTAGATCCTTAAAACAAAGCTGTCAGAAGATTTGCTTTTTTTTTTTTTTTTAATTTGTCCAGTTGCCTGGATTGAGGATAAAAGGGACTTCACTCCTTTATCGGTGCTTGATTTGAGTTTGCAAAAGGCAGCATTCTCTTTACAGATAGGACATCAAGGACAGAGGTCCAATTTGAGATATTTTCTTTTGTACAGCATTGCTAATTTTATATTTTGCTCTCAAAATACTATGCTTTTTAACTTGATCCACATAGCAGCTAATGAGCTGTGGGCGTGCGATCCAAGCAGGCCTGAATACAAAAACCAGACACCTCAGCGGAAGGCTCCCAGGGTTTGAAATCTGCAGAACCCATTTATTCCTCTGGAACTCATATTTACACTTTACCCATCTGCTTTTTGCCCACGAAGGGCATATAAGGACCGTATGACCCTGTATGTTAAGAATTAGATGTGGTTTAAATAGTTTGGGATTTCTCTGTTGACCCTCTGCAAAGATAATAATTGTACCCGTAAAGCGTAGTCCAGTCTAGTGGCAGCTAACAAATGGGCCTTGGCCCATTTCCTTAACTGCCTTTGGTTTTAATTCTTCTTCAATTTCTGAGTCTGGTTTGAGCCTGAAACCTCAAGGTCCTCCTGACTTTTTCCCATTGCCTAGCAATTAGGGAGCTGTATTAGCCAGTATTACTGGAAGGCAATGATTAAATACCCCAGCCCTTTTTGATGCAGAATACATCATCAAAAGAAGAGAAAAGAAAATGTCCTGTTGTCTGGGATGAACATCTTGCCATGTCTGTTGCTTGGAATAGCTCCTTTTTGAATCCCGACCTTGAATGCAGACAAATGGGAGCTTATTTCTGGCAGACTTTGAGTTCCTGTGTTCCCAAGCAGAACATCCCCTTCTGTGTCCTTAAACACCTCATTGCAGGTTTGAATTTAATGCACGTAGAATTTCATCTTGACCATATCAAAATGACTCTTAGCTCCCTTTTGTGCTATGGACCCACAAATTGTCTGGCTAAAGTATTGGAGATACAGTAAATTCCTCCAAGCTTCTTCTATGTTATTGCCTCTGGATACAACAGAATGAAATTGCTATCCAGTTTAGAGATCCCATACTCCACAGAGTGTTAAAAAGTATAGAATCAGAGAGTCATAGAACTGTTAAGGTTGGATAAGACCTCTAAGATATCTATTCAAACTGTCTGTCTATTGCCAGTATTGCTCATTAAACCATGTCCCTAAGCACAGGTAGTGTAATAGAGCACCAGGCATTTGTCTTCCAAAGCAGATCAGCTGGCTCTAGGTCATGTTGGCCAACATCCTTTGTTAATTGTTGTTTGCGGATCAGATTTTCATTGCCCGTTTCTCTGCGGGCTGTAAGAATGGCTGGTATCTCAGGCCCAATTCTGTCTGCGTCTGACTCTCTCTATTCAACAATCCAGATGTTTTTTACCATTGGCATTTTCTAAAAATCTAAAACAAATAAATACATGGTCCTATGCCTTCACCCCTTGTGGGATTAAATATTCCCAGAGCGTTCTTACGTGTTTTCTCTCTGTTAAACAACAGCGAGCAGCAAATTCACACAGCCACCACTGCAGCCTTGTATACACCAGTGCTTGGGAATTGCAGTCATAACACAGCCTGGAGCTGGCATCCTCCCTCCCACTGGGACCCTGCCCCAATGGGCGTCATGCAGCTGATGTAAGGGGACAGCGTGTCAGCCTGGGGCCCCAACCACGCTGGATGTGCATCACACAAAGTAAACACGATCATTCCCTCCTCTGCATCATCCCCTTCCCACCACCAATAACCAATATTTACAAATAAGATGATTTGCAGCTCCATCAGAGGAACTTTAAAACAAGCGTTTCCCTGGCAGATTCATTTGAAATACCAAGTGGTTTTATAATGGGAAAAATTAACCAAGAGCTCTTACATTTCTTTTCTGTTGTTGTTTATAATCATGGTCGACAGAAACGTCATCTTGTAATACTTCACCCACTAATCTTGCCACACAATTATTCATACCAGAAGTGGGGCTGGGAGGAAAAGAGTCTTCTGTGATTGTTATATTTTGTAACCTCTTCCTATTTTTAAATGAAGTACAGTCCAGAACCCAACTGTATGGATTTACCTCAACCCAACATCATAGAATCATAGAATATCCCAACCTGGAAGGGACCCGTAAGGATCACCGTGTCCAATGTCACCTCATTGCCACTCAAAACTTAATGTTCTCAGGCTCGGTGTGTGAGTGTAGTTAAAATAGCCTGGGAGCTGCTCAAAATTATGCTCCTAGGGAGTTAATGGTGCCTGGCAGCATTTGTTGCCCTCTCCAACCATGCTGAGAAGGGACCAGGTTGCTCTCCACCTTCATCCACTGGTGAATTGTTTTGCATCATCTGTAGCTGGAGATATGGGTCTGCTCCAAGTCAATCCTATACCTGATTGGCTTAGCTATAGGAGCAGGGCTGGAAAGTTTGAATAGTCCTTTAAAATGGTAGCTTACGAGTCACAGAAACGAACTAGGAGATAAGGGTGACTGTCGTACTAAATGCTGTGATCAGAGTGTGACCAGTTACCTACTTCTGCAAAGAGTAGAATGAATGGTTTGCTGTCATGGCCTAATAGCATCCTCCAGAGGTGACCTTCAGGCTTGAAAATTGAATCTGATTCACCCATATGGTGCTCTGTTGACTGTGAATTCCAGTCCTTCACAGGTTCTCTGCACCATCCCGTTACTGAGACATAAGGGATGTTAATACACAATGCAGTAGAAACCCAAAGGGTAGCAAGAAGCCTTACACCATAAACTTGGAATATGGTGATGTTAAATTAAGTCCTCAGTTTTCTTTTTCCTCATCTGGGACTAATGAGCAGGGTACTAATTAGTGCCAGTGGAGGAAAAGAGCTTAAATGCAAACATAACCACAAAGAATAGATTGCAATTTCCCAAACAAATTTAAGAAGGGCCAGCAAGTATAGACCAGTTGCTGGAAAGTTGAGCTAAGTTAATTGTGAATTGCTTTGAAGTCAGTGGATGCCGACAAACATGTATACGTAATTCTTTACCACCACATTCTTTAGGAATTTGCATGTGAGAAAACAGCAAGCTCTTCAAAACATATTTTCTTCCACTTTATTATTGTTTATAAATATCTCCCTCAAGTTCCCGGGGAAAATAAAACCCCTATCACAACTAGATAAAAAGCTCAGCGCTCAGGTTGGTGAGGTAGGTACACCACAGGAGAGGAGCACGCATGAAGAAATGAAGTCACAAAGCTAATTAGTTGCAGCCCCGTTAATATAGTTCATTCCCATGAGTGTCTTTCTACTGAGGAATTCTTCTTGTGGCTGCATTCACAGACACAGCAGAATGGAGCTTCGAAGCTCGTTGGCCAACGTTACCTACTGAAGTCTATTATTGACCTTGTGAGCTCAAGGAGAAGCGTTGTGCCTTCTTATCTCCCTTTGGGGACAGTGGTGGGACTGTTCCCAGAGCCCAAAGCATTTGTGTTGTCTCTGAAAACTGAATAATCTCTGTTTTTTTGTGCTGTGAGGGTCATTTCTGTGGGATTTATTGCTTTACACATGCCAGCCTATACCTCTGCTGCTCTTGCAAGCATCCAGGCTCCCACACAAGTCACTAATTAGTGCTTCTTGCTCCAGGCAACTCTGTGGTTCTGCAGTTTTTTGGACACCTGGCAATTATCAACAGCAGCATCCAGCTATCTGCAGTGGGTTTCAGTGTCTGGTGTATAAATCTACTCTGAAATTAAACCAACCATCCACCCTAGAATAAGAAATGCCAGGGCATTATCTGTGTTGTGTGCAAAGGATGAAGTGTAATGTCTGCAGTGATACAGAACAGCCACAGTCTGCCATGCAACGGCACCAGACAGACATGGCTGGAGCATTATTAGTGGACAACAAGAAGGCAGAAGAAAGTAATTAAGGGAATCTGGAACAAACTTGCCTGGTAGGAGCTGCTGATGTGAAAAAGAAAATCTGGTCTACTGATGGTCGTCTAAGATGTTAGAGCTATTGAGTTAAAAACTACTAAAAGTACATATTCACCATGAGCTGATGGATGCTCTGTCTAATTACCCCAGCTAAAAAGCTTCTTTGGAATAAATAGATAAGCTGTTGTAAATACTGAGCTGTGCATGAAATGACTCACACCTTGATACTGGGGTATAGAAAGAAGGGACTGCCTTCAACAAATGATCTCTGTAGGTCACTGTTTTCCCATTCCTTCTTGATTTCGACGCTTACTTTGGCACAAAAAAAAGAGAGCAGCAACTCATAGATTGGTAATTTGATGCGTGGATGGCTGGATTAGATTATTTTATTGGCCTTTTCCAACCTTAGTGAGTCTATGATTCTAACAGTGTGATTTAAAATGGTGAATTGGGGCACTTGGAGCAGCGCATTTCAAGCACTTTGAATATCTTGCTTTGATTAATAGTAAGAGTTGTGCGAATTTCTCTTAGTGGAAATTAACATTTCTTAAGGAAATTGCTCAAGTTCTAAAAAATAATAAAAATACAAGTTCAGTTTGAAAAAAAATACAATAAGAAAATTCAGAAATTGTGGGTTTTTTTAGGCAAAGGAGTTAAATTAAGGCAAGATTTGAAACCAGAAGAGAAGCATAATTGAAATGTTTTCCATTCTGTTCCCAAGCCAAATTTCCTTGGTTTTAAACCTGAAGGAGACATGGTAAGTGCACACTGTCCCAGGCAGTCTGTTATATGAATTCTGAGAAAGAAAAGGATGCTGCCTAGCAAGCAGGGCATTCTTCTTTCAATGTGAAGAAGGAAGGAGCAGAAAAACCTTCAAAAAAGATGTTTATTAAGTTTTTACATGCAATTACCTTCAAGTAAGTCGCCACATGTGCTTCATGCTGCTCTCAAACACAGGGCACTGTTTTATTTTTACGTCTGAAATAAACCCACAGCTCCCACCAATGGTCATGGTGCTGGTATCATAACCTGTTCTATGTAGACCTGTAGAGACCTGCGCTGCATTTATTACAGCCCCCGTGTTTTTCCATCAGTGGAAATGGAATTCACTTTTCAACTCTTCTGCTTTTAATAGTAACACCAACACATGTCTTATATCAGGGAAATACCCTGCTGTTTCCATTCCACAGCATTGTCTGCAAATAAAGATAGATTTGGTCTTGGTTTGCATTATGGATTTAAACAATTTCATGGGTCTAAGCAGGAACTGTTTGTCATTTTTGCTTCTGCCAGGAATCACAGCCATCTATCTGAAAGCTCAGCCTGAAGAAGACTGGAGGGATCCCATGTCATGAACTGCACCACTGCTGCAGTCTACGTCATGCACTGTCTGGAAGGTAATGTTAAGTTGTAACTCGAGCACACACCAAAAAATGGCTTCTGCAGTGTTCTGAGTATACAAGTTTCATGCGTCAACCATTCCTGTGCTGTAGTTTATGTGCTGTAAAACTATGGTGCTCTGGTTACTCTTTCTATGGCTTTTACAACTCACACGTGTCACCAACACCCAGGGAAAGGTAAACCTCAATTGAACTTAACACCTCCCAAAGGAGTTTTAAGATCAAGAAAAAAAAGGAACCACAACAACCACACGTTCACATGAACTTCTTCAGAACAAGAAACATTTCATCCTTCTTTCCAAAGGTTTCCAAATGATATCCAGCGGATGCTTTACCGGAAAAGCACAGCTATATTTCAATGGATTCATTGATTACTTCTTTTCTACCTTCGTTGTTCTTCATGACAAAGGACAAACAGGTAGATCTGGTGCTTTCGTGAGCAAACGCCTAAGGAACTTCCCAAATCAGGGGGATGAGTTAATTCTCATTGTTTGTGTTTTTTTTTTTTTCCAATGCCATTTCACGCATCGTATGACAAGTCACATCTGTTTGGTGACTAATACAAAGGGAATATCCCATGCGTGTAAGCGGCACAAGCCTGCCTCACACTCAACCTTTCTGAATTTTTTTTTTCAAGGGCTGGTTATGCAATAAATAAATGGGGACAAACTCATCACGAGAAAGAACTTTTATTCAGCTTTGAAAGCAGCACTTTGGCTTGGAATAATGTCCAACATCAAAATAACGAGTGCGTGTTACTGCTGACAGTCCTGGAGACAAGAATTCTCCATCCATCCAGAGCCAACTCCTCAAGTCCTCTCTCCTTCATATCTTTGCTCTTACTTATGGAAAACCCTCAGTTCAGGGAGTGGAGGAAGGGAGTGGGACGGGTTTGTAAGAGTGGATGCCTTGAGATTTGGCTTTTAGTAAACAGGAACACCGAGCCCTAAAAACCAACAGTGAGGACCTTGGTGGTACCCTTTGTTATTTGTCCCAGTGATGAACAAATAGGACAAGGGTAAATGTGTCCTTGGAGACACCCAAGGCCAGGCCACATAAGGCTCTGAGCAACCTGATTGAGCCGTAGATATCCATATTCATTACAGAGAGTTGGACTAGACGGCCTTAAAGGGTCCCTTCCAACTCCCACCATTCTGTGATTCTATGATGAACCTAAGGGATCCTACAGGGAAAGAGGAGGGGTAGATAAAAGTGGCCTTTAATGTCAACAGTGTATGAGCACCAGCCAAACACCGGGCATCTTCCTTTTGCAATCCATACAGTGTTTCTGTAGGATCTCCTGTAGACCACTGAGAAGTGAATGGCATTTGGTCTGTGCCCTCTGGAGCTGTCAGTTCAACAACTGAGGACTTGGGGGAAAGAAAATTAATAAATAATTCTAGCCAGTAGCCTTAGCAGTCCTTGGAGCTTTGCAATACTTCGAAACAGTTGAGCAATAAAGAGGAAAATAAGAACGTATTGAAAAGGAGTGTTTCATCAACAAGAGGCTGGGGAATAAATCAGAGAAAACCATCTACTGAAAGTAATGTATCTGCTAGGTTTGGCTGGCTTTGGGGTTGGTTTTCTTTTTTTTTTTCCCCTATTCATAAATTGTTCATCAGCAAATCGTGGTCCACAGTTTCAAATGGTGTATGACTGCATCATGCCATTAAAGTTTATGAAGCAGTGTCACCACTGGAGCTCTGATACTTCCACTAGCTGAAATGTTGGCCTTGTGTATGTTTTTATGACCTTTTTTATTATTCTTAATTGTTTGATGATGACAGTATATTTCTTCTTTTATGTAAGTCGTCCAGTACATCTTTTGTTCTCTTTTGAGAGGAATTGAAATTCAGAACAGCAGTAATCACTGGCATAGCAGATCTCTTGGGACGAGGGAGGGAGAGAACAGTTACCAGGCTTAGCTCATAGCTGGATAACCCACACATGAATCATTACAAGAGGAAGAGGATCTATGGAGTCTATCTCCACCATCTCACCCTCTGCAACACTGGTGGCACAGGCACTACAGGAACTTATTGATCATTGGGGCAGTATTGCTGGTGGTAGAACAGAAGCAAAAGACAACTGTTGGGCTCTGGAAAGGTTTTAGAACTGGAGAAATTCTTTCCTCTTCCAAAAGTTGAGCACCGAAAGATTTTCTTATGACTTTGCTCAAGTAATTTTGGAAGGTCTGTATCTTTTCTTTATTTAGGTGAGTTTTAATGCCTATGATGATGCTATATAAGTGCAATTTATTGTAAATAATGACCTGCTTTTCTGAACTTATTTAGAAAGGGGAAATTTTCCCTAGATGACCATTTCCCATTAAGATTCTTGTTTTTTAACAGTCTGCAGTCAGCCCTAATGGTTACCAACCACAAGCTGTAGATTAAGCAACTACACAACTCTCGTGTTAGCCTTCGTCTGAAGCTGTAGCTCAGTTTTACTGATGGGCACTATGGATTTATCCTGCCTAAACACTCCTTTGAAGCATGCAGGCAGTCCTCACCGCGTCAGTGGAAAGATGAGGGTAATATTGTGAATGGCTGGGTTCCAGTTGTTCATAACTGAAGCCGTGGGACGATTGCCTTTTGTTTAAATGTCAGAGGATCATAGATGTCAAAGACGAGAAACGAACGGCCTTTTAGATCATCAAATCTGCATCACAGCATGGAAGTCATAGAAATCCAACGAAGAGCAACATCGTGCGAGCGTCACTGTTGGCCCATTAGAGTCACCCTGGTTTAGCAGTTCTGATTGACATCCCAACCAAATCCAACTGGTAGAGGGGCACATGAGGTATTCACTGAAGAATTTTTCTGAACAACACATATGGCCATATTTTATATTTCATGGTTAAACTAATATGAACTATGTAAGGAATCATCTTGAAGAAACTTTGGAGGCCAAGTTAATCAAAATTCTTTAAAGTATAGGCAATGAACCGTAACCTGGATATGAAATATTTCCCAATAGCTGTTATAATACAACCAGCTGTACTCTGATTCACTCGCACTGATTAGCTGTTACACTGAAAATAGCTTTAGGATCAGAGCTACTGCTAATGAAGGAATGGACTGCTCTTGGTAGGAACCAGCAGAACTCCATTGGCAAAAAAGAACAGAATCCATTTCTGCCAGCTGTGTATCCAACCAGCACTCATTATGCAGTAATGCCGTTATGTAACCAGGAATCACTGTTACCCCTTTTTTCTTTATCTTGATATCTTGTAAGTCAGAAATACCTCTACAACCTTGCCTTCCTGGGCACCGCTCAAACACAGAGTGGTCAAAGAGTTTACTATCTTAAGTTGCAAGGTTCAATTTGCTTCAAGCAAATTAAGACCTAAATCAGCACCGTGAGTTGCAGAGTTCTCCTGGCCCTGTTTGGGAGGTTGCAAAAAGCTCTGGCGGGTGTAGTTGACTTGGTTTGTGAATTCTCTGGCAGAGAAGGGAAGAAAAAAACTATTCCTCCTGACACCTTAGTTTACCCACCAGAGTAGCCTCTCTCTCCTCTTCCTCTCTCCACTTATTGTGTTCTTCTTCTTATTCCTTTTTTCTTTTTTTTCCCCATTGGTTAATTTATTTTTTTTTCAAATTTGTGTTCTTTTATAAATGTCCTTTGGCAGTAGTTGTGATTTTTTGGTTAGTAATCCACTTATTTTGTGGTTTAGAAAATATCTCAAGTAACAACTTGGACACGTTGTTGACTGTCATTGTTGGCTGCTCATGTGGCATGAGGAACATGCAAGGAAACACGTCCTTTCATGTTCAGCCCCCCTTTCCAAAACAAAGCAACGATCTACTTCTTACCATGTACTGAACTGTGTAGAACTTTAGGTTTGAAGAGGACTGCAATTTTCATACAAAAGTGCAGGTGTATAACCTTGACAGATATATCCACAACATATGCATGTTATTATGCCTCTATCCCTCTATTTCTGTATTTGTATACATGTAGGTGCATATCTCTGTCTTTGCAGTCAAGCATAAAAAGCACACATATTTTTCAGCTGGAGGTATATTTGTTCCTATAAATATATTTGCCTGTTGTCTGCATTTCCATATACTGCAGCTGCCACGTAGCTCGAATCTTAGTTCTATATAAACTCACTTTTTCTTTCTTTTCTGTAAACTTATGAACTGACGGGAGCATTTTTTTCATAACCCATAGATTAAGTCAATATGCCTTTTTCTCAGGGATGAGGCAAAAAAGCTGAACAAATCGCAGCTGTCTTTCAATAAAATGCATATGATGGCCGTAGGATGTTTGAGAATGTCAAATTTCATTGGAAATAACAAGCTCATTTGCATACATTTGTCCATGTTTTTGGTTGCCAGAATAAAAGTTGAAGGCTAAACCTTTAGAGAGCAGCTGTGTCGTGTAGTTGGAGGAAGCTGGTTGTATATATTTATGGTAGACTCTATAGGTCCCAGTCAAGATCTTGGCTCCCTTGCACTAGACACTGCATAAACAATCAGCGAGAGACTGACTCTTCTCCAAGGAGCCTAAATAGTCCGGGGAAGCAGTGTGACAGAGGAAGAATTATTAGTTCCTTTCTGCAAATAGAAAAACAGGCAGAGGATAAGGAAGTGGCTTCCCAAAAAATGTGTACAGCTAGGGTGACAACCCAAATTCCCCAAGTCCCAACCCAACACTTTAAAACTGAAGATCAGAGGAAATAGGTGCGTATACCTCCATAAAGTGTCAGTTTGGAGTCTCAAATGGGTTTTCGGTCAACTCAGGTTATGGGGCTTGGAGAGCAACAAAATTTGAGTGGGGACAGAATGTGAGGGATGTAGAAGTAGTCGGGTTTTTTCAGCCTGTTGGAAAAAAAAAAAGAAGCCCAAATATTATTAATGGCAGCATGATTGTTGAATGTTGCCTGAATAAAGACCGCAGGACTCTAACCACACTTTCGGCCCACTGTCTGCACAGCCCATTGCAAACTGTTCCATGCAAGGCACTCAGCCACCTCTACTTATCCATCAAAGCTATCATTCATGTTAACAGGTAACAGGGGAACCTCAGGCTCGAATTCATTATGAAACCCTTGGAATCAAACCAGCCTGGACAATCAACCTTCTGTTTAACTGCTTCAATATACATTTTTATTATGGAGCCACTCTGGACTTCCTACAAAGTGATTCATAGGTCGTCTTCCCCAAGCCTGCAGCGCTCATCACAATGGGTTCTTGCTTTTAACCACATTCACTTACGAACTGTCATTCGAAGGCTAATAAATCTGGCTCCAGTCACCAGACTCTGCGGTATACATGAGACAACTGGAGGGTCTGAACTGCTCAACCACAGTCTTGTTTGGAGGCTGTTTTGAATGATGTTTTTCCATTATTACAGGCTTTACTAATTATTTAGTTTTATTGCAGCGATGCTAACAAGGCCCAGTACTGCAGAGGGACAGCACTAGGCAAACACACAGTAAAACTGTGTGCCTGAATCCTGACTAAATACTGAAGTACATAGAGAACTCTCACAAACCAATAGAGGGCTGGGATGTTTATGGGACATTTTAGACTCAGTCGGACCTCACTGTGAGTCCTCAGGGATAGAGCAAGCTTTTGGGCACACACAGGTCTTGTTAAGTTGCTCACTATTGGATTTCTTGACCATTAGTCCTTTCACTGGTGGCATCTTCAAACAGATGGCAGAGGGTGTTTCTGTAGGATGAAAGGGAATGGCTTCAACTTGCACCAGGGGAGGATCAGGTTGGATATTAGGAAAAAGCTTCTTCGCTGCAAGAGTGGTGATGCATTGGCACAGGACTGGAATCACCAACACTGGAGGTATTCCAGAGCTGTGGAGATGATGTGGCACTGAGGGATGCGGTCAGTGAGCATGGTGGGGTGGGTTGGGGTTGGACTTAGTGATCTTAAAGGTCTTTTCCAGCCTTTATGATTCTATGATTTAATCAGTGTTTTTGCTTGAATCCCCATTTCTCGTGTTTCTTCCAAAGGAAAGCTGCCCAGAAATTCAGGGAAACACTGGAAAGTAGGAAGTGTCTATGATAAAAAGCTTCCTATAATAATTAATAGCTCACTGATGCTGCTTGCAGTAGCACTGGTGCTAAGAAGTTGAAATAAAATGCTGAAAGCATCAAAGGGATGTTCAATAAATACCCTTCAAATACTGGAAAAAAGGCAAAAAGAAAACCCTAAGGGCAGTATTCAACATGATAATCAGGGTCCTAACTTCTTGTGGGTGCAATGTGCCTTAGAATTTAAATCTGCTACACCCAGTATTCAGCCAGCCATACCTCAGAACAGGTACGCTGCTCAAGTTCCATGTTAATAAGTAACTTTAGGCTCTGAAGTGAAACACCTCTATCAGGAGCACAGTTATCTTCTGCTTCTTCAGCTAAGAGCAGTTTAGTGCTCATTCAACATTTCTCTCCTTATGCTTTTAATGAATCCTACCTGGCATCTCATATTTTGGGTTAAAATCAGTGTGCAGAAAGTCAGCACAGCATCTGGTGGGATAAACTGTGGGTGAAGTCAAGTGAGCTATTGTGCTGCAGAAAGGCATTTCAGGTTCCGCAGAGAAGTTCAAACAAATATTGTGGTTGTCGTCATTTATTGTAGAGGGATGTTGGGGAACAGAGGGGAGAAGTAACTGGAAGTGACTCAGGAGCCAGAGCTTAGAACTTCAGACGTGCAGCTTGACGACCAAACCACTGTAATATCCTTTTTTTTTTTTTCCATGTAAATAACATCTGATGATGAAGGCGGTGGAATTTTACAGTGGTTCGTAAGCAAACTTGATTTTCAGGTTCAGTAACATTGCAGATCAGTAGTTGCTGTTTCAGTTCCCAGGTTAATTTTATGGAATATTTTGCGTTGTGCCAGACTTTAATTAATTCCAAATGATTTCTGCTTTCCCTTACTTCACCCCCCCCACCCCCCCTTTTGCATGTTACTGTCTTACCAAGGAACTCAACTCCCAATTTTCTCCACGACCGGTAATTATATGCATAAGTAATCAGAAATCTCAAGCATTTTTCTGCAAACCAATTACAGACATTTAGGATAAGGATAATACACTTCCTTAAAACTGCATTAAAAACTCATCGAAGTAAAAGTCAATGAAATAACATAGTTAAACTACTCAAGTGAAATTTCAAGGCACGGTTTTAGAGGAGATAAAAACCTTCCTGCTTGTTTTCTTATTTGCATGATGTTTTCAGACCATATTTTCTAATATATGGCACGGAATTGTGACGTGGTTTCAAAGCAGACTGTTTCTGGTACATCAGCTTCTGACGCTGAACATCTTGCGTGTGAACTGCCCTGGATGAAGCACTGTTTGCTTGTAGGATGTGCTCTTCACATTCCTTTCTTTTTCTAACGATGCTTAGGATAAAATTCAGCCTGACAGAGAAACCCTCTGCTATTCAGTGTTGGGTTTTCAGTAACACATCCTAGCATCCATGCAGACCATAGAATCATAGAATCATAGAACGGCCTGGGTTGGAAGGGACCTCAAAAATGTAGACAGTGCCAAAGGTAGTCTAAATTGTGAGAGTACACAAACCTGTTCCCTTTAGCACTGAACAGATAGGACTAAATTAGAGATGGACATGTACAGGTAAGACAGCTTGCATTGGTATCTCTGCAGGTCCGCTGTGGTTCTCCAGAATGATTGCAGATGATTTCTTCTCTCCGTGAAAAATGCTCACAACTTCCACTTGTTGCAAATTGGCCCATGCAAGAAAAATTGTCTTCCATCTTCCCACTTCATCGCAGCGTCAATCAATCAGCGCACTGTTCAGAATCTCCCTCTTCACTACCTCTTCAGCCCCACAGCTTGATTTAATCACCCGTTAACGTGCTTGTATTTATTGAGCTCCCAAATCACAAGGTCCATGAGCAGAGTGTTGAAGGATCATAGAATAACAGAAAGCGCAGGTTAGAGGGGACCTTAAAGACCATCCGGTTCCAACCCCACTGCCATGGGCAGGGTTGCCAGCCACCAGATCAGGCTGCCCAGGATCCCATCCAACCCAGCTTTGGATGCCTCCAGGGTGACTGCCTCCAGAAGCATTTCTTAGGGGCAAAACACTGATGGGAAGAGCAAACACACCAGGTTGCTCCTTTGCTCCCATAGTGGCTGCTGGAGCATTGGAATTTAGTTTCAGAAGGAGCCAAGGGCTTGGGGAAAGTCTCGTGCTATAGGGATGGTCCATAGCCCATATTTTTGGGGTCACAGACCTCTGGACAGGGGGCTCAGGGAGTTTTGCTGAAGGTGCTGCTGGGCTGCGTGTTCTCTTCTCTCTTTGCTTTCCCGTCTTTATCACAGCAGTGATTTCCTTGCTTGCTTCATTTGTAGTAATGATAACATTGTAAAAGCTTGCCCTTTCAGAGAGCAGGAGTGCTTTGAGTCACGGACCTGCTCTGTGAATCAGAGCCCTTTTCTTCCCTTTCCAATGCTGTCTTCTTCCCATCCTGCCTCCCTGCTCAGGAGCCCTGCCAGCTCCCCAGTGACAGCATGAAGCCTTTCTTTAAAATACGACTTTAAAACGACAAAGAAAAGAAAAGAAAAAAAAAAAACCAAAACCCCAAATAAACGAAAAACAAGAAAAAAAAGAAAACAAACACACACAGCAAAGCAAAGGCTTAGAAAAGCAAAGCAAAGCACTGCTGCCTTTCTGTGTGCATCCTCCCCCTTCTCTTCCTCCCCCCCCCCCCCTTTCCACCCCCTCGCAGGGAGGCAGGAGTGGAATAACCAAAGTCAATACATGAGACTTTAATTTGAACAAGTTGGTGGCATGGCTGTAGGCCAGCATGTCCCATACCCTCCCCCTCCCTGTCCCCCCCCCCCCCCCATCTCCCCCTCCTGTGCTGGCTCCCAGGCCCCCAGGAAAGAGCAGGGCGGGGGTGTGGGCTGAGTCAACAGCACGGATGCACTTTCTCAGCAGTCAGCTGGGACGTCCGCTCGGGTTATTCTGTTTGAGTGGGATTGCTGTCCCCTCGTATCGATCTGTTTTGGAGACAGGGCTGCGGTGTTTGCATGTCCAGTGGTGGAGTGAGAGGCAGAGGGGGGAAAAGGGATGAGGGGAAGGAGAAGCTGCAGCAGGATGCAGAATTGAAGAGGGAAAAGCCAGAGAGAGTGGAGTATAGATGGATGTAGGAATATCCTATAGGGATCCCTGTAGGATTATAGGAGGTGGCGAGGGATCAAAGCTGAATATAGCAATAGGGGCATCAGAAAAGGAGGAGGGAAGAAAGAGGAGAAAGTGCAAGGTGCAGGGGTAGTCCCAGTGGCTCAGAGCTGCAGGGTTTGGTTCTTCAGACGCACCGACAGGTAGTTGAGAGCAGGGGGACCATCCAGCTGTGTGCTGCAAGAAGACACAAGCCTTTAATTAGACACTGAGTAAGAAGGAGAGGAGGACAAAGCCTGAGGGATGATGCAGCAACTGAGCAGTGGGGTGACGCAGTGGTGGGGACAGAGGACAAAGCATGGCTCTATGCAGATGGAGGGATGGGCAAAGGACGCAGTCGTCAGCCCGGAGTTGTTATAAACATCCTGCTGAGGAGGAATCTTGCTTTTTCAAATCTCTCAGCCTGAAGCAGTTCCAGCTAACCTCTCTCCAAATAACAAATACAGTAATGGACGTTTACCCCTGCTTCCCCCCATACACACGCATTGTCAGCCATTATTTTGGCTAAACATTTTTACGACTATCCCCCCTTCCCTAAAGTCATGTTTATTATTGCAGCTAAACACTGACTTTTCTAATAGACTTTTTATACATCCTTTTAAATGTCTTCTCTAATAATCCAGAGAAACTTCTCATAAACTCCCCCTTAGTGGGAGAGAGACGAGATTACTTGGGCAGATTAACCAGGCACATCTTCACTGTCTGTATTTTATAGAACATGGTCTAACATAGCTAATGCAGAAAGCCATAAGCAGGATTTTCACTAGATGTTTAACTGCTAAGCTTTGTTACTATTAACATTTATGTGCTTATTTATTTATATGGACTGAAAAGCACGTCGTTTTTTAAGTTCCCTTATCACTTTCCAACAATGAAAAGTGTTTGCCTATAAATCCATTGGCAAGAGATCTGAACATCTACTGCTTTAAAGCACGACCATGCGGGCTTCTTTCATACCGTTCTGAACCCAAGTTCAGTGGCTGTTTGCAGTGTTCAGTAGGACCAATTATCCTTGGGTTGTTTTTTTTCCTATGAAATAGATATTTTTGGAGGGAGAAAAGTGTCCCGAAGGGTTCAGCTGTCCTCTTCTTAAATTTCACAAGTCTCGTTTTCAATAAGAAAGCCAGGAGACAATTCAGTAAGGCTGGTTGTAGGCTGCTCAAAGCATCATGTATTTTGGTGGCAATTTTTCTCTTAAACAACTTCTCCTTTGCTTCATACCGTACAGAATCACTTTACCCGTTCAAATTGCTGCCTCACAGAGTGGGAATT
Organism: Alectoris magna; assembly: GCA_030625065.1. Classification (NCBI taxonomy): domain Eukaryota; kingdom Metazoa; phylum Chordata; class Aves; order Galliformes; family Phasianidae; genus Alectoris; species Alectoris magna. The sequence goes on from CM060587.1 coordinate 2,603,578, forward strand.
GTCCACGCTCAGTGTTCATAAACCTGGCAGTGCATTTCCTGCCACAGGTGAACAACAAGGCATGAACCTACCTGCTCCAAAATTGCAATTGTGCTGTAGGGTAGAAGAAAGCAGAATTCATCATCATGGGCAGCTTTGCTCTACAGTGAGAACGAAAGGTTCAATTAAGTTTGTGGTCATAGAGATGCCATCAGTCTCTAATCACATCCTGTTTTGACTCTAAATGGGTTTTGTTTTCCAGGTCTGGGAGCTGTGCACTCAAATCCCTTTGGTTAGGCATGTTGTTTGCTCGTGTATCCCCTCCATGTTTGTATGGATAGCCTACTTTTAGTGAAAAAAAATAAAGAAATAGCAATGCTGCATCTTAGATAATACTTCCTACAAGTGGATTTCAAATTGCTTGATATTGCATTTAAAGTCTTGAAACAAATCACTGCTACAAAGCTTTGTTCTCCAGGGCCGCAGCACTCAAGGCAAGAACAGGCAGGTGGACACACAGCAAGAGCAACTCAGGTTGAATTCATGGGAAAAACATCCTAGTAATAACAAAACAAAGTTTTTGGGAGCTTAGACTTCATGTAAGTTTACAAAGAATGGAAAGCTTTCCAAGGGTAATTTCCAGCCCAAGAAGTCCTTAGGAACGGGGCTAACAAACTGCATTTAGAAATGACATGGGCAAAACCACTCCTGTCTTTGAAGAGAGCAGTAACAGTGACCTTGAGTTCCCTTCTGGCTCTGCTTCTATGAATATCCCCACTTCATACATGGGAAACGAAGGCAGAGAGCAGTGAAAGGCCACATGCAACGTCATGAAGCAAAACTGCAAGTAGAACTTAGGTCTGTTCTCTGTGGGGAAAGGAAAAAAAGAAAGAAATCTGGGAAACAAAGAGGGAAAAAAAAAAGTAAATAGTGGGATTATTATATGTTTTTCCTCCAAATTCTGGACTTCTCTTCATTTCTTCAGCATTTGAAAGGAATCATTACCTGTCCTTCAAGTGTAGATCAACTTGTCCAGACCAAATTATTCTCTGTCTTAGAAAGGAGCTGCCTAAAGATAATTGGTTTGGCCCATACCGTTCTTTCCAAGCCAGTAAAATCTATTGGATTCTTTATAAATTTTTTTTTGTCACATTCAAAAAGTAATTGAAAAATGCAAAAACCTGTACACTGAGCAGGTAAGAATTACAAGGGGGCATTGGTTGCTACTTAGCACTCATCATCGCAGCCCAAAATACAAACCAATCACAGTAACAGATTTTGTTCAAGAACGCTGCTTTCGCTTTGAGCTTACAGTCCCTGTCCTCCATTTTTATATCACAGAATTGTAGATTCATAGAGCCATAAAATGGCTTAGGTGGGAAGAGGTGGGAAGAGACCTTGAAGATCAACTAGTTCCAAGCCGGTGCCATAGGGCTGAGTTGGATTCACCAGATCAGGTTGCCCAGATCCCCCATGAAACCTGCCCTTTGGTATTCAAGAACATAAAATAGGCAAACAGTGTTAGTTTTGAGTGGTTTCAGCCAAATCACAAGCAGTGCTCGTGAGATTCTAAGATCAGATGATAATTTAGGGTCTGTTTCTCCTTATGTTACCTTCCTGATGTATCCAAGCTTTACTGAGATAAGCCAGAATCAAACTCTGGGTCTGTGCACCCCTAAATGTAGAGGGGAATTTGCAAAGAGAGGCACAGCTTGGTCTCCCAAGCTGGATCTGGTTTCCCATCCAGCAGCTGTACCCCACCCATTTAATGTGCTAAACCAGAAAAGTCTAGGCTTCAGGACTGGTAGAAGATTCTTTTGAAACTATCTATCTTCTCTCATTTTCTTACAGAAAGTTGAGTTTTCCAGCTAAATTGAAAACATTCACGGAAAGCATGTTTGCCCCAATTCTTTCACATTTCCACCAGAAAACAGCGAATCCAGTTTGATCTGCAAGCAACTACTGTCAACTTTTTGTAAAAAAAAAAGAAAAAAAAAGGGAGTAATCACAAATTGAAAAATAATCAGTTTTTGATGCAAAGTCATAACTTTCCATGGGAAAACCTCCAAATTCCATTTAAGAGCATGCCTACATTCTAGACAGAATAACAGATACACAGGCGAGCTGTAAACTAGCTCTTGCCAGTACCAGGAAGAGTCTTCTACTGGCAGTATCAATGCAGCACAGGCTGCTCTACACAGTTCTCCAACAGGAATCAGCTACATGCATGTGTTCCTATTAATGCTATGCTGGACGGTGGCTCTGAACCATTTTTCCTTTTCCTTTGGCCAATATCTTTGGAAAATTATTAATGAACTCCGTGATAAAATTAGTTCATTGGGTCCCATTCTGTCTTCAGTACCAGACGATAGCGGAGGAACGTAGCCAGTGAAAGAAATTTACTGTGTTGGCTTATTCTGCACCTGGTCCCTTCTTTACAGCTTCTTCAATTGGAGAATCTGTAGAAGAAGTGAACCTCTGGTTTCACACATAACAAGGAGCAGCCAATGCCCTTTGGTCAGGGGACTCCTGAGTGGTTTGTAGAGCATCACGTGGGGAGCGTATGAAGAAAGCTGAGAACAGGGCCCAGCTCTCTGCCACCTCCCATCACTTAACAACAAAGTGGTGTTTTCTCTGTGCAGGAAATTGGATCTCAGTCTTTAGAGGCAAGACAGCCTAGAGAGCAATTGCCTCTCTCCTGGCCAGACTTATGCCAGTAAGTGTTGGCATTAGGCACAAAGAGAAAAGGAGGAGAGATTTTCCTATTGACCTTTGCGAGCTTTAAAAAGGCTCCCATTGGTAATGCTAAAGGCAACATACATTATTGTTCAAAAGAGAAGTGCCTCTAGCAAGTTCCTGGTGGATAATAGTGGTGTTTACTTAAGGAAACTGGGTAATCACAAAGGTTATTTTTTATTGGGTGCCATCCTTTTTAGCATCCCCGTACACAGCCGACGTCAATGTGTGTCATTAACAATGACTTGTAAAAGGATACAGCAGTTGCTAAGGAAACCTCTGTTGCACAGGAGCTAAACAAATAACAGAAAATTAAGCAGGGAGCAGAGGCCAAGAAGGGCCTGATTCTGCAGATCTTCACTCATGCAAGCAGCTGTAGGCTGCAAAGCTTTGGAGTTTGCTAGGAGATGTTCAGCTACTCATATAAGAAAGTTTGGAGATGCAGATTGCTTGTCAGAGACTCCTCAAACTTTTGTAGAGATCAAAGGCAGCGCGCGGTAGAAATAGCAGATAGCTATTTCTGATTATAATAGGATATAATTCAGGCTTCTGAATATAATTAATTGTCATTTGAAAGCATCTGTGTAATCCTTGTTGTGGTATTAATTTTGCTGAGAGATGCTAACAGGAAACACTGATGTACGTTGGTTGATGTGGCACTAAGGGACGTGGTTTAGGGGGCATGGGATCATGGGTTGGAATTGGACTTCAGTATCTTTTCCAACCGTAATGATTCTTTGATTCTATGGGCATAGATGTGATGTGATGGGCTGATGGTTGAACTTGGTGATCTTAAAGGTCTTTCCCAACATTAAGAATTCTTTTGTTCTGTGATACATAGCCTTCAATCATCCATTAATCTTCAGGAAGGGTGTAGCAGATCGGACACCTTTGGGCATTAGTGGGATGTGTCCTTGGGATGCACCCAGGTATCCCTGTGTGCTTCAAAGAGGGGTTATCATGGGAGGTCCATTTGGTGGTAGTCAATCACACCATGAAAGAGCCCCAACAGCCTGCAACAAACACCAGGTTTGTAACAAAAAGCATAAAGTGATAACATGAGCATGGTGGAAGCAAGTATATCAGTTGGGATGGCAAGCCTTGAGCTCGAAGGAGCTAAAGCACTTTATCGAAGTTGTGACTTTAAACTCATTTAGGTAAAGGGTTGCAAATTGCTGAGTAAACATTGATTCTTCAACTCAAATCAGATTTGTTCCAGCTCATTTCAGGCCAAGAAGGGGAATGTTTTGCCTGTGCTGGGCTAAGCCATTGCAGCCAAAATAAGAGTGGCCATTCTGGGTTTGTAAGAGCAAAGCAAACCAGTGTGAAAGTTTATGAGAAGACAGTGAGATCTTTAGAGGAAAGGACACTCTTTTCATTGAACCCAGGACAATGGGACCAGGATTACAGGGTGTTACCACGATACAAACGAGACACAGTATTAAGGAAAACAAGTGTTACCATAGAAACAGCTGATAAATGGGCACATGCAAGAAATTTGCCCTTAATTTGTGTGTTTAAGTGGGAGGGGAACTATTTTGATCCTGCTTAATTGCAGCTGATCCTATTTAATTACATATTTTTTTTCCTGCCAAGTCCAATGTAGTGTCACAGCAGCAGGGTAAAACTTCAGTAATCTGTCATCTTACCTCCTGCCACCAGGAAACTGAGGGAATGAGAGATGCCTGTGCTAGCTCCCATTAGCCACGTGCACTTATGCTTGCCTCAGTTTCACCCATCTGCAGCAGGAAAATGAACATGCATGGGAGAAATATCACCTCCTTTGCTTGAATGGGAATAGGATCAGGTCCTGTGCTGCGAAGAATGGGGGTAGTCTTTTCCTATTTGTCCTTTGCAAGGTGCTAATGCTGATTTTAAGGTCGCAGGAGAAAGAGCTCTGCATTTAGCAAAGCGGAAAAACAGCAGCTAAGTGTGGAGAATTGGAAACCTGATTTGAATAAGAGTAACCAGATTGTAGGAACTTTAAATAGAATGGCAACTAATGTAATTAAAATGAAAAGGTTCAAAGCACATTAAAGGCCATTAATATGCAATAAGGGAATTCTTAACTTGCTATATCTCCAAATACACAGTCCTGAAGGTGAAAGGAGCAGTGCCCATCAAACCAACTCTTTCAGGGAGGGCACTGGGTTCAGCGCATGAGAAAGCTTTGGTTGCAAAAGGCTTGGGTGGAAAGTTTGGTTATTGCATGATGTTTGGCATGATGGAGCCTTGATAAGAAGTGCTAGGCACACTCCTATCTTGGAGTAGATTCATGTGTGAGCTGAACAAACTTGTCCTTCAGTCTCCCAAGGTCTATCAAGCCAGATAAATGCATATAAATAAAATAGAGAAAGGGCCAGGCTGGTTCAGCTGTCCTCATGAGCAGACTTCGTGGCCCTGAGGGTCATGGTTAGTGGGCAGGGTGGTGATGGGTTGGGCTTGGGCTTGAGGATCTTGGTGGTCTTTTCCAGCCTTAATGACTCTGTGTTTCTATAGGCGTGGTGGTGATGGATGGCGTGGTTGGGGTTGGATGTGATGATCTTAGAGGTCTTTTCCAACCTCAGTGATTCTATGATACACAACTCCTATGATGGCTGGTACCAGTTGCTTCAGCTGAAACAACCAGCCTACAGGGAATCTCCTCCCCAGACTCTCCTGTTAGATGTTAGCTTAAGTCCTTATACCAGATTATGGCCCTAAATATAGCTTCATTTCAGAAGCAGATTGTTTTATTTTAGCAGTAGAGATGGATGACATTTTTTTGGACTGCGAAGCAGCGCTAATAGCATCGCTCTTCTAACATTTTTCAAAGCTTCAAACAACTAAATGAAAAATTCCCATTACGTATTATCCTTTCTACACTGAAAGGATTAAAACCAGCTAGTCAACACAAGCCCTGCACATCCTAATTAACTCCTTTTCTTGTAGGTTGAAATGATTCATTTAAGCTCCCTGCATAAATATACATTTCACTTAATGGAACTGGAATTTTGCCATGGATACCACTCAAAGCAGGATTACACCTCTGTGCATCAGAGTAGCTGGGCAAATACAAACTCTTGGAACCCCGCAAAGATAGCAACAAACACTTGGAAGAGTAACAGAAAGCAGGAATTGATGGATGGCAAATTCTCTTTGCGGGGACTGAAATATTTTGGTTTGGAGGTGTCGTAGCCACCACAGGGTGGGGAGGCAGAGACCACACGCGCTTCACTCGTACCTACACACACACTTTGAATATTCTCACAGGAACTCTTCCCAAGCATATGTTTAACAGATTAGGTTTTACACAGCGTGTCCCACCTCCAGTAACTGCCATGTGCCAGATCGCCTAAATTAAGGACTTATATTTCTTTCGCATGATGACAACGCATCTTGTCCTCCAGCAGAGATCCTCGTATTCCTGCTCAGGCTGTTGCCTCAGGAAAGCTATGAGACAGTTTTTTGGACCTTGCATTTGTCAAGAGCTGCTCAGACATGCTGTTTTCCAAGTGCTGGTATTTGAACTCGGAGATGCTGGGTGATAACTGCCTGTTTTAGCCATGGCGGCACAGCTCTCCTTCTTGAATCTCAAAGGAGTGCTGCTAAGCGTTTATCTCTTCAGTATTTGGTGGCTGCAATCTGCCTTTTCCTTCTGAGAGGAAATCTTATAAAACGAACAAGAAATAGCATTTCCAGTCTCAATGGGATTTGTTTCCTACTCAGATGAATAAATAAATATGATGATAGTAAACATATACCCACTGTAGTCACATCCTAGATATTTACATTGCTACAGCATTAAAAAAGACTGGTTTTAATCCTACATAACGGAAGATGCTCCTACCAAGAGTCCTACCACAGCTTTTTAAAGATAATAGCGTCGTGGTAGAATCTTCTGCTCTGGGAGATGCAGGTGTCTGTGCATTCTCTACTGGACAGCAGGGAAAATCCTTCCTCTTTTCCTTGATTGTGGTTCCTTTCCTGAGGATCTCACTGAATCTGTCTGGGATAGGAAACACAGAGAGGCTGTGCTTAGCGAGTGGCAAAATGAGCCCAGACACAGCGCTACAGCGGATGTCACAAGGAAGAGAAGGAGGGATGTGTCTCAGCATTAATAAACAGCAATGAATCAGCAGTGATGGGTGACAAATTTGGCTGATGTATGTCCATGGAGCTACGTCATTAGTGGACACCACATACACTGCTATTTTTGTTATGTCTGTATCTGGCCCTTCTCATTTTTTCAGCAAAACTAGTTTTAGACCTCTGACAATTTGCCTGCTAAACCTCCTGTTTTATTATGTAACTTCATTGTCTTGAAGCAAGGGATGAATCCCAGCGATTTCCATTCTCCTCCCAGCTGCTCTTTGCTATTCTATAAAGGAAAGCCAAAACCCAAACACGACCCAGATGCCTAAGTGAATTCTAGAGACTGGTAGGATTCAATATTATAGTTTTTAGCTAAGAAACCAGAATATTCTGAATCCAGCAATGGAAAAGTATCTGGAACCATTTCCGATTGGAGGCACAATAATGCTAAAAGAGTGGATAACTAGGAAGTTTTTATAATTGCATCAATTACCGATACGACCACAGTCCATTTTGCATTTGAAGTGAAATAGCCGTTCTGGGTATGAATATCATCACATACTGGTGTCGTTACTTGATATGAAAGAAATCTTTGACCCTGAAGGCTTTACGAAATCTCTTCTGGAGTTGTTGGGGCATTTGTTCCTGCCAATTCGAAGCACATTTTCATAGCTCAACATGTAAGGGTATAGCATTGAGTGGTCTGAAGGCAGAGACGACGCTGGACTTCTCAGTGTCATATAAAGGAATGACCTTCTGGTTGTCATGGATGTCACAGAAATTACTGGGTTTTCAAAGAGGACGTATTTGCTTCCGATTAAAAGCCCAGACCAGAGTAGGAAACTTATGCAATGAAGTAATTAAGCCTAATTCCTCTTGGTCCTTGCGTGCCTCATGTCCCCTCAAACAGGAGCTTCCATTCAGTGTGCCATGTTGTTAACCAGGGCTCATGGAGTGCATTGCCACGGGGTCAGCTGTGAATGTGGCCCTTCCGGGTGACACCAGAGGTTGAAATACCCAGGCTGGAACAGAAAACATGGTAAAAAAATGTCAGCGACATAGAAAAAAAGTGCAATATTAAGTCTTGATTTTGACATTTTGTCATTAAGCTTCTGAGGTTTCTGTACAGAATCCTCAGTGGGACCTTAACACTTCCACGAACTCAGAGCACTGCTCATCAGGTGGAAAATAGGTTCATCAGCCTCATATTTTTAAGTCTCCTACAACTGTGCCTTGAATTAGCCCACTCCCTTCCAATGACCTTTCTTGCAGCATATTTTGGATGTTAAGAAGAGCTGGATCTGGGGCAGAGCAGTTCACCCCTCAAGCCAGGAAGCTGAGATGCAGCCAACTCAGAGGAACTTCTCTCTCTCTTTTTTTTTTTTTTAATTTATTTCTTTTTTTTTGAACCGTGCACGTTGCCAAAAGATTAGAAATGACAATCATTAACAAGAACAAGAGCCAGGGTAGGACAAAATAACAGAGGGAACCACTGCTGGAAGCGCTCCGCTAGGGTTCATAGAGGCCAAGGGGTTCTCAACCCTTCTCGTAGGGTGGGTGATGTTTTGGTACTGAGATTCTCTGCAGAGAACATGATCCCACGGACCCCACCTCTCCTTCCACTGGAAAGAGAGACAGCTTCAGCAGTTTGCTTACGTGGGAAGTGACGGTAATGAGGGAGAATTGAATGTAGTTTTAGCTGCCTTTAAATGATTTAACAGCTGGATGGAAGGAGATGTGACCGCCACAAAAGTTGTTCCATTGGTTTTAGGAGCTGGACTGGCTTCCAGGCAAGCGAGCCAATTTCAGAGCTTATATATGGTGCCTGTGGGAATCCCAAATCTGAGCACCGAGTTGGGACAGTTATCTTCTTCAGGCCTATGATGCCTTCAATGACATTGACTCTGTCACAAAATCTGCTCAAAACCCTCCTTAGTGAGATTCGTGTTACATGGGTAGAACTTTCAACCAAAGGTTATGAAAAATGTGTGCTTGTCCAAGAGAAATCTGCTGGATGTTCCTCAGGGCAAGAAGTTTTGGAACAACTAAGAGTTAAGGAGTGCAGTAGAAACACTTCTGGAACAAGTGTACAAAAACAAGGGGGAAAAAAACAAAAAGTGCAACTGAAGTTTTCATAGAAATCTTTTTCTTTTCTTTTTTTTCTTGAGAAAAACTATCTTTTGCATTTCTTGCATTTCTGTTTTATAAATTCCAGCTCTATCCATTCCTTCCGGTGTGGGTAATCGCAGAGCACTGTGTTATGCTTCAGAGTTCAGAAATCTTTGTCCTTGTCTAAACTTTGCACTACGGGCCTTGTTTATGAGCTGTCTGGAGAGGATCTGAGACTCAATGGGGCATTGTTCAATAAATAATAAAAGCCAGACACGACGAGGTTGCTTTTTAGATGAGGCCTCTCTCACAGGAGATACTATATGTGTAACAACATGGATTCTGCCTCTATAGAATATAATTTATACTCATCGAATTAACTACCACTTTGACGTTGTGTCATACGATGTGATTTATAACATCACATGTGAAACATAAAGTCACTTTTTAAGACGGGACCTTGTTGTGATTTAGATTCTGGAGGAAGCTGTAATTTGTTCACGTCCATGAGATAGAGAAGTGGCATTTTGCTTCATGTTTAATAACAAAAGAATGAAACGTGGGCCTTCCTGACCCTCCTGGTTGTGCTGAAGAGTCAGATTTGTCCGTTCATTTCATGATAAGCACCACAGTGCTAAAGCAAGGAGTGATGTCAGTCTCATTGGAAATACCTACGCAGTGGTCAGAGTTAATGGAGCAGATGTTCAGATTTTGTTCGCCCTTGCGCAAGGCCCAGATTAGATAGCTCTGTTCCATAATCACTCTGTTTTCTTCTGGTCAGTAACACTTAGTTTCATCTTCACTCAAAACACAGTTGTTGAAACCAGATATGTGATAAAAGCATTTCATGATAAAGGAAGCAAAGCTCTAATCTCTCTGAAATCCTGTTACCGAGCGGTGCAAGTGGTGACAAACCCCTCATTCCAGGCAATTCCTGGTTTTTGAATAGAATCTGTATCTTTCTGAATCAAAGCACAAAATTACAGCCTATCCTCTTGCATTATTGCTTTTTCTACGCTTCTGTCACCCATCTGCTTATTGCACAGATCCGTCAGCCTCAACCTTTTCATTAGTTCATCTGTTTGAAAGACGCAGTGATCAGGTATAAAAAAGGGCTTAAGATAATATGTCATCATCTCTTGGAATATGAGATAAGTGATATTAGTAGTGAAATGCGCCGTAAATCATCTTTATCTGCACAGCTGGATGGGATTTAAAGGAACGTGGTCAAAAAGACAAAACGTGTCTTTACCTTTGCATTATTCAAAGTGCCTGAGGTCAGACTTGTAGCTTGATCTAACACAGCTTTCATCGTGCTTCCTTGCAGAGCTTGTGCTGTTAGAAAGGCTCTAACACTATTACATCTCATTTTGAACAAGATTTTGCCCTTGGACTTCTACTTTGACTGCCAAGACTCTGGTTTTGTCCAGATAATAGAGGCTATATCAAGGGCAGGATGGGTTTATGCACCCCGATTCCTATTGTTGTTGGCAGTTTGTCTGGGGACCAGTGCAAAGGTGTTGCTGGGGCTTTTCCACTCTAAGACAACCCAAAACCAGGTCTGAAGGTGAGCAACAGGTAAGCAGTGAGAAACAGGGAGAATATTTGACATCGAGATGATCTTGAGGGCATTTCTGAGCTGGAGGGCATCCATAGCCTTAGTCTGGGTGATGTGAGGATAGATGTGGCTAAAGCCTGGTATGTTAGATTTTGGACTAGATGATTTTAGTGGTCTTTTACTACAGTTCTATGATTCAGATGCCAAGTAAATCCATGTGACAGATAAATCCCACCTGGAGCTCCGAGTTGTTCTTTTCAACCTCTTTCAAGGGTGGATTCTTAAAGTTAAGATGTCAAACATAAAATAGTCGATAAACCAAATGTGCCACATCCCAAAAACCAATGAAAACAGAGGAACTATTCTTCTTCAGTGAAGTTTGGATCTGGCCATTGCTTTGGCCTTTGGCTGGGAGAGAAGTGGAGAGTAAGCACAAGTGAGAAGTGGGCAACCAGGTATGCAACTTCTGCTTGTGATTCACCAGTGAATAAGTGCTCTGTTTGGCCAGGGCGTTGAGTGGCTGCATCCACATATCCACTCTTGTTCAGGTCGTGTTCACAGGAAGGCAACTGCATATTTGTGGCTGGCTTCAGTTGGGAAAGCTTCATTCGAACCAATAAGGATCCGTTCCACTCTACCACCATCCCCACCAAAAATAATCTGATATTTTAAGAAGCTTGCACTGCAGATTTCCATGTCTCCAGAATAAAATTGCGTCTTTGCAGGGTGAGGAGGAAAAGGAGTCTCAAACCAAAGCATTTGGGAAACCACAAAAGGCTGCAGCTGACATCTATCTTCTCATTCAAGCTGGATACACTGGAGCAGCAAGTCTTACTCAAAGCGCAGAAATTAGAAGCAGCCTGCACTGATAGCTTCCCAAAAAGATCTGCCAAGGGCAAATTGCAGGCCCTATTTGACCATTGAGGTGCTGAGGGCATGAGCATAGGGATGAGTTGAAGGCAGGAAACAAGCTGCCAAGTGGGGCATCAAAATCCTCTCAAAAGCCCGGGTAGATACTCATCACACCTCTGGTGTAACACACACTGAAGTCGATGTGGGTGAGGCCATGACCACAGTGGGCTTTGAATTGAACTTCCAGAAGTATTCACAGCAATGCAGCTCCAACAATTTCAGCATTGTGTCTTCCTAAATGAGCACAAAATCAGGCCTAATAATGGAAGCTTTTCTGAGCAAACTGATATTGCACAGCCTTCTACGTGCAGAAGCAGAGGGATAATAATGGTAATGAAATAAGAGCCATCCTAAAGGCACGATCCCAACTGTTACCAGTCTCATCTAGTCCATTCTGCCTGCTGTTTGCCCTGGATGACTGCAATTTTTGTTTAAAAGGGAATGTACCTAGAAAGTACCTTTTTTTCTTGTGGTGACCATATGCAACATATGCGAAGGAATGTGAAAACTTTCATGTTACACCCCTCAAATTGCTCAAATAAAGGAAACTTCCATCAGAAGAGGGTCCCGTGGTGCAGCTGAGATGAGCTGCATTTGGGGGCTCTCAGCAACCCACGTAATGCCAACAGTGCATGAGGAATGGTCCTCCTGCAGAGCAATAGGAGATGGCTCCAAGGAGATGGTTCCATGTTGTCTACATCGTGCAGGATTGTAAATTTAATTGATCCATCTTCATTAAGTATTTTGAGATTCTCAGAGTTACACAGCAGCATCGTATTTACTTTCCTGATAAGGAAAGCAGACCGAGAAAAGGAAGAAAAGCCTTAAAGACAGCAGAAAAGCAAAAAGGAGTAGAGATTCTCTGCAGCATGTTTTCTCAGGTGTAAGGAAAGGGAAGGCTGTTTGCAGCCAAAGACATCAAAGGCAGGGAACCCCCTCCCCAAGCTGTGCTGGTGGGGTTTGGTTGCGCTTGGCTCTGCAGCCAGGAGTGACTCAGAGGGACGGGGAGCGATGTTTTTCATGTGTAATCCGGAATGGGTAGGAGCCTTTGTTTGGAAACCTTTGCAACTCCCTGAGTGAGTTCATCCCAGTGAGGTCAGCAGATAAAACATATTGGAGACAGGTGCAGAAATCACCCTGGGTTTTTCACACAAGTGTTTTAAACACTCCTTTTGGATCGGTCCTGGGTTGTGGCTGCTCTGAGCTCGGTTCTCTTACATCATGGGGCTGCTGAATGCAGTGAAATGGTCTTGTGGTCATGGTGCTAAGTACCCCAGGACTCTTTCTTTCCATAGCCATCCTAAATGGCTCCATCTTACACCCTCATCTGCAAAATGGCAACACCTGCAGTGCCCTGGAGAAGTGACCAGCTGGTGTCAGCAGTCCTAGTGCTGATTTCACAGCCTTCCAAAATTACTTAAGAACAAAGAATACACAACAGTGCATTGCTCAACAGTTACACCCCACAAGCGGACATCGTTAGGAGAGAGAATTCCTCTCCCACATGCAACAGAGCAAGACTGGTTTGTGAAGGAGTTTGTATGACACAGCTTAACAAAGTGACCCAGGACATGTCCTCCTTGTCCCTGCGTCCCTTTGACTAAGACAGGGACTGAAGGCATTTGGGGGGAGAGCAGGAATTTGCAAGCATGGGGCTGAGTTGGAGCGCTGTGAAGTTGCATGGGCTAATGAAGAGAACACTTTGTCCTGGAAAATGGGAAGTCGGGTGGGACCGCTGGCTCTGGATGACCTGTTGTGTAGCACTGGCTAATTTGCCCATTGTCTCTCTTGTCTATTTAAATCTGAAGCTCTTGGGGGCACCATATGTATTTACACAATGGAGCCACGATTTCCATAGCGCTCGTGCTAATTATCCAACACAAATAATTAATGGATGGAACAAGTTCTGGCTCCAGAGCTGAGCTTCTAACCACCTGCCCTGCTCATGACTTTAGGCCAACTTGATTGCAGCAGAGTGAACACAATACCATGAAGAAAGCCCAACTTTTTTCAGAATATAAAGGCTAAATATCCAGTAACCCGAAACCACATCAGCCCTTTTCTTCACCTAGTCTGACTCCATCCTTCCATAACTCCTAAAAACAAATGGTCTAATCAAAGACCAAAACATTAACGCTGTTAACCACCACTGGGTATTACCGTGTCGCAAGAATAAGAGAGGCAGCAGCAAGCTCTTGGCTCCATGCCATCACTTTATTACTTATTACTTATTTTTATATAGCCTTTGGCATGGCAAGAAGTCCTTCTTTAATTATAAACAGGAATGAAGAAGCCACAAGAGGAAATCATACTGTATTGTAGCCGGATAACTGGTACTGCACTGATTACACAGGGGCTCTTATCAAAGCTGACACAGTGCTGGGGCTGAGCAGATATTGTGCTGGAAGCCACAGGCTGTGCGTGGGAGAGAGCCTCGAAGCGGACGTAAGAGCAGTGTAATTCTGCTGAATTGAATTCTCCATGGAGAACTTTTTTTTGTTTCCTTTTTTTCTCTCTCTCTCTCTCTCTCTCTCTCTCCTTCTCTTCCCCTGCATTGAGGAAATAGGAGAAAAGTAAAGACAAGTCCTGGGAGACGAAGAAATAAGATGAATGTGTGACCTTTTCACTTCTGCTTTCAGCATGTTGGGGGAGTTGCGGGGGGGGGTGGGGAAGAAACCTCAGTGTGACACAGAGATGAGCTCTGGATACAGACAGTTGTTTGTGGAAGCATGAGAAAACTTCTGAATCCCATATAAATCTATCCCCAGAAGTGGATAACTGCTGTTCCTCTTGCCAAAGCTTTGCCAGTCTTCTGGAAGGACTATCAGTACCACCTTCTCTGTAGGCTCTCAGTGCTCAGCCTCACCAAGGCATGGGGCTGCTCTGAACATCCCACAGAGTTCCAGAATAAGTTTGTTTGGGATTCAACATGAAGTCCCCAAAGGGCTGCTGGAGCAAAGGCCATAAATCTGCTTTTTTAAAATAGTTTCTCCACCTCCAATAGGCTTTGAGACCATGGGAAGAATCCTACTGTTTTGGATGCTTTTCTCTCCATGGGTAGATGCATCTCCAGGGAGGAGAAGAGCACAAGACTGCGTCTGTCCCTGTTTTGGTTGGAGTTTCAGGCTTTCTGCACTGCTCTTGACATAGGTAATATTGGGCTGTGCTTTTGACAAAGGTAATATTGGCCTGTCACATCTTCTGATTGCCTTGAATATGGGGAAGAAAAAAGGATTGACCTGCTTCAATAACTGCTACGCCCAATGTGACCAATGATTCTTTTACTTGAGATCATAGAACCATTGAGTCATTAAGGTTGGAGAAGACCATCAAGATCATTAAATCCAATTGTCAACCCATCCCCAACATGCCCATGAGATCTTTCCCTTTGATCAGACACCAGCCCTGTCTGTACATTTGAACATAATGATCATAGAATCATAGAATCACTTGAGTGGAAAGGGACCCTTAAAGGCCATCTGGTCCAACCCCCCTGCAATGAACAGGAACACCCACAGCTCCATCATGTGCTCAGAGCCCTGACAGCCTGACCTTGGGCATCTGCAGGGATGGGGCATCCACCATCTCTCTGGGCAAACCATTCCAGTGCTTCACTACCCTTCACTATCATAGAAGGATTTTATTTCTTATACCCAGCCTATATCTCCCCTCTTTTAGTTTAAAACCATTTCCCCTTCTCGTATCACAGCAGACCCTGATAAAGAGTCTGTCACCTTCTTTCTTACAATCTTGTAGCAAACCCTACAGAGGGTCAGAAGCCTCTTAATTTTGTGGAGCCCTATATTAGCAAAATGAAACATTTAGAGCTTCATTGTCTGCTTTTTCCCCTTGGTTCCCACTCTTGATTATTTTTCCAGCCAAACTCATTGAAGGCCAATAAATAATAGTGTCAGAGCTGCAGACATCTTCCAGCCCTTTTAATTTTTTCCCAATAGCCCCAGATACCATCTATGCTGATTGAAGCCAAGCACTGTGGAGGGTTGGTGAATGTGAAGCTTTCATTGCCTACAATCTATAAAGGAATAGAAAGCCAGAACATATTTTTATTGTGCCCAAAGGGGATTCAGATCAAGGGTTTGGATGAACTTCCTTGCCTTTCTTTGCTCCAAGTACTTCTTTCTTAAAACAAAGTAGATAATTTACTAGTGATTTGGGTGATAATGCGGAGCCAAATTCTCGGTGGTTTCCTTCAGTTAGCTCCCTCTGCAGAGAACTGTGTTCTGGTGACATCTCAGGGCTATGGAGCAGAGTCAGACAGATCCCACTGCTCTACCTGGGGCTACATCTGCTCAGGAGCATGAGCAGCTCCTGGGATGAAGCAGAAAGGCAGAGGGGCAGAGAATCCTCCTGAAATTGAATGAGCTGACAGCTAAGGGATGAATCACCTGCTTCACAGCGGGAGATTTCAACAGTTTCTCTCTTTCCCTAAATCACTTAAAAGACTGTAGTTCTGTTATTTCCCCCCTCATTCCTGCATCTTTCACACAGTGAGAGGGCAAGGGCAGGCGGGGTTTCTCCAGCAGTGAGCAGAGGGTAAATAATGAACCGTGCAGAGAACACAGGTGAGATTCCATCACACGTTCACTGTGTGTGGGGATGAATGAAAGCTCCCACACTTCTAAAGACACTTAGAGGCATTTTGTCCAGAGGTTAAAGCACAGCCTCCATTAGGATGACCAGAGGGCATCCACTGTCCATCACTCCCCTTTGAGATGTTTACCATGGCGATGTCAATGAAGAACTCCAAGATCAGTGTGATGTCCCAATGACCAGAGAGTGCCCACATGCATTTATTTAAATGCTAAAGCAAGCGTATCCACAGTTTTCTTTGCTAACATCCCCGGTCATTACGTAGCATTCCTCCTCCCCTTACATTACCCAGATTTGTTAGCCATCTCTCTATCATATTTGTACTCCTAGAGCAAAATATTAATTTGTAGCTTCACAAGGTGCAGTGAAATGGAGATCTACCAGGTTTAGGATTTAGAATTCAAAAGAGACGGCTTCTAAATAAATTTGTTTATAGTCCTGTTTTGTCCTGTTGCCTCTCTGGCCCCAGATGAGTTGGTTTCTGCCTTGGGGTCTGGTCTAATTTAGCCCTGTGCTCAGGCGAGACCTCTAAGAGCTGTTGTAATGCATTTTCCTCTTGAACACCTTAAGCTATGAATAGACAAGATGGACAGAGGAAAAGAAGGGAAAACAGAGGCACAAAAAATGATATAAATTGCCCATTGATGTGCAGTGCGGCGAGAAATAGGCCATGGGTCTCATAATGCCTTGTCTTGCTCTGAAATACTGATGGTGAGAATATTTACAGCCCCGTGGCTGCTGCCTGGTGTGGATCTAAATGTGGCTTTTGCAGCGTGAATATTCTGATGTCTCATTTAAGGGATATTTTTGTTTCCATGCAAACATTGGCTCAGTTTGGGAACAAATAAAATTCAATTTTCAGTTCAAATAAGTCCTTTATCTGAATGTAGTTAACCATAAATGTACTGCTAATGGGCTGGCTGGTCTTCAGATACATTTGCCAGAATGTGTGACTGAGATTATGAAATACACATATCTGAAGTACGAGAACATAAGTCTGCTCATAAAGGGAAGGCAGGTAATATTAACAGCCTGAGATGATAAAGGGCCGTTGTAGTCATTAGCAGAGAGGTTAGCTGTGTTATCAGCAGGGCAGGGAGCTCCAGTAATAGGTCATAGCCGGAATTTTTATTTTAAGGGTCTGCTACTCAGCAAAAAAAAAAGGAAAAAAAGCAGCAATCTTGCTTCTGTTCTCAGGCACACCATCACAGACAGAGAGCAGGAGCTTGCCAGCCAACATCTCTGCCATTTAAAAGCAAGTATAGAATCATATAGTCAATAAGATTGGAAATGACCTCTAAGTCCAACTCCAACTCATCCCGCTATGCCCACTAACTGTGTCTCTTAGTGCCACATCTCCACAGTTCTTCACCACCTCCAGGGATGGTGACTCCACCACCTCCCTGAGCAGCTTGTTCCAGTCCCTGACTACTCTTTCTGAGAAGTTTTTCCTCATATCCAACCTGAAAAGTAACTATTCATCTCAGCATAAACCCTCACGCCCCTTATTTGTCCATTGAGAAAAGTGGGAATCCACGCCAACGCCCCATGCCTTGTGCTGATGCTTAGCCCTGAAGTCCTCCAACAGTGAGACAACGACACTCGTCTTCCCCTATCCCTCAACTTTCAACTTTCCTGATTACCCTGATCCTTGGAGTGATGCCACAACCTCCATCTGTGTCTGACATGGACTCACCTCAGAGGTCTTTTGGCACTGAATCAGAATGGTGGAGGCTGGATTTGGATTTACTCTCTCTGCATTTGCAATTTTAGGTTTTCCTTCTTTAGGAGCTTACTGATTATGGACTAATTGCATCATTTGTATAAAAGAAACCTCTTGTGGCCCCAGTACCACCAACATATCCTAGCTGCTGTACCACATACGGGCCAAGATATAATCACAGAATCACAGAATCATTGAGGTTGGAAAACACCTCTAAGGTCATGCAGTCCAATCATCCACCTACCACCAATATTGCCCACTAAACCATGTCCTGAAGTACCACATGTACAGGTTTCTTGAACCCCTCTAGGGACAGTAAGTGACCGAAACTGAGCTAAATGGCAGAAATGGCAATATCATAGAATATCCCAAGTGGGAAGGGACCCATTATAACAAGGGACTTTCCTCTAACAGGTGGAAACTGAGGCAAATGATCTTCCAGGCCTGACCTCGCAAGCACGCACATGTGGGCTTAATTTTAAGCATGAGTGATTCCTTAATGTCTGTGATTTAAAGGATTACTCATGCTTAAAATCAAATACACATGTATGGATAGAGAGAACTGGATCTTCAATCTCTGTGCCTGAACCGGGCCCATCTCACTTGGAGGCAACAGCACCTCCTATGCTTGTGTAACTCACTGTAAGCACTAAAACAATCTTATCAGCAATATCTGGGCGTTGTGCAGCACTTAGCACAACAGATACCTGCAATTATTTGGAACCTCTGCAATAATAGCGTGGGGAAAGCTGAACACTGAAGTTGTGCTGATGCCATCGTTGGCATCTCCCTGCACCTCTGGCATCTCTGAAACCTCTTTTTAGGATCTGCTCCAGCCAAGGAGCACAAACAGCCTTACCATGTTTTATTCATCCACCCCGAAAGGGCTTCACTTTAAAACTGTCTCATTCTGCCACTTCTATTCTCTTTGTGTAATGTAATTGCATTGGGTCTGCTTTGAGGCTGGGCATAATGACTCCATGCGAGACCGACAAAAACTTTCTTCCACTCGTTAAGATGTGCTAGCAAAGAGAGGAACATCGGTGCACGGCAGAAAATAGTACTCCTCTCAG
This sequence comes from Alectoris magna, assembly GCA_030625065.1. Classification (NCBI taxonomy): domain Eukaryota; kingdom Metazoa; phylum Chordata; class Aves; order Galliformes; family Phasianidae; genus Alectoris; species Alectoris magna. The sequence continues at coordinate 2,622,353 of CM060587.1, forward strand.
CCCCCAATTATTAAAAATGGGTCTCAATTTAAAGCATGAGGATTTTATGTTCCCATTTAAACCCTTCCCTGGCTTAATACTGAATATTCTTTATCTTTATTCATGTCTAAGCTCTTTATAAAAATCCTCCTACGTGTCTTCAACAATATCTTGGAATAATGAATCCCACTGTCTAATTATGTTTTCTTTTCTCTCTCTGAAGGCTTTTTTTAAATCATTAAAAGAGGGGAAAAAAAAAAAAGTACAATCCAACCCCAAAGTAACTCCTCAGCAAGAACTCTTAATTCTGCTTCGGTGAGTGAGCATCGTCATCCTCTTATAGGAACAGACAGACATACTGCGTTGGACAGCTGAATAAAGCCAGGGATTAGCATATTGCTTTAGGCTGAGTCCTGATTTCAAGTGCAGAGTGATGCAGCTCAACCATTTCTAGAGAGGAGAGGTCGGAGATGACCATGATGTGTGCAGCAGGTGTGTGATTGCAGCAGATTAGTGCGTTGTAATGTTCCCGGCTCCTCAAGGCAGGCAATGGCGTAGGATTTATCAGCAGCACCCTGTTACCAGCACGTCTTCCAAATTAAGGAGAAAATGTTCCATCCTTCCTTGTTTAAGCAGAGGAGAAGAGAGCTTGTTTTTCTATCAGCTTTTTCCATCAGTGAGAGTCCATCACCATGGACCACGCTTTGTGCTTTGCTCTTTGAGGACAGCAAATGCTGTTTCTGCCTTTCTCTGTTGCTTGAATGACGCAGAACAAAGCAGCAGCACAAGCTTGATGTCCTCTCTTTGTACCTGATACAGGCCTTCTGTTAGGGCTTACACTTTTATTTTTAATCATAGAATTAAAGACTCGTTAGTGTTGGAAGGGACTACGGTCATGTAGTCAATTGTCATGTAGTCAATTGAAGGTCATGAAGTCAATGATCATGTAGTCAATGGCCATCTAGTCAATTAAAGGTCATTAGTTCAAATGCCATGCAATGAACAGGGACAACAGTTTTCTTAATAGTCTTCTTGGTTTCTTTCCACCATGCAGTGATAGGAATGAGTCCCAAAATTCATCTTTCTCTCTGATCTTATTTTCCATCAGGATGTAGGAGCTCGGATAACCACACACAGCCATCCTTGGTGAGGGATGGAGCTTGAGCCGGAGCTCTCAGCCCGCTCCCCTGCTCCTGCACAGTGGGATGGCTGAGCAGCTCAGCAGTGCTGCAGTGCTTAACAAGCAGAAAGCGGCCGTGGTGCAGTGAGGGTTTTATGTAACGTGGGAGAATAGGGGAACCCAATGTCGAAGGAGGGAAAATTGCTTCTTCTATAATGACTGTTCCGCTGCTTAGTACAGAGTGGAATAATTAGGGTTTCTTTTCTCTTTAATTAGAAAATGGCAAACATAGATTAATCAATTACAAATGCCTCTTTATACTGCAGTGCACTGTAATTAACATCACTTAAATGTGTTAACAAAGTAGGAAGCCTGTATTTGTAAAGCAACTTCTTGCTGCTTTTTCTTCCCCCGGATTCCCAGCTTGCAACATGTCTGAACCTTTTCCGTTTTCCCTTTCTGCTCTCCCCCCCCAGTTCCTTCTGCAGAGATTTAGCAGCTCTCGATGAGATTTTCAAAGCATTATGGACCGCATAATGTTAATGAAATTGTGCTGTCCAAAACCCTTTTGGCTGGAGGAATTAACCTTCCTGGAGGGGGAGAAGTGGAATCTGCAAATTCGTCGGGGTCGCACACGACAATAGCAGAGTAAAAATGCAGGAAATACAATAACTTGATTCATTCCTTGTTTCTTAACACCACTGCCAAAAGCGTGATTAAGTCACAAAGAGTTCGATTTGGGACACTTAGGAACAAAACCCCGGCTCCATTGACATGGTCTATTTTCAGAGTACATGTAGTGCTTGTGCTCACTGCGACAGGCCGGCGTTTAATAGCCTCAAAAGTAACAGAGGGACAAAATTAGCGGAGGATGGAGCAGGGGAGGGTGAAGGGAGGGCTTCGGGATGGAAGCAAACAAACAGCAGCACAGGAGGAAGGCAGGAGGCTGCTCACCTGCAGCTGAGGCCGGACAGCGCTGGGAGCAGCGCCGTGGCTCCTCCATGCATTGCTGCCATCTATTGGGAGCAAGCGGCTTGCTCTCACCTCGATTCCCCTGCTGGGGACCAGTGAGATGTCCAACCCTGCTGAGATGTGCAACCACACTGAGAGATGTCCAATCCCAGCCATGGTGAGTGCATCACCTCCTTGTTGTGGGATCTTGAAGGCTGTAGTGCTTTAGGACATAGCCCTTCTGCACACACCGCTTATATCCCAACTCGGGATAGTCTATGATTCTATGACTCTATGATTCTATGATCTTTGAACAGCCCCATATTTCCCTTCTGGACTCCCAAGTGTTGGTATTGCTTCATGATACTCAGTTTTCTGACGCAGAGATTGCAGTAAGTATGGATACATAGGAAGCACTTGAAAGCAATGCTACTTAAAACCTGAATGCTCCAGCAAACTCTGACCCCTTGCACTGTTTCTGCATCGCTGTTTTGAATGAGTTTTGAAGGAACAAACAAACCAACCAACCACATGGTGACCAGAAAGGACAAACCTGTGGCCCCAGGGATGAGAGCTGTGTGCACGTGGTGCGTGCTCTGGTTGAGAGCTTTGTGACTATCAGGTTTCTGTAGGTGGCTGCCTACTCCTTTCTTCTCCGCTGTAATTTAAAGACACTCAGCACCTTGGATCTGTCCCAAGATGAAATAGGTAGAGCAGGGAACGGTATCGCTCGCACGTTCATCACAGCACGAAGGCAATGGAAAAACAGGTTTTGCCATTATCTCATGTCTTTGTCCCAGTGAAGAATAAGGCACAGTTCAGTGTTTTCCACCCTACCCTGTGGGTGTGATGCAGTGTATTGCTTTGCCTTGCAGTCATCCCTCCATCTCAGGTAGGTGGTGATGCAAATATGAGCATCCCCATTTGGCCAAGAGCATCCCCATCCTCATTCTCTACAGTCCCTGTCTCTTAACCCTTAGACTGGCAACAGGTCAGTCCCTCTTGAACAGCTTTTGGTGATGGCTGGTTGCAAGATGCTGTCATTTCGGGGGTGATGGGCACCGCATCAAATGAAACAGATGCTCCTTCCCAGCACAATCTCGCAGGGACTAGCCAAATATAGCAGCAGCGTTCTGCTCTCTTGCAAAGCAGCTCCATTCAAATTCACAGCTGGTGTGTTTCTACCTCCCATATTGCCATGCAGCTCCTCCAAACCCCTCTCACTTCTGCATGAAGGATGTGCTCCAGCCCCACTCTATTGAAGGGGAGAGGGCAATATGCTTTACAGTTTATCTGTGTCGCTTGGATCCCTTAAGAAATATTGCGTAAAGCAGAGTTTGTTGTATCCCACCTGTGTTTTGTCCTTTGTTGGCACATTTCCTTAAGACTTCAGATAAAAAATGAAAAGGGCTTTTATGTTTTATTTCTAAACCTTCTAGAAGAGATTAGGTGAAAAGAGCTCTGCCTTTAATAAGCTGCACGTGCACCACTCAGTGGCCTGACTGCCAAAACCTGCCCTGCACAAGAGGGAGAACACGTGCAGCCATGCACAGAAGGATCTTTCACACTGTGACCGTCATCCAGTAAAGGATGCAGACCCTCTGGATCCCAAAGTTTGATAAAAAGCAGGACCCTGTGTGAAAGGGGCCTTTGGGAAGTGGTTTTCTTGGTGCATAGCCTTCACCCAGCTACCCAAGAAACGAGCCCGGTTGATTCCTGTATTCTTTCTCTTTTAAAGTTGGAGATGCAGCTGATGAGGGTGCTCGCTATCAAGTACGTGGTTTCAATTTGGGATGCTGCTGGCCCTCCTCCCGGGAAGGATGCTTTGAACTGAAGCAGTGGCATGTGGCTCACCACAGCTCTGCTGACACAGGAGGCGCGGAGCCTTTGAGAGCTGCCTCCCTGCTCCTTTCATGCCGTTATGTTGTGCGGAAGCCGGGACCACAGCAGCGCTCTGGGTGGGAGGCTGAAGAGCTGTTTCTCCTCCTAGATATTGGCTGGCTCGGAACAAAAGTGCATGTGGGAGGGGTTGTATCTTATATGCTCGAGGATGCAAAGGCAAACAGCTTTGTTAGAACGTCACCGAAGATGATTTTGGAATTGATAAGGGTGAAGCAGCTGGTGCTTCATAGAGCAGTGAGCAGGGCTGTTGGGAGGGCGAGGGGGAAGGAGACAGAAATTGGGATGGAAGAGTGCTGGGAGAAAGGGGATGTGGTGATTACATGGGAGTGGGACCATGGGGTTCTGTTTGTGCCTCTAGGAATGGATATTGATGAGTGGGTGAGATGGAGCAGAATGCTCAGATCCTCACTGAGTTCTGGTCGCAGCTGTGCATCAGTTTTCACCTCCGTAGAGTATGGACGGAAAGTTTCCCTTGAAAAAAGTTTTGCAGAACTTCATTCATGAAATATATTCAACAGTGTTGGGGAGAGAAGAATCGTAGAATCATTGAGGTTGGAAAAGACCTCAAGTCCAACCCCAACCCAGCCCCAGAATGTCACTAACCACGTCCCTCAGTGCCACATCTCCACCATTCTTGACCACCTCCATGGATGGTGACTCCACCACCTCCCTGGGCAGCTGTGCCAATGCATCACCACTTTTTTGGAGATACTGGCCTCTTTATTCCTTATCTTCCCCACTGTGTGGTTAAGGTTAGCTTGGCTTGTATTTATCCCCTTGGAAATAATAAGGCACACTGAATCAGCACTTGAATCCAAATAGGGTAAAATCAAATTCTATTGCATGTTCAGCAGAACCATGTGCTTACCATATCACATAGCTTATGTATGTTTATTTCTCAATAGCAACTGTCCATCACAGAGTGCATTTATGTAATAACTTAGTTGAAAGCGAGTTATTCTCAGAGAGCTTAACTTTGCAGTGATGAGTGCTTTCAATTTCCTGGAAGTATATTCGGTGCAGTAACTTCTGGTTAGGCCTCTTTTATGTAAAAAAAAAAAAATATATTGGAGATAAGATCTCTCAAAGACGCTGATATATGAGAAGGGCTGCGTCTGAGCAACATAACCTGGGACAATTGCTTTTTCTGAGTGAGGGTACAAGGGCACTGCGCTGCAGGCAGGCTGAACTGAAAATCTGTATGTTTCTTAAACAGGAATCGTTTACTAAAGAAATAACTTGCAACTAACAAACATAAATAGACTTGCACATAGCTTGAGTTCCAGCTTTGTCTTCTTTGTTTACCAGGAATTTGTCAGACAACTGTCTAGGGCTCTAATATAACCCATAGAGGCTTCAGGCAGCTACATAATATATTGTAAGAAAAACTTTATGCATCTCTTGCCCAGAAATTCACAGCCTGCTGAAGTGTTTCTTGTTTCTAACCATAACCATGCTGAAAAATTCTCCCTAACGTGCAAAAAATGAGTGTGCTAACTGCTCTCTGACACTAACAGGCTGCTTGGGGAATGGGTCACCTGGGGAATACCCAACACAGCAGTGTGTCACTGAATGTCAATGCGAAGATTTTAATTTTGATGAGGATACCTGTGCCCATGTCCCGTGAAATCCATAGAATCACAGAATCACAAAGGTTGGAAAAGACGTCTAAAGAGCCCCAAGTCTAAACGTTGACCCATCACCGTGCCCACAGTATCATGAAGGTTGGAAAAGACCTTCAACAACACCAAGTCTAGCAATCAACCCATCCCCACCGTACCCACTCGTAGAATGATAGAATCACTGAGGTTGGAAAAGACTTCCAAGATCCCCAGGTCCAACCTCAACCCATCGCAACCCATCCCCACTGACCGCGTCCCTCAGTGCCACATCTCCATGGTTCTTAAACACCTCCAGGGACAGCAACTCCACCACCTGCCTCCACCTGGGGCAGCCTGTGCCAATGCATCACCACTCTTTCAGAGCAGAAATTTTTCCTGATACGCAATCTAGGTATCAGGATAATCTTTACTGCAGCACCCGCTCCATCCATCCAATGATGAGCGGTCAATTTCGCCTTCTGCCATGCAGATGAAGACCCTTATAGATGGATTTGGGAAGGGAGCAGGGTTGTCTGGATGCTGGAACTGATGCTGTCTTTTCAGACAGAAAAGTGGAAAAAAAAAAAAAAAAAAAAAGGAAAAGAAAAGAAAAAAGTGCAGCTCTATTCAGCCTTTTTAATGAGAAAGCTGAGGCCGCCGGGGGGATGGGAAGGCAGGCACAAGTCTGGCAAATCCTTTGAAGAGTTTGGACCAGCGACTGAAATGTATTTAACTGTTAGATATGAAACTCCAGCCTTTCTCCCCCCACCCTATCCCCACCCCCCCCTTTTCAATTAACAGTTGGTCCCCAGGCTAACAGCCTGCTGATTCACTCACACGGCCATACAGCTGATGCTTCATAAAGTCTCTGTGTTAATCTAATCCCTAAATAGCTCTGGTCTCCATCACAGTCGCAGCGGCGATTTCGGTTCCAAATTGTAATTTTATTCTCGTTGCCTCTGAAAAGTCAATAGGTTCCTGGAGGCGTTGCCTGCCCGTCGGATGGAAAAGGGCTATTGTACACCCAATTTAACATGCCCTTCGGTATGGACAGGGCATGACCCAGGGCTGCAGAAGTCAGAGAGGCCTTCCGAGAGCTCAGAGTGGGCTTTTGGAGCAGGGCTGTCTCAGGCTATTCTCAGTTTCTGTCTATATATTTAGATGGGATTCTATGCCTGTATTAGGGCCTTCCACTGCTTCTCATAAGCAGAGTAGCTGAGCAACTCCGCATTCTTTGCATCCTTGCCCAAATTTGCACTTTTATTCCCGGAAGCCACACTGAAGTGCAGAGCTGGTGTGAAGGGAATGAGTTTGCAGATTTTGCTGTGAGCTGGCTGCCTGGTGGCATTGTACACTAAAATAACCAAAACTCCAGCCTATTTTTAGAACTAGAGCATTCTCAAAAGCTTCCTGCCTTCATAATCTTTTTTTTTCCCCCCTATTGTTCACTACTTTGGGCTGCACCGTTGCTCCGGGCTTAGCCCCAAAAGCATAACTGCCCCAAAGAAGGGATTTTTGGTTTCTGTGACGTGGGTTCTTGTATTAACGTCGTTGCACCCACAGCACTTCTAGCTGTCTCGTAATTGCTGCTAATCAGCTAGTCTCCATTGCAAAGCTTTAGGAGGTCTTTTCTGCCTTGGATCCAGCTGTGGTATTTCATAGAACCATAGAATTAATGGGGTTGGAAAAGACCCCTAAGATCACCGAGTCCATCCAACCCATCCCCACCATGCCCACTAACCATGTCCCTCAGTGCCACATCCCCATGGTTCTTGAACACCTCTGGGGAAGGTGACTCCACCCTCACTCTGATTTCAAAGCAAAACCTTTCTTCTTGCCTGCATTTTCTGGAAAAGATTTGAGCGATTTTCACAAATTGCTCCTTTTTCTCTCATTAATGCTATCTGGTAAGCATAGCTCTGAATACCCTTAAAATAATACCTGCAAATAGCTCTCATCCACCACCGGGAGTTCTCCATAAGAGATGATCTCAGCTGGGAAGTCAGGAGCTTTCTGCTACAAGGTTGCTAAAAGCCCTCCAAAGATTTGGTGAGCTCTTTGGGTGAGCTGTTCAGTAGGATGCACTGGTCACCACAGAACACTTCTCTGGATCTGGGGCCAACTGGACATAAATCAAAGCTTCTTCTATGACTCCACGATGTTGTAGACCCACTGTAGACCCATCTTGTAGACAGTTCCATCACACATCATAGCATCATTTATCTGCAGCCATTGAGATTTCAAAGAATTGCCACCAGCTCGAAAGCAATGAAGTGAAGGATGGGGAGTATTCGGGAGGGAGGGAGATTAAGAATTCACCAACAAATTGGCAAAAAGGTGGAAGAAGGGGGATAAAATTGATCAGGTCTATCCAGTCATTAACCCACTCTTCTGAATAGCGCAGGTTGGTTTCCAGTTTTCTCAGCCTTTGTCCATCCGTGTCTTAAATATCACAAGAGATTAAGCTTCAAATTACGTGTGTATCACGTCCAGCCAGGTCTTAAATATTTAGAACTGAAACGAGCTGTTGGTGAATGGCTGGATGGTGCCGTGGTGCACGCGGGGCTGTGGTGTCCTGGTGACACCCAGCAGGTCCGGTCAGTGGGAAGGCAGCTAGCAGGAAACGGGCCCCTTCCTCAGGGTATGAAGAAGTATTTCCTTGAGCACAGGGATTAACAAAGCCTGGTTTCCCACAGATTTGCGTCGTGTGGGCAATTGTTAATTGCTAGCGAAGCTTTTCCCACAACTGGGGCTTTTGACATCTTCCTTCTCTCCTTTGCCCCATGTTTCCCCCGGAGCTCTGCTGTCCAGCATGGGGTGCTCAGATTCTGTAGGTTTGGAGTGGGGCGGTTTGTAGGGTTGTCTTCCAACAGCTACCCTTGCTTACAACTTATTGTCCCCAAATTTAGGGTGGTGGGGAACTCCGTCATACGCAGCTGAAAGTGTACAGGGAATTAAAATGGTCAGAAATGTGCACACGCCCACGCATATGCAGTGTTTGTAGAAATGTCACCTTGTTAAATCAGGCTAAAATTACCCAAGGATGGATTTGAAAATCACAGCAGGCTTTATGAACTTCATTGTTTTTTTGTTAGCGGGTTGGGGAATTTCCTTTTGTTTTCGTTTTTAGGGGGAGTATTGCTTTCTTTTGTTTGGGTTTGTTTTTTGGCTTTTTGTTTTATATAGAGCAGAAATTCTGCTCATCTTGAAATGAGGATTGTGGGCATTATCGTGGCCCATTCAGTGCAGGCAGAGCAGGACCAACATCCTGATTTATATGTGTTATACTCTAGCTGAGATGTTGGTTGCTTGATATTCACCATCCGCTTGTGTATCAGCGCCTGTATCAGTTTCCCAACTCTTTCATGGGGATAAAAGAACTCCTTTGTTCTATTTAGAATTAAAACTGAGCTAAGACAGTGGCGTTTCCCAGAAAAAAACACCCTCAGCTTTAGGTGTTTGTGATGGACAAAGCTGCTGCTCTGCTGGCGGATGTCAACGAGAAATCCCAGCCAAATTCTTCCATGTGCTGGCATGGACTGGGGCAAACTCCCAGTTCATATAAGGCTTTTAAATGCATATCCCTATGGCTGAGCACCAGATAAGTGACAATTAGAAAAGACAATCAATTTGTGGCTGCTCTGGTTTTAGTTCCCATCTGATGCAACAGCAATCTGGAAGACAAATCTTAATTTAGGACTACAAAGGGATTGTTCTCTCAGAAGATAACGTGCTGCAGTCCGGGCTCTTATCTTCCGTGCAAATTGATTGTCCCATTTAGTGATGTCTTAGTGTTCCCATCGCTGGTTCAGGAGTTGGTTTGATGCCGAAATGGGCACTGCGGTGCTGCGTAAAGGCTGGGGGTGAAGCCTGTGTGCTGTTGGATGGGTTCTGCAGGATGGTTCAGCATCCCTGAGCAGAGGGACAGTGGGGGAAAAGTGAACTGAAGCCACAAAAGCCGTCCCATGGGAAATGGGCAGAGCTGATACTACTCATGTCCCCCATGCAGGCAGGGGACATCCTCAGATCTTTTCCATCATTGTTACCCCCGAGTGTCCTTTATCCTTTTCCCTTCCATTTGTTCTACTCTGCCGGTCCCGCTTTCTTTTAGGACTCATCCATCTGCTTGGTAGCACCTTCTCCAGGCTGGAGCAGGTTCTCTGACTAAGCTAAAAATTCAGGTTCTTCCCTGCTTTGCTGGTGACTGCAGAAAGCTCCAAGCAGCTGTCAGATATTTATGCAAGCCCTTTTCCTCTTCTATTTTGAGTTCAGTTTTGATCAAAAAAAAAGAGGATGGGGGAGAGAGGGGAAGAAAAAAAAAAAAAAAGGAATCTGCTTGGAAACCACACTGCATTACTCAGAGCTCCCTGCTTCTTTTTCCTGCTTGCTGGGTGTGAGGTGCAGTGATAAAACACTGCTGGAACTGAAGCTGCCCACAGGGATGAAGACAGGGGGCTGGGGATGCCCCCTGGTGGGTTGGTGGTTGGACTGGATGATCTTCATGGCCTTTTCCAAACTTAATAGCTCTATGATTCTGTGGGGATGATGGTGATGGGTTGACAGTTGGACTCGATGATCTTAGTGGTCTTTTCCAACAGGAATGATTGTATGATTTAAAGCCTGACGTAGCCCAGCCCTTCTCGCTGCCCAGTTTGAGTGCTGAGTTCATTAGCATCTCCCTTGGAGGCCAACCCATGAACTTCAGCCAGGCGATGCGCCGCTCTTTGCAGCCCTACTTATTTAGCAATGCTCAGGGTTTGCCATCCGAAGCAGCAGATGGGAAGGATTGTAGGCACTGCAGACAGAGCAGGGTTGGGAACAGGCTGTGTTCCTGCTTGGGTTTAACCTCCTGGGTGAAACGGGGGTTACAGTGTGCTCAGGACTTTGCATGGCAATGGGGGGAGTTGAGGGCAAAGCAGCAGAGATCCTCTCTGCATGGTTTTGGGAGGAAAGAGGAGGATGGTGCTGCCTTTTTCCCCAGGTGGCTTAACAAGTGTTAAATGGTGAATCGTAACACCATGGAATCATTAAGGTTGGAAAAGGCCATTAAGATCATCAAGTCCAACCGTCAACCCATCCCTACCATTCCCATAGAATCATAGAACTATTAAGGTTGGGAAAGACCTCCAAGATCATCAAATCCAACCATCACTTGTGCCTACTAAACCATGTCCCTCAAACCATGGGCAAGAAGACACCATCATTAGATGGTCTTTTTTTGAGACCATCTCTGAGCTCATGGTTTTACCATCAGCCCTAAAAGGAGCAGAATTTATTGCTCGCATGGAACCTCAGGGAAAATATGGAAAACCTTCCTGGTTTTCATCTGGGACAAGGAACATCCAGCAGTCTGTGCTTTGATGAGCCCCAAATCCAGGAGGACCTCCAGCCTTAGGGTTGCATTGGCTGCTAGTCAGCCCCTGGCACAGAGATCGGGGCTGTAATCCCCATAGGGGCTTTCCCATTTGCTTCTATATGTTTTGAATTATGTTCTACTCACTCATCTCCCCCTTACTTAACAAGCACTGTGTTCTTTAGGGCTTAGCAATTAATGGTTTTTCCATGAGAGTAATTTTTCTAGCTTCTGAAAAAATCATGGGGAAAGAATGATTCCCATGTTAAATGCTCTTGTCAGTAGGGTAACCAGCGTGTTTAATATATCAACTTTAGGATCTGTAACTTGTTACAGTAATAAAAACTACAAAATGACGCTCTTGCAAAACAAATTCCAGTAACTATTGACTAGAAAAGTTTCAAGAGACTTTCTCAAGAGCAAAGTGAGAATGCTGCCATGTCATCCCCCCACCCCCCCCCACCCCACCCTCCCCCCTTTTTTCCCCCCTATTTTTTTAAATGCTGTTGTGCAAATTGAAATGTATATTGCTGGCTGACTCCTGCCTGCCTCATTTCACACCTCGTGCTGAGGACACCCTGCAAGAGGCCGAGCAGGGATTGCTTCTGCCTGCCTGTAAACAGGGGAGAGATCTTCCCAAGGATCATGCAGAAAAAGCAATTTCATGATTCATGAAGGCTCTGGCCATAGATCTTGCAAAGAAATGCTTGGCAGCTTTAGAGAATAGCTGGGTTTATTTTAACCTTTAAGAATGACACCAATTTCACAGCTGTTAATGCTATGTGGCTCCTACGCTTTCCAATGCAAATTGCACATGAAGGGCTAATACATTTTGATGAAAGGGGGGGGGGGGGGGGGGGGTGAGGCAGAATCTCCATATTAATGTGCCAATATCTTTGTTCTGAAGTGTTTAATTTTATGCTTTAATGAGAGATCCTCTTTCTGGTTAAGGCAAGCCTTTGCAAGAAACTATTTGGATATTTGCTGGTGTCATCAGGCTGTGGAGCAGGGAGGGGAAAGGAGTTATGGTGAGGTTTGGGGCAGAACGGGGGTCCCGTGGAGATGTGGGGGTCCCTCAAATCAGGGTTAACTCTTGCTGCAGCCAAATGAATTGCGAATTTGGGCTCAAGAGAGGAAAGCAAAGGTGAAGGGCTGGAAGGATTGCACTAAGTCTGTGTTTCAGAATTCTCTCCAAGCTGGTGGTCGTGGACCTTTGGTAAGAGTGGAGGAAAGCTGACTGCAGTGCCCTCAGGGGGTTGGTTTTATCTTCCATTGGAGGGGTACCCCCAGTGGCCAAATCACAGCCAGGTACCGCAAATTGAGTGCTGAAAGTTCTTAATCTCTAATGCATAGTGCACATCCGGGCTTAATCAAAATCCCATTGAAGGAGGCAGTCAGGATTTAGAGAATGGGATTACAAGTAATGCTGGGTTATTATTATTAATCGCTTTTCATCGTACATACTGCATTTACAAGATATAAACCAAGCCTAGCAGAGATATACTAAAATACGTAATTGCTTTTATTAAAAAAAAAAAAAAATCAAATTGTGTGGAGTGAATAAATCATGTAGTACAGCAACATGAGAACACCTTTAACTTGCTTTAACAATTAACTCAAATGCAGCACAAGACAATGGTTGCAACCTTACGTTGGGCATTAAGCAATTGTACATTAAACATACGGCGGTCACGACCCAATTAAAGCTATTCTGACTTTTTGCATATAAACCAGCGTTATTAAATCCCTTTGTTTAGCAGGAAAATTGTGAGCAGGGTTTTGTTGTTGTTGTTGTTGTTGTTGTTCTCCTTGCTGCCAGGTTTATGGAGCGAAGGCCAACAAGACGGCTCCCAGTGTCTTTGTTGGGGCAGACACCCAGGTAACTCAACTTGCATCCTGCCTCTTGGAACAAGTTCTGACATCACTGACTCCGGTGCAGCTGGGGTTATTCATTTGGGCTAAGCAGATTAAAAGGTTCTGCTTAGCCTCTCCCTTACTTTTGCTTTTATACTGTCCGTGTAATTGAAGCTACTCCTGGTTTATAACTCCGCAACGAGGAATCGCATCCAGACAGCATGCAGTGACGCATCAGAAGGATGGCGCAGATGAAGGGCGAATATTGAATTCGGCGGTTAGCCTAATGTGCACCTGTTGAGGAGCTGGTCTGGCAAGATGTTCACGGGTGGCTGGCAAGCTGTCAAGGCCCGGGGTTTGCTCCTTTCCCATGAATTTCAGTGCACAGAATCACAGAATCATTTAGTTCGGAGAAGACCTTCCAGATCATCTCATCCAACCATCAGCTTGAGCTGGACTCGGTAGGGCTCCAGTAGGACTCCAACCATCAGCTTGAGTTGGACTCAATAGGTTTCCAGTGGGACTCCAATCATCAACTTGAGTTGGATTCAATATATCCCCAGTGGGACTCCAACCATCAACTTGAGTTGGATTCAATATATCCCCAGTGGGACTCCAACCATCAACTTGAGTTGGACTCAATATGTCTCCAGGGGGACTCCAACCATCATCATGAGTTGGTGGCTGGAAAGGGGCAAAAAAAACCCCAGCAAAATTGGATGCTGTGGAGTTGAGTTTTTTCACCAAAACGCCCAGTTTGGTTTGTTTGTTTTTTTTTGTTTTTTATTTTTTGCCTCATTTTGGCCACCGAAGAGATGGGGAACCCAATTGGTGGTGACTCAAGTGAGTTGATTGGAGTCTCATTGGAGACCCATTGAGTCTCATCACTAAACCATGTCCGCTAGTGCCACGTACACACATCTCTTAAATACCTCCAGGGATAGGGACTCTACCACTTCCCTAGGAAGGCCATCCCAATGCTTGATCACCATCTCCATTGGGAAATCCCTCTTAATAATCCAATCTAAGCCAGAGGACGCATGCTCAGCGCAGCACGGTGCGGCTCCGCAGCCGTCCCCTGGAGCACCGTAACCGAGCCGGCTGCCGGCCGAGCCACGAGGAAAGGGTGGGGTGGCTGTGGACGTGTGTGCCAAAGTGTCGCCGTGCTGCTCACAGCCGACGTGCGGGGCCGACGCAGCCGAGCGTGGATAACTCCCGAGGTGCTGCAGTTGCTCACGTCCCTCCAGAGAGCAGCGAATGCAATGGGTCCGGGCTGGGGAGGGGGCTGAAAGGTGGGCAGGCATCGAGTTACACAAAGGCAGCTGAGCACAGAGGGGGGTGAGGGGAATGATTGGCTTTGGGTCCCCCTCTTTTATTTGTAGTCTTTCTCTTCTTTGCCCCCCCCCCCCTTCCCCCCCCCCCCCCCTCCCCGCCTTTGTGTTTCTTTGTGAGGTTGGACAAAAATCATAACACCTTGGGAATAGGCGAACAGCGGTACAATGGAGCGTACTGTTCGATTTAATGGGATCTCTTGAATGGGAACGGCACGAAGGGGCTGCTTTGCTCAGGACTAACAGTGCCCCTTTCCACCCCCCACCCCCCCCCCTTACATGTATCAGGCAGAAAACAAAGGTTTGGAACAGGAATCCTTCTGCTTTGGGGCAGCGTTTATCCTGAAGGGGAGGGGAAGGAGGAAATCCTTCCAGCAGGTTGTGCTGAGCCTTTAGAAATGCTGAGTCAGACCTTTATAATTACAATATTTATTTTTATTATTATTTGGAGGGGCTTTTTCTCTCTCCCGGTGGCATATCTCAGATCTGGGCCATGTATTAATAGGAGGAAGGAAGACTTCTAGGGAACATGTTCTTCCATAATAGATATTCCATAAAAAATATTCCACATTTCAGTATTCCATAATAGATACACTTCTTGTGTCCCTAAGCCTTCTTGGAGCTCAGAGTACAAGAGAGAAGCCAATCCCCATTGGCAAAATGGAAGTTTCATGGGGATTTGAAATCCTCATTGCCCTCAGTATGCAAAATAACCAATGCAAATGCGCTCTGGTATTAAAGGACACAAATAATTTTCTAGTACAGCAACTCAGTGTGGGTCCTTCACTCCCGAATTTATTTTCCAACCTTCTTAAAGCAGTAGGAAAGGAGCTGCCTTCACAGGCTGGAGATTTGAGCAAGTTTTTCTGCGTATTGTAGTGCTTCTTGCCATTACATTTCATTTCTCTTTATTGCTGCTCATCATCAGAATGGGTTGCTTTGAAAATCTGCAGCAGGTACAAACTCTCTAGCATGCATAGCCCTAAAGGAGTCAATCAGCCCTGGATTAATGGTAGGAGAAAGAATAGATAATGTGTTGGAAGTATTGTGGGATCTATAGGAACTCTTTCGTAGCTTGGACTCCAATCAGGATATATACGTGCTTGTATACGTATCTGTTTTGCTTTGCAAACTATTCCAGTTCAGATCAAAACACTGAAAAAGACCAGGAGGAATGTTCACCTTGGGGGTGAAGGGGTGGAGGAATCGGGCCTTGAATTTGAAATTCAATTTTGTGGAAAATGCAATGCTTCCACTCCAAATAGGACTTAGATAGGGTGGTGATTCATCCCCCATTGAAGTCAATGCCAGAGTTGCTTTTGATTTAATCAGAATCAAACCCCATGGGATTATTCTCACTTGCGAACTGGACTGGTCCTATTAAACAGAGAAACCACAGTGCTTTTGCAGGGCTGGTTTTTGTTGGTTGGGGTTTTTTTTTTGTTTCATTTTGTTTTGTTTCCTTTTTTTTTATTATTTAATGAAATTGGCTCAGTGTCACAACGCTGAGCCGAAACCTGAAACCCTTCTGTTTCAGTGCCTTTGGAGCACTCTTGGAACATCTGGCCCAGCTGTTATTTTGACCCCAAGGCAGGAGCACAACCTTGCTCCTGCTCCTATTCCAACTGGAGCTGACACCAACAATGTCACCAGTGCGTGGAGCCTACTGGTCCCATTGTCACGGGCAGAGCTGTCAAACCCAGGTTTTTCCTTTCTTCTCCTTCCTTATTGGCTTTTCCATTGAGCTGCTCATAAACCTGAATGAATGAATGAGACAAAGGGTTTTTGCACCTCCACTCAAGGCAGGTTTGTCAGCTCCTCCAGGCTGAATGTGACTTCTACGCATGGATGCATGTAGGAATCTGTTGGATCTGTGTCACTGCCATTGTAGAGATGAGAGTATTTTGTCTCCTCTCTGATCAGTAATAGCTGATATCCAAATCCCTTCACTTACTCAAAGTGGATGGAATTTGTGACTTTTTATCTATAAATCTGTCTCCGAGCACCTTCAGGATTTCTTTTTCAGCCCAACTGCTGCTCATACCTTCATCCCTTATGTCCTCAGAGCCTTAAATTGTCTCTGTTATAGGATAATCAGTTCTGTCATGTGCTAATCCTCATTATGTGCCCATTAAAACGAAGCCCAACTCAGGCACCAGGCTGCCTCCTCCCGTTATGAAATCAGAAGAACAGATTTGAGTGAGGGGGGAGGAAAATCACCAAACACCCCCAAAATCCTTTCACTTCGAAGCGGGAATAGCACTATAGGATCGTGCCGAGGTCTGAGCTGAACGCGTGATTTTATTAACATAATTGTCTGAGATAAGGAGCGCTGTACACGGGGAGCAGGGTTTGGGGTATTTGCATGTGCCTACGTGAGCCGCGGGGGGGGGTGTGGGGTTGGGGTGAGCACACAGCACTGGGCGATGCCATTCCCTACACCCATGGACCCGGCTCTGCCATGGGGCTGCCCAGAGCCCCCTCCCTCCTTCTTTCCACGGGATCGCTGGGAACAGATGGGAAAATATCTTTCCTTAAAGGGCAGGTGACTTTTTAGGAGGGGGGGAAGATTTCGGGCCGCGCTGTCATTTCCTTGAGCTCAATCCTCCATGGGAAGTGCCCTCCCCTCCCCCCTCCTCCCTCCCCCCCCCCCCTTTCCCCTTTCCCACCGATGAACTTTTTGATGCTCGTTGTTTGGCAGGTACTTTTAATGGGCTGGAAAATATTCTTCCTGTGAAGTTGCAGTTTTCGGAGGGCTTTGAATGAGTCCACTCTGCCATTGGCTCTGCCCAACGCCTCGCGATTGGCTCGGCAGCCCGCGGGGGACAGATAAGGGCGGCTATAAAAGCCCTCAGCACTGCTCCCGGTCCCCCATTGAGCACAGCCGGAGGGGTCACCACGCATTGCCGGGCAGCGGTCCCCAACCCCGGGCGCGCTCCTTGCATTCCCATCCAGCTCCACATCTTTGCTCGAGCCGGAGTGGAAGAACACATACACCAAAAAAAAAAAAAAAAAAAAAAAAGAAAGCCAAAAAGCCACACTTAGCGGAAACTTGTCAGAGAATGCTCCTAAAGTCTGGTTTGCTGCTGCTGCTGGTGATCAGTGCGTCCGCGTCCTACGAAGCTGAACAGAATGACTCTGTGAGCCCCAGGAAGCCCAGGGTTGCAGCCCAGAACTCAGGTAACAGCCAGAAGGAGGGCTCTGAGCCTCAGCCCCGATGGGTTCCCCTGTTTCAGATGTATCTCCTGCTGATTTTTCTTTTTATCTTTTCCTCTATTTTGTTTTTGGTTTGTTGTTTTTTTTTTTTTCCCCTTATAAACTGGTAGGAGCAAGCATGAACGTAAGGGGTTGGTTGAGGATGATGTTGGTGCATAGCTTCTTTCAGAGCTGGGTCAGGAACCGGTGTGTGCTCTGCTTGCAGGATGTAATTCATTCTCTCTCCTCCTCCCCCATCTACTAAATGAGTTCTGTGCACTTTTTCCCCTTCTGCTTGCATGTATCTCTCCCTTCTCCCATCGCAATTCCACTTTGGCGTTAAATCCACAGAACCACAGAATCTCCTGAGTTGAAAGGGACCCTTAAAGGTCATCCAGTCCAACTCCCCTGCAGTGAAATTCTTTGCTTTTTAGGAAGTTGATAAAATCCGTAGAAATTTGGCCGAACCATTGTTCTGCCAAACATCTGTCTGCTCAGAGAGTGGGGGGGGGGGTAGAGAGGGGGGGGGAGATGTGTGACTTTGAAGAATGCAGTAACCTAGAAACTGTCCGCCGCGAGCATTTATTTCCACAAGCTGATTGCTATCAGTTAGATGGTACTGTAAAAATACGTTTGTGACATTTAGCAAAGTTGCTTTTACAATAGATTAAAAAAAAAAAAAAAGAAGAAGAAGAAGAAAATTGCTGGCAAGTCAGCGCTGGAGTCTCCACTTTGCGCACTGTAGATGCTTAGATAAGTTGGACACATTGTCTTGAACAATGGAAATTAAAAATCTGTCTTCTAAGTACACTGAAAAGATATTATGTCTCTAATTTGGAGCTCATTAACAGATGTCTTATTTTAGATCTGCAAGGCTCTGCAGCATTATACTAGGGTGTTTGCTCAATTTCCTTTTGTATTTGGTTGCTATAGAAACATAGGGTCTCACTATTGCACTGTGCCTAAAACAATAAAAGCTTAATGCATACTAAGTCTGCTGAAAGCAAAGTTATAATTTGAACCTGTGGAAGCATAATTATGGGAATGAGTTGTGAGGTTATGAACTGGGAAGAGGATGATCTTACCAAATATTTCTGCCTTCAGGCATGTGAGCAGGAGCAGAGCGTGAGGAGGGGTTAATTGGGTGATTTTTTTGTTAATTTTATTTTCTCCTAGTTGTGAGATACGTCTTTAGGCTACAAGTTAGTTCTGTGCAAGGTGTGCCCTCTTCCACTCAATGCAAATCCTCGCTTTTCCCACACCTAGGATCTCGATGGGAGACTCTGGGTTTGCATTTCTTCCTAAAGAATGTCTCGTAACATGATCTGCGAAAGTAATGAATATGCCTTGCACAGACACATAAGGGGGCAGATGTTCAGTTTACCAAAAAAGGTTAATCCCTACTAACTTCGGGGCAATCGTGTGGCAATACTGCTGATTCATTGTTAAAATGCATACTATCTGTGCTAAAAAAGATGGGATGACATGGATATCCCTCTGCACAGAGCGGCTCCTGCCTCACAGATGTTAATTATGCATGGTCATCTCCATTGCCTTAACTTTCTGTGCCCACATGTCGCTTCTCTGTGCAAATCTTCAGCTGCATAACCTTTCTTGGCTACACTTGTGCATGGCTGGGTACCATATTAGCACCAAGCTCCTTGTTCAAGTCCTTTGTAGTACTGAAAATTAACACATCAGGGCACTGGAAGTAGATGATCTTTAAGGTCCCTTCCAACCCAACCAGTCCTATGGCTCTTATGATCTTTAAGGTCCCTTCCAACCCAACCAGTCCTATGGTTCTACGATGACCCTAGGGATGACCTCACGGGACCATTCTCCTTGCTTCTACCTTGTCCACATGAGCTCTGAGTAATGCTATAAGAGCACACCATGAGAATTAGGTCAGGATGGACCTCCAAGCCTCCATCTACCCGAAGACCGACAGCTCCCACCTCTCTTTTAATCCACAATAACCCGCTGAATGTTTTGGTAGTTGAAGGCTCTATTCCTCAGTTTGCAGTTCCATGATTTCTGTCATTAACTCGCTTTGCAGAGCCTTTTGCCTCTCTTTGTCCCCTCTCTCCCCATCCCAAGGAACAGTTGGCCAACAGTTGGGCATGACACGGCCCACAGCTTGGTACTGCAGGGTGTGATGGGCACTAACCTTGCGCCTCTCTCCGCAGCCGAGGTGGTTCGCTGCCTGAACAGTGCCCTCCAGGTGGGCTGTGGGGCCTTTGCCTGCCTGGAGAACTCCACGTGCGACACGGACGGAATGTACGACATCTGCAAGTCCTTCCTCTACAGCGCTGCTAAATTTGACACTCAGGTATGGTACGCCTTCATTTCTCTTTCCTCTGTGCAGGTTTAACCCTTCTTTTCTTGCAGTTCTTTTTGGCCGCTCCTCAGAACCACAGCATTGGGTTTTGGCCACAAGCGCATCCTTCAGGGCTATTTTCTGCAGTACATTTTCCACATACTGTACTCTGTGTGTGAGGAGTTGGCAGGGAGCATTGAGTGGGGCGGAGAGCAAAGTTTCCTCTTCAGGAGGAAATATAAACGTTCTTCGAACAAAGTGAGTCTTCTGACTGTGGGACCTGGCACGGGGCTGGGGTTTGAATTGGAAATCTCCGGGCCTGGGAATGCATTGCCAGATCAGCCCCTCCAGAGCTGCAGCAGGATAAATAGGAGAATACCACAGCTCTGTGGTTCTGCCAAAGGTCCTTTTTCATCCCCCAAATGTACATGCTCCCATGTGTCCAGCCCCAGGTATACCGAGTGGAAGGCAGGATTAGGTCCATCCCTGGTGCTGATATTCCCAATGCTGTGTGGGCTGCTCACACCAATGCTTCCATTGCTTAAAGCTGTTGGGAACAGGAGCTCGCTTTTCTGCCTCCTAACTACGCTGCAATAATAGTGAGCACTTGTGGTCCAGCTCCCTGTTCCTCTTGGTAAGAGGCCTCCAGCAGGTCTGTAATCGCAGGAATGGTAATTAATAGCAGCCAGCCATAGCAGAGCATCTGTTATTACACCCCTTTCTACGAAATCTGTTGCATTTTAAGGGTTTTCTTCTGTTTGCAGGGAAAAGCTTTTGTGAAAGAAAGCTTGAAATGCATCGCCAATGGGGTCACATCCAAGGTGTTCCTCGCCATTCGGAGGTGCTCCACGTTCCAAAGAATGATCTCCGAAGTGCAGGAGGAGTGCTACAGCAAGCTGGACATGTGCGGCATTGCGAAGCGGAATCCCGAAGCCATCACGGAGGTTGTGCAGCTCCCAAATCAGTTCTCCAACCGGTACGTGGCCGGAATGCAACACAAATCCAACAGGAAAATCCAGTTGGAACTGGATGGTCTTAAAAGTCCCTTTCAACCCCTCCCACCCTATGGTTCTATAATCTTTGAGGTCCCTTCCAACCCATCCCATCCTATGGTTCTATAGTCTTTGAGGTCCTTTCCAACCCATCCCATCCTATGATTCTATAACCTTCGAGGTCCCTTCCAACCCATCCCATCCTATGATTCTATAACCTTCGAGTTCCCTTCCAACACATCCCATCCTATGATTCTATAACCTTCGAGGTCCCTTCCAACCCATCCCATCCTATGGTTCTATAACCTTCGAGGTCCCTTCCAACCCATCCCATCCTATGGTTCTATAACCTTCGAGGTCCCTTCCAACCCATCCCATCCTATGATTCTATAACCTTCGAGGTCCCTTCCAACCCATCCCATCCTATGGTTCTATAACCTTCGAGGTCCCTTCCAACCCATCCCATCCTATTGTTCCATGATCTTTGAGGTCCCTTCCAATCCATCCCATCACACAATCCAACACAAAAATGGGAAGTGTAGAGTAAGTCAACTTGATTCCTCACGTTTCTAACTTCTTATGAGCCCTAATGCAGCTCTGCCTCTGTAATGCTGTGCCTTTTCAAATCCTTTTTAATTTTCACCATCATTCTTCTGATTCTTTTTTTTTTTGGTAAATACACTTACAAGCATCTCCAGGGGAGAACTGTAAAATTAACTGGACATACATTGCTTCAGAGCCTGGAGCTGGTTTACATGTTGGTTCTTTTAGTTTGAATGCAGAAGACCTTTCATTGAATGCAGAAGGCAAACAGACCTTTTAAATACCAATCCAGTGCAATCAATATAGCGTCAATCAGATTGAGCACATAAGAGCTACTCAACCTATTGCAATTTTATTCTCGACTTTTTTGGTTTTATGGCACCTAGCAAATGAGCTTGGTGTCATATGAAGGTCCAGATATGAAGGATTAGGAAGGCTGAAAGGGAGCTAGTGAACAGACTCCATAACCTTATTGTGGAATGAGCCTTATTGAGCCAGTAGAGCATATTCTAGGGATGGTCTGGTGTTCCTAATGGTCTCTTTTAGGGTTGTTTCACCCCTGTTCCTCCTTGCTTGCCTGCGGGAATGGCCACGTCACGCTGCTCTCTGTGCTTTATCTGAGCACAGACCTGACCTGTCCCCATCTCCAAGGACAAGGGACAGAGAGAGGCTTCAGGGAGCTGCTGCAGTCTGCGCAGTCACGCTGCAAGGGCAGGGATTTCTTCCTCTAAATCCTGGAACAATCAGTGCTGAGTCTTGTGATTGGGATAAAAGGGATCTTTTTGAGCAGTTTGAGTAAATATGCTCTTAGAATTTGAGTGCAAACAGACCGAGCTGCAATGTAACGTGTTGGCTGGCTGCTGGAGCTCCTCTGGGCTGGCTGTTTGACTTCACCAAGAAGCATACTGAGCCTTCAGATCTATGTGAGCACAGGTGGGATGATGATAGGAAGGCATTTCGTCTCTGTCCAGGATAAACTTGTCACTGAAAACTGCATTGTAGGTATCCAGAAAGTTGCACACTGGGGAAGGCAGATCCTCCAGCAAGAAAGGAGTTGGTAGGTAACCAAAGTCATTGTCCACCAAGCCAGGAGCTCCAGTGTGGCTTTTCCCAGATAACTTTGGGCTGGGATGTGGAGCAGCAGCATTTTGCACAGTGGTACTGCATGTGTATGGGATGTTCCTCCCGTGCCTAACGCAGAGCTGTCTGTCCCCAGGCTGAGGGAACGCCTCCCCCACTGCCGCCAGCCCGCCTCGAAGCCAAAGGATATTATGACATGTTGAGTAACAAAAGCAGCAGGATTTCCCAGCTAATAGTTTACATGAAGGTCTCCTAAAGCATCCTGCTTTCCCAGCCCCTGTCCCAACATAGCGTCAGAATAAGAATGTGCCACTTGGCCTGGGACGCCAGGAGGAAGTAGTTAAAGGTCATAGCATCTTCCTGTGATTTAATCTCATGGCAGGGGCAGAGGAAAGCCTTGCTGCCTTTGCTCTCAGTCTAGAGAGGCATCAGCAGCCGCCAGGTTGCAGCTCCAGCAGTGGAAAGCACTCTGATGCGATTGCATGGTGCTGGGCAGTGGGCAGGATCTGTTCTTCGTGCCCTGTATGGTTTGCACAGATGCATTCGCCATCATCTGTGCATGATCCAATGACAATACTGCTGTGCTCCTGCTCCTGTTGTATTTTGAGTGCAGGAGAAATTTAACCTCACCTGACCTCCAATGACGGCTCTAAAGGGCAGAGCTGAGCACAAGGAAAGGAGCTTGAATGCAAAGTCCCATTTCCCTCTTCCTTCCCCTCCTCCTCCTGCAGGTTATTCTCTTCTCTGCTCCCGTGGAAAAATGTCACAGTGACCTTAAAGGCTTAAAATAAGTTCCCCGTTGTCCTTTCAGGCAGAAGTGGCCCAGAACATATGGGACTGCCCCTCTTTTCCCAACTTTCTGCCTGCAGGGGGATGATCCATGAGGTGCACGCAGGGCTGTGTGCTGCCATAGCTCCATGCTCTGCTTGGCTCAAGCAGAGCTGGGGAAACAAATCGGCACAATTTCCTGGCTCCCTCCTCCTGCAAAGAACGTGTGCTTGGGGCTGAGATAGCAGCAGCAGGCAAGCATGCAACAGGGGTAAGCAGAAGGTCCCCGTGTGTGGTTTAATGCATAGTCAGCTCACCGCAAGTGGCAATTGTATGTCCTAAAGATCTGTCCCCAGGGAGTGCACACATCTGTCGGGCTCTGAGCTGAGCTGCTTCTCCCTCCTCCGGTCCTTCTCTGCATGGAAGGGAAGGGAGGAGGGAAGGGGACGGGGCCAGAGCTGCTCAGAGGTACTGGGAAGCACAGGGATGGATTCCTTTGTAGGAAGGGCCACTCTGGCAGTATCTGCCTATTAGAAAGAAGCGATTATTTTTCTTCCTAAAGCTTTAGAAGCTTGGTGTGTTGAGCAGAATAAAACACACGCTTAGGCCAGTTACACCAACTTAGTTCCTCAGCATGGATGCCCCATCCCTGCAGACAGCCAAGGTCAGGATGGAGAGGGCTCTGAGCTCTGATGGAGCTGTGGGTGTCTCTGTTCATTGCAGGGGGGTTGGACCAGGTGGCCTTTGAGGGTCCATTCCAACTCAAAATCTTCTATGGTTCTATGATATTAACATCTTTTCCAACCTCTATGACTCTATGAACACATCCTGAACTATTCCAGTGGGATACTGGAACAGAGATTGTCCAGAGAGGTCGTGGATGCCCTGTCCCTGGATGTTTTAAAGGCCGGGTTGTATGGGGCCTTGAGCAATCTGATCTAGCACTTGATCTAGTTGCTGGCAGCCTTGCATGCGGCGGTGGGGTTGAAACTTGATGATCCTTGAGATCCCTTCCAACCCAAGCCATTCTATGATTCTGTGGTTCTATGATTCCAACCTCTATGTTTCTATGAACATATCCTGAACGTCTTCAAACTCTGCTTTCCATAGTCTTGTTGCACGGGCAGTGCTGCTGGCTTGGGATCAGCTCATACCTCATTTCTCTGGTCACGCCTGAGACTGAATAACAGACGGTGTCTATCCTGCAGGTATTACAACAAGCTGGTGAGAAGCCTACTGGAGTGTGACGAAGAGACTGTGAGCACCATCAAAGACAGCTTGATGGAGAAGATCGGGCCCAACATGGCGAGCCTCTTCCACCTGCTGCAGACAGACCACTGCGCCCAGGGCCACCCGCGCACGGACTTCGCCAGGAGACGCATCACCGAGCCACAGAAGCTCAAACTCTACTTCAGGAACCTCCGAGGTGAGGGGTCCAGCCCAGCCCACGCCAAGCGCACCTCTGCCGAAAGCGCGTAACGCCTCGGCCGCGCGATGGGTGTAAGGGATGCTAAGCACTACCAAAGCTGAAGTCTCTCTTCTAGAAGAGTAATGCACCCAAACCAAGTGTACTGTAGCTAGTTTTAATAACAACTAGGAACTGGTTTTAGATTTAGTCATTGATATTTTCTATTCCTCTCCAACCAACTTTTGCATGGGTCTGTGTTCAGTGTCTCAGCTTTCCCGCCGTCAAAATGTCTCCATCCCTCTTTTCTTCCCCACAAGAAGTGATCCCAAACGATCCTAGTCTTAAGTAGAACCGTGCAGCAGTCAGGCCTTCAGACACCAAACCCTAAAGTACTGTAGCACTAACACCATTGAGGTCTGAAGATTTGGCACCCAGGAGAATCATCGATTCTCGCTCGTAGCAAGCTGGTAGGCGACGATAGATGCACTAACAACTATTGCACATCCTAATGATGTCAGTGGAATTCGTGTTATGAATCTGTGCTGGCCATGGACGAATATGAATATCATATTCCTGGTCTCTTAGCGTCATGCAGTCCTAATCCTTCCAACACAACTCCGTTAACCCGTTGGTTTATGAACCCATTGGTTGGTTTACCAAACTCACTAGCTGTGGGTGATTCTCATTACCATGACCTGGCACCACAGTGCAAAATGAGCCCAAACGACCCCCGACCCCCTCCCCCCAACACACAGCAAATCAGGAAAGGAACATTTTGTACTATGGAAATGATTAAAAGCGGTGCCGGTCTATGGTTAAAGCTAGTCAGAAGGTTACATAATATTGCATTGTATTTAAAAGCTAACATCTATGTACTGTATTTAACTGTCTAAAGCTTTAAGAGAAGTTAACAAAAACAAACCCTGTCTTAAGACAAGAGTATTAAAGGTCTTGCTCTAACTGTGGTATAAATAGTTTTAAAGTCTGTCGTGTACTGTACATAAATTCCATGAGAGTCTGCTTGACAGGAGCAGAATATAATAACTTTATTGCATAAACTTAGTTTTGTAAGTTAGCTATTCTGGTTGTTTTTTTTTTCCTGGAAATAGTATCTCTGTCATATTCAAGAGTTCACCTTCTACTCTGTGGCCTTTTTATAACGGAAGAGAGAAAACGTTTGGCCAGAAACAAACCTCTCTTCATAGGTGAAACGGGGAAAAGAGAAAAAAAAAAAAAGCAGAATGAGCTCAGAGTGGCCATAGCTGTACCCAAGGCTGCCGGAGAGCTGGTGGGGGGAACGCCAGGCGGTTCTTTGGGATCCCAAAGGCAAAACTTCCCGTAGAAAGGCCATTTCTGGGGAAAGGCAGGAAAAGAAATCTTGAGAAAATATCATAAGCTCCTGCAGCGAAGCAAGGCGCATGCACGAAGCTCTCAGACCTGCCTTTCCTCCCACCCATCTCTCCCGCAGCCTCCGCGAACAGGACCAGGGCCGGTCCCACGGCCGCAGATGGGGGCCTTCCCCCGACGCCGCTCTCTGCACAGTAGCCCTTCGTGGCTTCGGCGAGCCAAAAAAAGCCGCAGCGTGGCACGCGATCAGCACGGCCAGCTCCAAAATCTGTCCCGCTGGAGCCTGTCTGCGGCGTGGATGACTCTTGCTCAACTAGTTAGAGAGCTAATAAAGGAGGTATCTATTTTTTTTTTCTTTTCGAAATCTAAAGCAATATAACTCTTTTTTTTTTATTATTATTATTATTATTATTGTTGTTGTTGTTGTTTTATTTTCCTCTTTTTTCTTTTTTTTTTCTTTTTTTTTTTTAAACCACAAAGCCTTTAAACAATAACTTTGCTGCTAATATATTGAAACCAGATGCAGTGGCAGCATTTCTCATACTGCTGTCTTCATTAAATGTAGCCCAAAAGTGCTGTCATGAAATTGTAAGCAGCAAAAAATGTTGCTGACGGTAGAGGGTTGGGGTTTTCGTTTTGTTTTGTTTTTTGAGTACTCTGAATCGTGCAGTCCAGGACAAACAAGATGCAATATTGCTCGTTCTTAAAGTCAGGTGCATATAGAGTCCGACACCATTAAGTTTTGCAAGGTGAAAACCAAAGTCCCTTTGGGCATCATGACCCTTAAAGTTTGACTTTTGCTTAAGACGTGGCTGTACGTTGCGCAGCATTGCACCATTGGGAATGTTAGAAAATTGGGAGATCTGCTGGGGCTGTGCATTGAGTGCACGTATTTTGGGGTGGGGGTAATTGCTTCAAAAAGATATTACTTGGTTGGAGTGTCCCAACAGGACAGCTCTGGGCAATAGGAAGCAGCTCCCAGCTGAGTTCCCCATGGGCTGATGCCAGTAAAGCTCCATGAGCTCATCTAGGTGCTCTGGTAGCAATTGGCTTCTCTGCTGCTTTGTGCAGCACTTCTATGAAAACCCAAAGCTTTATGAAGTTGACTTGAGGTTGGGGAGCAGGAGCCCAAATCCCATCTTTTTGGGTTCTCCTAACTTTTCTTTCTTTTTTTTCAGTGGGAACCTAAGCTTGTTTGACTTTGTCACAAGGTCACAGGCGTGGGTTGGTGGTTGGACTGGATGGTCTTAGTGGTCTTTCCAACATTAATGATTCTATGATTCAGCGAGGAAGCTGCAAGCACAGAGCTGTAAAATCCAAAGACTTGGGGTTCACCTTGCCAAACTTTTAGCCTAAGCTGGTCACTTAAACTCTCTCTTATCAGCAGAGGGGGGACATGGTGGCACTTCCCATTGACTGGGAACGGTGCCCCATGGGTATGGTCTGAATTAGGTGAGAGAAATCCCCCTGGCAATGGGGAACGATTCTCAACACTTAAGTCCAGCTATTTCACACTTTATTTAATCTCTGATGCTTTATTTTTTTAACCTTGCGTTCACTGCAGAAATGATTTCTCTCGGAGGCGGGGAGGGGCTTATCTAGAAATGTTTGCATGATTCTCATTGTGATTTGTTTGCACTTTAGATGTTTTGTGCCATTATAAATTTGCATTATGTATTTATAATTTAAAGATACTTAGAAGGGGGAGAGAGTTTTGGGTTTTTGTTTTTGGTTTTGTTTTTTTTTTTTTGCTGAGTACTGGAATAAACAGTGAGCATATCTGGTATATGTCATTATTTATTGTTTAAATTACATTTTTAAAGCTCAGTGTGTTCATATAAAGGTTATTTGAAACATATCATAGTAATGAGAAAGATGCAAGTTATTTTCTTTGCTTATTTTTATAATTGAAGATGCATAACATAATGAGGCCTATGTTGGATTTTCTTCTGCAATGAAATAAAATGTCAAATTTAAGGATTTTTTTCCGTGTCTGGCTCTTTCATTGAACCTCATTGTGACCATGGTCATGCCCAACCAGAACACCGTTGCACCTAGCTGTCCAAGTGCCTTTTGGTTGTCTGACTAAGAGGGCATACAGATGGGTGTCATGATCTAAAGGACGTGATTTAGTGGGCATGGTGGTGGGGGTTGATGGCCAGACTTGATCATAGAGGTCTTTAACAACCTGAAAGACTCTGTGAGAGGGCGTGGCGGTGATGGGTCAGTGGTTGGACTTGATGATCATGGAGGTCTTTTCCAACCTTAATGATTCTATCTGACATTTTGGCTTAAGAAGTAATCCCCAAATCACTTTCTGAACACACGCACCTACTCACCCACCCAACTGCTGAGTAACAAACCCACCCAGTCCATTTTCTAGGAGCCAAATCAACAAAGGAAGCAGCATTCAATTTGAACTGACCAAAAAATTGCAGATGAGCACTAAATTATATCTTTCCAAAAAGAAAGTCGGTTCCCATTTCTGCTCTTGCAACAGTAGAGCTTTGGAAGTAGTACGGATGCTACACATAAAAGCTGAGTTTCACAGATATTTTGTAATTAATAACCATTATAAATAACTGCTGTCCAATACTGAGTACTATTCCTATGCAGTGCTCATAAATTTCAGCCCATATGGCTTTCTCATTCACAAACCACATCTGTAAAACAAAATTGTTCCCAGATAATTGAGGTTTACGGGGACAAAGCACCTCACCTGAATGGATGGAGTCACCCTACCTTACAAATTCTGCTTGAAAGTCTCTTTTATTGCAATAACTGCCCCTCACAGCAGGAGGACTTCAAGCAGGCATTGAGGGCATGACATCACCAGTGCTAAACTCCAGCCCCAAATGGAAGAGGTGAATGACACATGAGTTCTTCATGGCTCAAAGCACAATGCTCTGTTCTCCACAAGAGGTTGCAGCACTGTAATACAAGTTTTCCTTTCTTCTCCTCAATTTGAGATTGAGTTTCTTGGCGGGACTGCATATCCTATAGATAAAAAACGTCTACAATTCATTCACACAGTGTATAGAGCAGGCAGCATGAGTCAAGTGAAGTTCTTCTAAAGAATAAAGGAGATAATCAAACTTCCTGAAGCTTTGTAATTATTATTGCTATTATCACAATCATTATTACTATCGAAAATTTCATTTCATGGGACATTTCTACCTTGTTATCCCCAACTAATAATGAGAGCTCTGATTTTAAGAGCTGCCAGCAAACAAAGGTCTGATCCAAGTCATTCCCGTGGTGGAAATTCTGCACAGAAATGGATCCTAGGAGAGGAAATCTCAGCACTGCGATGGCGAGTGTAGCACATGGAAGTCCTGTTGTCATCTTCACATGGAACAAACTGCCCAGGAGTTAATTTGATTTGGCCCAGGACCAAGGTACATGATTGACTGATGTTCTTGTCTTGTCCTTTTTTTTTTTTTTTTTTTTCTTTTTATTGTTGTTTTTAAAGTTTCATTACAAAACAAAGGGAAAATCATTTCAGATTTTCCTGGCCCTCACCCTTCCTGCTTTGCTGTTCTGAGAAAGGGGGAGAGAAAGAAAGACCAAGAGCAGAGGAGAAAGAGTGTGATCTTTGGCAACTTGGAGTGACACCGTATGAAGCGGCTGGGAGTGAAATTTGGGAACTTCCTGCCTCCTGTGAACATAGAAAAATAAAGAGCAGGAAAAAAAAGAAAAAAAGAAAAAAAACCACCCTTCCACAATATAATAAAGGACATTGTCTTTGCCATCGTGATTCAGCCAGTACGACTGGGAATATGAAAGAAGTAGGATGCTAAAAATATAACCCAAGTTCAAACAAATCGAGCTGCACTGGTTGTTCCCATCGTGCAAGGTTAGATGGAGAAGGAAAAGGCAGAAAAAAAAGCAAATGGATGAAATGGATGCAGGCTTTGCAGGTTAAACGTAGGGAACTCATGGCTGAGCTGTAGAAACCCTGTTTGTATTTCAATGTATTTCAGTGCCAAAGTGTTGGGGATGGATTTGGGGGGATTACATCCCCTTGGGATCCCACTCCTTCCATGGTGTGGTTGGAGGGAGGGTCACACAGCACTTCTAGTTTGTGGATGGAGATATCCAGCAGGATAAGCTGTTCACACAAATGACTTTTCTTCACTGTATCAGCATTTTCCACCAAGGCATCTCTTCCTCACCGTGCCAACAGCCCACAAATTTCTATTTTCCAACGCTGGCATCTTCCTTGAAAACACTACCTTTGCCATTAGAGATAATGTTGGTGTAAACCCCATTTATCTCCACGATTCAGAGGGATCCCTGCTGCAAGTTCAAGAACCTGAGGCAGAAAATACCTGAGATAGGCACAGGCGTTGTATTCCAGCCGACAGCTGGAAAAACTCGTAAAACCAGAATGAGCTCATGGGGGAGATGTAATTATTTTCACACAGATGGGAATTTTTTTCTCATTTCACTCCTCTTTGGCCCTCATTTTTTTGGCAGATTGAGATGCCAGTGTAGCCCGAGTGAGGAGCCAGGCCGTGGGGACACCTCTATGGGACGGATGCTGCAGCTCAGGGCACAAAGACAGCTGCTCACAATGGTTATTTAAAAGCAAAGCCCCATGTTATGGAAGCCGGGAGAAAATTCCTGTTGGTTCCTACAAGTTCCCTTCAGGGCTTTGTTTCATCTCAAGGCTTGGAGCTTAATTGTTTTCACTGCAAAACAAAATCACTGCTCCTCTCTCTGGACACGATCCTTGGCTCAGGGCTCCATGGAGCCATCATTCCAACACCATTTCCCTCTCTGCTGGGGAACACAAGCGGTCCAAATGGCTATTTATTTTTATTTCTGGGCTGGTAATAAAACCTGGTATGATTATATATATATATATATATATTTATATTTCAAAATATGGCAATGTTTGCTTAAAGCTCCACATGTGCTGCTCAGCCTCACTTATGTTCTTTGGCCATGGTTTTGATGAGAATGTGGTATCTGTGGGCTTTGAGTTCATATTTCTGGCAAATCAGGTTTTGTGGCTAATGACCTAAATGAGGTCTTCTGTATCCTTTCCTATATACAGGAAATATCCCTAGAGATACAGTATATATCCCTACAGCCACAGGGAAGAGCGTGGCCTTGCATCGAAGGACCTCAAAATAAACCAATTTTAAAAAAATCAATTATTGGGCAAAAAGAGAGGAATTCAGCTGTTTTATGGAGTTTATCCCTCCTCCCATGTCCTCACTCACTGCTCCCATGCCAAGGTCCATATGTGAGGTTGAGCCCATGCATCTGCCCACCAATCCCTACCGCAGACCAAAAAGCCACGATTTCAGCCTGAATTTGTCACATTCTCTCTGCTTTCACACAGAAAACCCCTTCCTTCCCCCTTCAGCCCACCATATCCTGCCATGAGGCTGTGGATCTTTCCTGTCCAAGGGGGGAAATCTTTCCTTCCTTTGAGCAGAGTCACCGTCCTCAGGAAGAGGGACCGATGACGGGCAGTGGTTCTCTGCTCAGCACTGCAAATCCCTATGGGAAAATGTGTGACCATGTAGGTGGAGCTGCCACTGGTGAGTAAGGAGCATCCCGACGACGCACAAACCCTTTCCTCTTCGTCACTGGAGCCAGGCACACTTGCAGCCCCTCTGATTGACAGAGAGCAGAATTTTTATCATGGCATCAGAGGAAAAAGCTGAGGGCAGACCCACCCCTGAGGATGCACAGCCTGCAGCTGGATTCTCAGGTCAAGGAGCAAACTTCCCTTAAGGATGGGGAGTGGTACAGGCTGGCTGAAAAAAAAAAATGAGATTACCAGAAGGAGAATGTTGGTTTTTCCTTTGGTGTGGAAAGGTGTTCTGCTCTGCTCCCAGCATTGTCCCAGCCAGATTCTGTCTTGGGAGCCTGAATCTTGTACCATCATCAAGTACTAATCAGGGTTAAATACAAGAGACCTTTTTGCTCAAAGATCATCAGTGCTTTGGTTAAGGGCAGCACCCAGAGGAATTTTCCACAAATACACCAGATTTTTCCCAACGTCCCCCTTGATAAAAGCAAATTCTCAGCCTGCAGGTATCCAGAAAGACTAAAAGAGCAAAACCCCCAGGGGCCAAAGCCAACCACAACGACCACCCCAATCCCATTTGCTCACAACGGCATTGCCAAGGGCCAGCATCTCCCAAATATCACTGCCAAGCACTGTCATGGAAATGCTGCATGTGTTGGCACCTGGCTCATCTTTAAGGTCTTCCATTGAGATGTTTCATCTGCCATAAGCACAGCAAATCGCTCTCTGTATTCAAACTGCTGGAAAAAAAATTGCATTGTTTGCCATTTAGAGAGAGAGAAAAAAAAATCTTCCCTATATCTTGCATTTCCAACAGGCATTGGAGGCAAAGCTGGGACCTGGCGTGACATGTCTGAGCTATTCCAGCATCCCTGATGGGCACGATACGAAGGGATGAATAATGCCATGGTTTTCTAAATTAACATGCACCCCTGGATGTGCTTGGCTGCTTGTCATACAGTCTGCGGATGTTGTTTTAACACGGTAATGAGCCCTTTCCATGCTGAGAAGCCAACGGACAGAGGAATGTCCATGAGATGTGCAAAGCAGTGGTAGATGTGGGACAGCTCCTTGCCACCTCTTGCACTGCAAAGCCCAGTTGGGATCTGAGCTCCCTAAATCCCCAAATTTGCCCTTGGGATGAAGGTAATCAAGCCAAGCCAAGGATGGATCTCGTTTAAGGAACTGCAGGAAAGAAAATAAGGTGATGGGTGATGAGCAATTGATGATGGTTGTTGGGTGATGGGCTCAGCCTCTGCTCTCTCCTTGCAAAGCATTTCAGACCTCCAGCTCTGCTGATATTTGGTGCTAAGACAATTACTGATGAGATCTCAAGAAGTTCAGGATTTGAGCATTGCTCTGTTAGCTCAGTGCTTCTCCCTACCAAAAACCCATCCTGGGAAGGGGGAGGAAGTTGTGGCAACCATTGCTCATCTTTACTCCCAGGGGTTCCTTGTGCATCCCAAGGGCTGATTTCTCCAAACCCACCCCAAAAGCCGTGGTTCTCTTTGCTTTTCCTCCCTGGGAGGTTCTGCTGTGTGTTCAGCTGCACCTCCAGCCCCCATTAATGCTGGCAGCACTCTAAAGATAGATCCGAGCAGAGATTATCGGCCCAAGCGGTATTAATAGGAGGCAGCTGCTCTTTAAAGAGGCTTTTAAATAATGTAAAGAAACTTTTGGTCATATTTTTAAAAGTCTTTTAAGTGAGCTGAGCCCTCAGAAGTTGGCCCAGTGGGGTTTTTTGGGGGGGAATGTGGGGAAATCTGTGGGGCATTGAAGGATCCACCCTACAACTTGGCCCCACTGCTTTCCCCAGGCCACAGAAATGGGAAAAGCAAAATTAAACGCAGTGAAACTGCTTTGGGAAGCATCACTCTAAAGGATCTGCAGCATCCCTGGTCCTCTGCTTCCAGAAGTCCCACATGGAGGAGTTTCCAACATGCACAATCCACGCGCTCCTGCTCATAAGGCAGCCTTTGTGCCGGAGAGTGGAAGGAGGCACGGCTGCTGGTCGAGCTGTTAATCACCAACGGAACAATTAAGAAGGGATCACAAAGGGGATGCCAAGAAGGAGAGCACCACACAGCCGCTTTGCAGGGATTCACCCATTCCCAGAGCAGTAGGAAGTTGCTCACAGCCACTTTGTGTGCTTAAAGGGTGGGTAGGGCGACAAAGAGGAAATCTCTGACACGTAGCAGCTGATAATGCATGATGCATTTCCCTCTGCCCTGTGAATTACACGAAGCAGAGT
This sequence comes from Alectoris magna, assembly GCA_030625065.1. NCBI lineage: Eukaryota > Metazoa > Chordata > Aves > Galliformes > Phasianidae > Alectoris > Alectoris magna. Next base: position 2,655,893 of record CM060587.1, read on the forward strand.
TTCACTTCGGTGTTGTCATTACTGTAGGCTCCACGGGTGACGTCAGAGAGAGAATTAAGCAACTCTCCTTCATTTAGTTGCTTTTTTGGCTCTTTTCTGGATCTAAAGAAATATCTCCGGTTACCAAAAGAGGAAAAAATAAAACGCCCTACAAACCAAACACATGTGATGAACCTCTTGGTTGTTCCAAAGCAGAGAGCAAACCCCAATAACAAACACTTGTGCAACACTCCATGCTTGCCAACCCATTGGGAGCAATGGGAATGCAAGGGGTAAATCCATACCATAGGTTTATAAGCGAGGATGCAGAGATTTGGGTACCTGGGAGATAAAACTGAGAGGGTTTGCATCATGGATAAGAAATGGATGGAGATCATCCCAGCATCCCAGCTGAACTCCAGCGAGCTGTGGCGACATGCACATTTTTTTCCCCATTTTTCCCCATTTTTTCCCCACTTTCCCCATCTTCTCCCATTTTTCCCCCATCTTCCCCCATTTTTTCCTATGGTTTCCCCATTTTCCCTATTTTTCCCCATTTCTCCCCTTCCTTTTCCCCATTTTCTCTATTTTCCCCCAATTTTTTCCCTTTCTTTCCCCCATTTTCCCCATTTTTCTGTTCCTTTTGCGGCGGGCCCTACCCGAGCTCCCGCTCTCGCTCCACCACAGCTCTTGTGCCATCTGCCGACTGAAGGCCGCCTGCAACAAGCAGCGCTGCTCGCACCCAGCACTGCCTCCTGCAGCTCCCATACCTCCTTCCCTCCTTGCATTGCATTGCATTGCATTGCAAGCGTCCTCGGGAATTGATCTTAACCGCAGCAAAAGCGAAGGAGAGAAAGCCCGGCTCTCTGCTCATCTCCGAAGCACTGAAAAATGTCATTTTTGGAGGGGAGGACTTTGAGTTCCTTCCATTCAGCAGCACACCGAATTATTCGTGCCAACACCAAAACTTCCCCTTTAAATATAACTCGCAGCTCAGAGAAGGGCAGCACGCTGCTACCCATCATCAATCAGTGCCTTTATCTCCTGAGTCCGGCTCAGTGATTCCCGAACCCCGCAGCCTCATTCCCTATGGGAAAAGGAGCATCGGGATTGCGGGACTGGGGGGCAGGCGGGGGGAGGGGGGGGGGGGGGGAGGATTTTTGCCCTACTTTCCCTTCGCTGCTCAGCGCTGAGCTCTTGCAGGGCTGGAGCTGCATCTCTCCAGCGGCCAAGCAGAGGGCACTGCTGCCCAAAAGTTCGGGCAACTCTGCTCCACGGCTCTGGGAACTCATCCGTCTGCGTAATCGCGTTGATTTCAACAGGTTCCCCCCAAAATCCAGAAGGAACAGATAAAGGGCGGTGATGAGAAGCAGCCCCGCAGCCCCTGAGCGATGGCCCCGTGGAGCAGCAGAGAAACTCCGGTTTGGCTCAGCAGGTGAAGAGTTGGCTAAAATTGCTGTTGGAAGGAGATAAATAGGGGGCGTTCAGTCCTGCACCCCTCCTGCTCACATTTCACCACCCAGCGCTGCCCAGCTGTGGTTTCAGCCCACTGAAAGCCTTCTGCAGTTTCATCCCCACAGTGATCTGAGCGCAGACCTTCCTGCCTCATTCAGTTCCACGTTTCCAGAGCCTCAGACACACCGGCAGCACAACAAGCACCTCGATGGGTCTAATGATAAGACCAGAAAGCAGAAACCACGTGAGCAACCTCCATAGGAACCCAGTTCAGATGAGCCAAAAGGATCCTCCTGCTTTTACTTAACCTAGTTATAACAAGAGACAATATCAGTATCCCTGGGCGCGATGAAATTAGCCCATTCAGCGTGGAATGGGATGAGGAGCAGGGATCCTGCCCTGCAATAAGCTCCATTTTCTTTTCTTCTCCCCCCAGCCCAGCAGCCCTGAGAGCACACCCAGCCAAGCGCCATCAATCTCTTCTGGGTGCCATCCTTAGGGGCAGATAAAGGCGCTCACCCCAATTCCTTCCTGCTCGTCTCACTCTCAGCCAAGCATTTTACCTTGGCGCCGGCTGCCTCCTGCCATCAACAAGGCAAGGTGTAATGTTACTGCCTGTTTGCTCTGCCTGTTGGTGTTCTTCGGGACCCCATTTAGACGTGGCAATGAGTGCAGCGGGGCTGAGGTTCCTTGGTTTAAAGGGGATGGGGCAGCAGCAAACCTGGCGTGTGGGTACCATGGGTAGGACAATCTGGGGATGCCCCCTGCAAGAGGAGCTTCAATTGGTATAAATGGTTTAGAGTGGTCGTAGGCATGGGTCGATGGTTGGAGTGAATGATCTTAGTGGTCTTTCTAACCTTAATGATTCCATGATTCTACGAAATGGACTGCAACATTTGGGATGCAAGCGAGCAAAAAAAAAGGGGGAAAAGTATTTCCAGGTATTTCCCAGTGTTTATCGCCATCAAATCCTCACAAGAAGGCGAACCCCAATAGATCTAGTCCAAACCTTTCCATTGCACTGGGAAATAGAGCAGTGGTGGGGCTGTCCCACAGTGATGGGTGCACACCAAGCTCTGAATGAGGGATGGAATAAACCCGTGTGTTACACAGAGCTGAGGACAAACCCATGGCTCCTCTCTCTCCCCAGCCCACTACAGTTATTTTCCCTCATATTCCAGCCCTGCATTGGGGCTGTTCTTTGTTCAGCCCCTCCAAACAGTTGGGTTTGGGTGTGGGAGATACCGGCCCAACCCAGCCACCCGCTCTGTCAGGGCTATCAGCAAACACCAGCCCCAGGAATTTTAATTGAAAGAGTTGAACGCCCAGATAAGGCCCAGCATCACCCCATTGCCACACGGGGCAGGGTTTGGCCTCGCTCCCCGCTGTGGGGCTGCTCGTGTTGTACCCATTGCAGGGCTGCCAGCCCAGTCCCATTGGGGCAGCAATGGAATGGACTGGGAGGCACTGGGGCTGTGCATGGGAATTTGGCTACAGTTGAGGCTCACACAGCATCCCCCTCCCTTCACCACCAGCAGGATCGAGGTGGTCTGGGCTCCGCAGCCTTATCAGCCCTTATCTCCCCGAGCCGCTCGCTAATGTGACCTTAATGGAGCTCAAATCGCCTCGATTTGTTTTATTGCAGTTCTGCCTCCTCCTCACTTCCCCTTGTTTTGGAAATACGGAGGGGAAGGGGGCTGGCTCCCTTCCCATCCAGCTGAGTGGGGGGTGTAAAAAGGGGCTATAGGGGGGCCCAGCTTGGGGTAGATCATCCTGACCCTCCTGCCCCCCTCCGAGGGTTCGACCCGCCCTCCTTTAACCCCCCCCCCCCCCTCCGCCTCGGGACCCCCAGGTAGAGCCGAAGCAACAGGCGGGCAGAGGCAGGGAGCTCACACCGATCCCCCCCGGAGGATGCTGCCCACCCCTTTTTCCGTCGAGGATATCCTCAGCCTGGAGCAGAGCAGCGCTCCCGGAGCCCCCAGGGTCCGCCGCTGCCCCTCCGGGGAAGAAGAACCGCCGTCGGGTGAGTGGGAGCCGCGGGACCCCCGAACCCCCCCCCGGACCGCCGGAGCGGACAAACTGAGGGCAGCGGAACCTCAGCCACGACGAAGCGGCACCGCTCGGTGCAGCCGCTGGGAGAAAACGGCGTTTTCTGCCTTTCTGTTTTTTTTTTTTTCCCCGATTTTTTTTTTCCATTCTTTTTATCTTCTTCCTTTTTTCCCCTCCTTTTCCTCCTTTTTTTTTTTTCTCCCTTCCTTTTTCATTCCCTCCCCTCCCTCTTTTTTTTTTTTTTCTTTTTTTTTTTCTCCCTCTTTTTCCTTTTTTTTTTCCCCCTCCCTTTATTCCCCCTTTGGTTTTCCTTCGGGTTTTCTTTCAGGGCTTTTTCCCACCCGGCGCACCCCACCCCACCCACCACACACACGGGGAGGGGGCACAAAGAAGCCCCATCTCCATCCCTTTCCCTGAAGGGGAGTGGGGGGGCGGTAAACACCCTTTTCTCCCCTCTCCCTGCCCCGTTCTCCCATTGCAGTGTCACCCCCGGACCCCCGCATGCCCAGACCTACCCGAACCCCCCCGGATGATCAGCGCTGGGGTTGACCCTGCCTAACAATCCCAATTCGGAGCGGTTCGTGATGACAAAACGCTTTATTTCGATGCGCTCTAAATTCTCTCTGCGGAGAGAAAGGGAAAACCGCACTAAGTGACCCCCACCCCCACCCCCCCTCCTCCGTCCTGTGCTATTCGGAGGCGGCTGAGAGCTCCGGGGGGGGGGGGGCATCAGATGAGGACCCCCATTCCCTTCTGGTTAAATCGGGCAAGGATTCCTTTGCTCGTGTTTCCCTAAAGCCCGGCTGCTGCGGAGTGGAATTAACAGGAAAACCATTAGGAGCGGAGCTCGAGAACTGGGAGGGACTGGGATGCGGCGGCAGAGAGATGGGAAGGGGGGGAACATCCAGGGGAGGGCTCCGGAGCCTTCCAGCACCCCATTTGCTCGTAACCCCTCCCATATCTCCCAAAACCACAATATGGTGTCCAAGGGATCCCAGCACATCTTGCCAGCAGCGAGAAATCACTGCACAGCAATCACTGAGCAGCACAATAATAACAATAATAACAACAGCAAGAGCAATAATACCAATCACACCACCTAACTTGCACCTTCTTTTAGATCTTTGAGGTTTTCTTCCTTCATTCCCAGCCCCTTCTTTTTGCTTAAATTCAGAGAGCCACGTGGTTGGGTTGCTGGAGGTGAAGGTTGTGTGTGGGTAATTCCATCCCTGTGGGTGTTTTCATCCCTGTGGGTGCTTCCATGCCCATGGGTAAGATGTGGATAAGAGGATTTGAGGTTTGGGGTGCACTGTCCTACAGTAAACCCATGTCCCCTGCGCCTCTCCGGGCTGTGGCTGCTGTGGGTGCAGCACCCATTGGTAAGAAAGAGAGAAATGAGGCGTTACCCAAAATCCACGCAACAGATCCCAAAAATAAAGGATTGTTTTCTTGAATTTCCACTAAACATCATAGGGAAGATTCATTTCAGTTATCCCAAGGGGCCCCACTCCCAATTTAACTCCCTCTTTAGAAACTCAGAGGCAGCAGGACGAGGTTGGGGTCTCACCGTGCTTCGGGTTTTTGGGGCCCCATTCCCAATTTATTTCCTCGTTGGCAGCAGGACCATGCTGGAGTCTCACTTTGCTTCGGGCTTTTCTCTCTGCAGGACAACATCTGCTCTCCCAGTCCTTGCAGGCAGACCAGCAGCAAAGTGATGCCTGCCACCACCCCAAGCAACCGCAGCGGCGCAAACCTCGTGTTTTATTCTCCCAAACTCAGGTGTTGGAATTGGAGCGGCGATTCAAGCAGCAGAAATACCTCTCTGCTCTGGAAAGGGAACACTTGGCCAACGTGCTCCAGCTCACCTCCACCCAAGTGAAAATCTGGTTCCAGAACCGGCGTTATAAATGCAAGAGGCAGCGGCAGGATAGATCCTTGGAGATGGCCACCTACCCACTGCCACCACGTAGAGTGGCTGTTCCCGTGCTGGTCAGAGATGGCAAGCCTTGTTTTGGGGTGTCCCAACCCCACCTGGCTCCTTATGGAGTCACCGTCAGCCCCTACTCCTATAGCATCTACTACGGTGCCTATGGGGTGAGCTATGGGGTGGGATATACTGGGGTTCTCACACCATGAGCTTGGGCTCAGCAGTGGTTGGGATGTGGCCCAGGAAAGGGATGGGGGCATCCGGAGCCGTAATGGACAGCAGGATGTGGTGCATCCATCCCCACCATCCAGCCCAAGGGAAGGAACTTTTGGTGCTGATTTGGGGATCTCAGTGCCAGGGGCGTTTATTTATTAGGACACAAACATGGAGCCCATCCCATCCCACCCCATAGGGATGCTCCTGTGGGATGCATAGGGATGAGATGCTGCTCTTCTTGATATGGAAACAGGGTCTGTGCACACCACTGTGCCTTTGCTTTTCCATGAACGCTCTATTTAAGGCTTTGAGTTCCTCTCATCTTTTGGGATATTCATATTTCTTAATGACTTACCAGCACAGCCCAAATTAGAAACTGCCCACCACAAAATGAGGCAGATCTCTCCCACAGAACCCAAACCAGACAAAATTTAATGCAATAAATGGCCATGAGGGGGTCCCTGTAGCTGTAAACCCCAAAACCTTTGGTTTTGGACCAGTGTTATGGGTTATTCTGCAGTCAGCATTGAAAGGAAAAGAGGATTGAGCCATGCATTGAGGGCAGACCTATCCACAGATGAGTTGAGCGCATGGGCAGCTTCAACATCACCAGGGTTTACGGTCCAGCTGCAGGAAAACGCAATGAGCATCACTGGAATAAAAGGACTCACTGGAAAGGGGGATATTGCCCAACTTTCGGGTGGTTCTCGGGTTTTGTTCACGTGTTTGTGCAAAAGCCCCAAATGAAAAGATGCATATTCTGCAATATCACACCATCGTGTCATAGAATACCCCAAGTTGGAAGGGACTCAGTGCAGCTCATCGAGTCCAACTCCCTACTTCACACGGGGCCACCCAACGACAGAATGCAATATAATAACACATAGCATCACGACACAACATTCTGCAAACCTACTGAGTTTTTATGCTTGAGCTTTTTGCTCCGTGGTTTGTTTGTTTGTTTGTTTGATTTGCCTGTTTTATTATTCTGATCATTACCATCATTATATTTATTTCACATCAGTATTGCTCTGCAACTCGTGGTCCACACCCATGGGGAATCAGCCTGGGGTTTGGGGTTGATTTCTCCCCCTTCCCCCCCCCCCCACCCTTTCTGCACAGCCATTTGGTCTCTCTGTCGCACTTCCACTTTGCAAAGCTGATTAAAACACATCGTTTGCCAGGGTGTTTTTTTTTTCCACCAAAGGGTTTTGAAGAAAACTCTCAAAGTATAGAATCTGCATTCCCCATTGAGCTCTAGGGATTGCCCTGGATATAAATCACATCCAGAAATGGAGCACTCGGAGCATCATCCCACTGGGATTAGGGTAGGGGTGCAAAAGGTGCTCTGCTCACCCACAGCACCCATCCAAGGCGGCACCATCATAACTTAACAACCCTATTTTGACTCCCCAAAAACCCCGCTTTTATCCCAAAAAGTTGAACTCCCTTTGGGTATCTTGCTTATAGAATTAAGAGGAGAATAAAAGCCATGGGGTTGTCCCAGCAGGGTTCGGTGGGGATGGGTGTCCTGAGCAAGGCAGCAGAAGGGATTTGCTGTGCTTGAGCAGAAATCCTGCAGAGCTGGGATACCAGCAAAGGGCGTAGACACGTCCCAGTCTCCAATCAGGCCCAGGAGGTTTGGCCATGGGTCCAATAAATGCTGAGCTGGAGGGTGGAGAGGCACTGAGCCCGCGGGCAGCTGGAGGAGGAGAAGGAGGAGGAGGAGGATGAGCACTGGGGTGCTGAGCCCTGGGGGGCACAGAGCCTCCAGCAGCCCCCAGCAGACCTCGTCCAGACCTCGGACATCCTTCCTCATCCAGGACATCCTATGGGATGGGGTTGAGAGGGGATCACAGATGGATCAAGGTGGGATACCAGAGGATGGGGAGCAGCAGGATGGCCCTGGAGTATCCCCAGCACAACTCCACAATGTGAATGCAGGTAAGGGGGGGGCGTTGTGGGATTCCTACCCTTAGGGCAGGGTGAGGGTTCAGCTTTGAATTCCTCCAGCCTAAACAACCCATGCATACCCAAGTTACCCAGGATTCAAATGCAAGGAGCATTGAGAGCAACAGCAACTGCATGCAAAGCTTTCTGCAGGCACTTCAGATAACTCAAAGCACAGGAGCTGCCTGCAACTTTGGTTAATAAAAAGCCTAGAGGATGCATTTCTGCAATAACAAGCTGAAGGTTCCCTTTAATGCAAATGCAACCCTTGGAGCAGCTGTTGGGTGCTGCAGCAGCAGCTGTACTTACCGTGCATTGATTGCAGCACTCTGCTGCACTTGCTGCTTGCTTTCCTGCACGCTCAGCACCAGCTGCAATGCTTTGCTCCTGCCTGTTGCATTTCAGACTATGTGTATATGCTGGTTCTCAGCACCAGTTGCAATGCTCTGCTCCTGTCTATTGCATTACACATACTGTGCATTATGCATATCAGCCTTACTCCTAGAGAAACAACCCCAGCAGCACCTCCTTTCAGCATACAGCGGCTAAATTTGCAGAAGCAGGGTGCTGCAAACTGCATGCAATTGCATGAAAACTCAGATGAAATGCAGCTTTGAGCTGTGCAATGGGAACAGGAGCCCAGCTGGGCTGCAACATCCAAAAAGCAAAGTTGAGCTTGCTAAGAGAGACTTTGCCAATGGAATTTGGTCTTTCTGTGTCTCTTCTATTAAAAGGAGCTCCTACAGAAAGTGAGTTCTGAAACATCCTCCCAGGTGGCTGTTAAGAAAAATCATTAAAAGCCATTGGAAATCTCCCAGAATGCAGCTTGGGGATTTCAGTGGGGCTGGAATTCTGCCCTTTGCGTTTCCATCTCGAGTGTTATGGTCACTTCTTAAGAAAAGATACTCAGAAGTGACAAAAGGGGGGAAAAAAAACCACCAAAACAAAGCAAAAACTGGCTGCAGTCCACTGGGAGGAAAAGAACTACGGTGTAAATAAAGGGCTGGAGAGGTTTGCACAGCTTACAGGTGATGCTGTACAAAACCCCAGTGGCACTTTGTATGCAACAGCAGCGCCTTGAGATGTCAGCAGCAGTGCAAAATGGCTCTTTTGGGGGTTGCTTTCTCCTCGTAGGAACTAAGAGAGGGGGGTGTTTGGGAAAATATAGCTCCCTTGGATGAGATTAATTCCATCAAGCGAAGAGTTCACTGTGTTAAACCGGAGGATCTCCAGGGCAGTGGGGATGTTTTGCTCTATGGGAAGGGGTAGGAAAGAAAAAAAGTGGGGAAATCAGAGATTTGGGTGATGGAAAAATGAGAAAACGTGATTTGGGCTATGAAAACAGAGGAAATAAGTGATGTGGGTGATGAAAAGCAAGGAGAAAAGGTGATTTGTGAATATTTTGCTCTGTGGAAGGGAATGGAAAAGGAGAAATGTGAGGAACTCAGTGATGGAAAAATGACAGAACAAGTGGCTTGGGTGATGAAAATGGATGATTTGGGTGACTGAAAGCAAGGAGATGAGGGGTTTGGGCAACTAGAAAGCAAGGAGGAAAGTGGCTCCTGTATGCTTCACTCTATGGGGAGGATAAGAAAGAAAGAAGCGAGGAAATAGGCAGTCTGGGTGGTGAAAATATTGAGAGAAGAAGCAATTTGGGTGATGGAAACCCAAAGAACCCAGCAGCTGGGGCAGTTCCCAGTGGGTGATGCTCAGCCCTCTCCCCTTACAGATGCTGAGACCCCTCCACGCAGCCATGACCCCCCCCAGAAGGTGCTGCCCAGACCCCCCCGGCCAGCAAAGCGCTCGCGGGCGGCCTTCACCCACAGCCAAGTGTTGGAGCTGGAGAGGAACTTCAGCCGCCAGAAGTACCTGTCGGCCCCCGAGCGCGCCCACCTGGCCCAGAACCTGCAGCTGAGTGAGACGCAGGTGAAGATCTGGTTCCAGAACCGCCGCTACAAGACCAAGAGGAGAGCGGGGGGCTCCGGGCTGGAGGTTGGGACCACTCACAAAGCATCCGTTCTGCCCCCAGCCCCACTGCTGGCCCTGCATGGGGCCGCTCGCTGCTTGCCCTGCCTCTGTTACTGGAGCCCTGCTGTGTGGTGAGCGCTGTGCATGGTGTGTTTTCCCCTCAAATGGTGTCTTTTTCCCACCCCCCCCCCATGCCACGTCGCCCTTGGCTGCGTTGATTCAGAGATGGGCCGTCAAGTTCAGGTGATGCTCCGCGTCCTCTTGTGCAGTGCCAGCCTCTGTCATTGTGAGAGTTTTAGCCAAAGAATCAGAAATGATCAAAAATTAAAAATCCAGATTATTATTATTACTATTATTACTGCTATTATTAATAATAATAAATACCCAAAGATTTTACAAGGCTCGATCTGCAGCAAAGAATCCCAAGCGATGCTCAGCACCCTCTCATTGCATCACCATCCTTTCTCATTGCCAGGCTTTAGCCAGAGAAACAAAAAGCCCTGTAAGCTAAACATCCCCAAAGCTTTTAACAGCACCTGCAGTGATCAAACATGGCACTATTTTGGGGGCCAGAAAGCAAGAAATGGTGTGTGCCTGTAAAAAACAATCCATCCCTCTTTATGCACTGCATATACCCCCCATTCTTTGCCCCCCACCACCAATTGGATGAAGCACAACAGCTCACCCCAGGCACCAGCTGTCCCACCGTGTGATTTTTAGTTGTTATTAAAAAAAAAAAAAAAAAAGAAAAAAGCAAAAAAAGAAAAATCTGCATTTCCACCTCCAATCCATCCATTGCATATTTTCTCCAGGGTTTCCACGTGCGTTGGGTTTAGGGGACATTCAGCCCCACCTTGCTGCAAGCAACAAAGCCCCTCAGGTTCCCAATGGGCACAGAGCTGCTGCTGGGGTTGCCTGATGCCACCTGTGCCATTGCAGAGTGGGAATCTGTGCCAACAGGTGCTGGGAATGGGAACAATAGCGCAGTGACAGATGGGTTTTGCATATCCGGGTGCTGCCGCTGCTGGAATGCTCACATACAATCTGGTTAAAATAGCAGCAGCTCAAAGAGTTCAACTTCTACAAACCTCCCCAGGGCCAAGGCTGCATGCAGGGTGACAATTCTGCTTGCAAAGCTCGCTCACAGACGCAGCAAATACGGAGCTATGGGGTAGGAGGATGGGGCAGGGGATGCGCAAAGCAAACCTTTGCGGTGGATACTCAGTTGCCAACGCCATGAAAGCTGTTGGCTCTGCTTGGAGGACAGCGGTCTGAAGCATCCCAAAGTCACTCCTATCTGCAGATAACACTTTCTCCCAGCTCCTGCTCTCAGGCCATGTTGCAATGTGCCTCCTGCACGGCCCTGCTCTTATCCACTTTGCTTGGAACAAAGGAGTCCTTGTGCTCCTCGAGGGGAGGACATCCCGCAGAATCCACCCTGGGATGCTGCTGAATGCAGGGACACGATGTTTGCACCCATAGAAAGAATGGGATGGGGTTGGCACCTCATCCTTTGCACAGCAAAAAATTCTACTGTTGTGTTGGGAGGGACCAAATTAACCCCATTTGTCACAGGTGGGAAAATTAGACTTCAACTCAACTTCTTGAATGGTTTTTTTGGGAAAAACTTTGTCCTTTTTGTGCCACAGCTTTTTTTTTTTTTCCACTCGTTGTTTCAGCCCCTTAAAAACATCCCTTTGTTGCTTAAACGCCCAAATGCTCCATACTTAACTTTGCTGATATAAAGCCCAGCGCAAATAGTTGCTATTTTTTGTACATATTTTTTGATACTGTTTTATCCAGTGCGTGTTGTCCTCTGGAATAAAGAGCTCAGAACCTTTGTTAAGAACAAGCTGCCTCAGTCGCTTCCTTGCTCTGGGTTTGGGTTTTTTCCACTAGCTCCTATTTCTGCCATGAAATCACCGTCATCTTCTCAAGCAAGTTATCTACTGTGAATGTTGCACCAATGTCACCATTAGCAAATCACTGCTTATCACTGTTCCTATGTCCCCAGCACCAAGTACTGCTGCATCACTCACCCATTAGCCCATCAACTGCCATCTGATGAGCATGATACAAGTGACGGTTCCCCCAAAAGGAAGAGAGAAACACGTTCTTATCACCCCCAATCTTCCTGCAATCCCACAGTTTAATCTCAGCCACCGTGGCCTCCAAACGTTGGTCCTACAGCACTGCCCAGAGCACTGCTCCCAGGTTTGCTTTTCTGCCCTAAAAGCCCAAAGCAATGCCAGGGAGATGCCCAAGTCCTGCAGTTGGGTTTTCTCCTTTCTTTCCTTTCCTATAGTTTCACAAACTATAGGAATCGTTGAATCGTTAAGGTTGGAAAAGACCGCTAAGGTCACCAACTCCAACCATCAGCCCACCCCCTCCACGCCCATAGAACCATAGGATTGTTAAGGTTGGAAAAGACCTCTAAGATCATCCCCAAGCCCAACCCCAAACCACCCCCACCATGCCCACTAACCGCGTCCCCAAGGGCCACATCTCCACATTTCCTGAACACCTCCACAGGCAGTGACTCCCTGAAACCCCCCTGCCACAACTTAAGGCCGTTACCTCTCATCTTATAGGGCTGTAATCTTTTGAGGACCAAATAACCCAAGAGTGTCCAAGCACCAACCCCAAGGGGGAACACCATGGCAGGTTACCTGGTGATAACCAGCCCCTTTATTCACAGTGAAAAGGAAAATCCCACCCAACCAATGGATTTTAACAGGGTTTTAATCAGCCCTAACAAAACAGAACTCCTGTTTGTGCGTGGCCAGAAACAGAAAGCATCATTTAACATCTGTCAATTAGCATCACGCTCCGCCGCGAACGTATCCATCAAGATTAAACACCGCCTAATGCTGACATAACATTTTCGCTGGCTTGTGCCAAATCATTTATCAAAGCTTACCAAAAAAAAACCAACCAAAAAACAACAAAAAAACTGGAAAAAAAAAAAAAAAAGAAAAGAAATAGGACTGCCTTTGGATAACGTAACTGTTGACTAACATTTGCATGCAATAAACCACATACTTGGCAAGAACGCGCGGGATTGAGGCCAACAAAAATCTTCGTCTTGACCTATGCAATGTTTGCAAACAGCAGAGCAGTGGGAATGGGTTTGCTGCAAGGAGCTGTGAGCAGGGGATGCAGAATGCAACAACACCCAAAGCGGTGTGAGAGCAGCATTCCCCCAGTTTTGGTACCCGGTTATGAGGAAGGTGCTTTGGAGGGGAAAACAGCAGATCTTTTGGGGGAGTGTGGATGCTCTTCAAGGAGAAAGGTCAGCAAATCCACAAAGCACCAGGATTTAGAGCTCTTCAAAACCCTTGAGGATATTCAATATTTACTATTCTTAAGCTGGATGCTCTTGTCATCCAAGGAAACACTTAATCTCCTTCTAATCCCACTCTGTAGTAAGGATATCTCTCGGCGGGCACCACGCAGCCCACGCTAAGAGCTGCCCCAAGGCAGCCACCCCAGGCCAAGCCATCACTGCCACCACAACATGGGATGTGTTGGTTCTGCCTGCCCTGGGGAAATGAGAACTGCTAATCACCGCAACGTGTGAGTTTTGGCTGTAGCAATGGGATTTCAGCTTGCCCAGAGGGATGGTCCATGCATGATCTATGTGTGGTCCATGCACCTTGCAGGGATCCAGGTGAGTGATGGAGGCATAGGAAGAGTCGAGTGGATTTTCACCACAGTGAAGAACTGAGAAGGAGAGAAAATTAAAACAAACGTGTTTTTTTTCTACTTTTTTTTCGAGCCCTTTGAGATGTGGCAGAACACAGCTCTCCAGATTGGCTCCCGTGGCATTCCTGTGTGAATTCCTTCATTGTGTTCCACAAAAAGACATCCAAGGCACATTCTTCCTCTTCCTTCTGTTATGGACTGAACATAAATGGGTTACATTTGGGTTGGAAAGCTCCAGATTTGGAGGAAAAGGGTTTCAGAGCCATGTACTTGGACCCTGAGCTCTGGGTTTGTTATGTTATCCCTAAAAGAAGAAAGTGGGGGCTAAGGGGATACCACATCAGTTCACTATGGCCCCACCATAGGCCCCCAAACCACAGTAGCACCCAAAATCCCTCAAAGGGCAGCTAGGCACTTCATTCAAAAACATATTCCAAAGCCATCACGTATTCTCTCTATGCAGAAATCTCAGCTCAATAGCAAGGAGAGGTGATAACGATCACAGGGGTGATGCTCATGCTGCTTCAGTGGCTGCTTTGGCTCAGTTCTGTTCCCACTTCTTCCTTTTCCATTGCCATGATCTGGGTTTCAAAGAGCCAGCACCACACACGGGCTCCCCACCAACTCCCTGTGCTCAGAGATTTTTGCAGCAAGCAGCTTTGAGGAAAAGCAGATTATTTCTCAGCGTCCCACTGCTCCAGGCAATGCAAAAACTCTGAGGGCTCAGTCAGCCCATTTTCCTTGGGAATGAGAACAAACCATGGCTAGAAGCAAGGAAACTGCACTTTCCCGTGGTACTTTCCCAGCCATTGGCAGGTGAACACAAAGGGGTCCTCCTCGTGCCGTGGCGGAAAGCAGAGGGATTAGGGCAAGTCTCTCTACAAACAGAGCCTGGGTGGGGGCAGCCAGGGCTGCAGGGTGCTGTGTTGGAGACTTGTGGGATTTGCACAGGGCAGAACTGCTCTCAGGTCCACCCAGCACAGCTTCCTCTGCGGGAGGATGTCCGAAAGCTTTGCAAACATTGCGGTGCCAGCTACAGGTTTTGCAATCAAATGTGTTTTCTACCCACTGGGTCTGAAGCGAGCAGAGCGTGAGCTCCGTTTATACCAACCGGGTATTATTAATCCCATATCTGGCTGCTGGATATTGGCATATATGAGAAACATAGAATCATAAAGGTTGGACAAGACCACTAAGGCCGTCATCTCCAACCATCAAGCCATCTCCACCACGTCCATAGTATCACAGAGTCATTAAGGTTGGAAAAGACCTCCAAGGTCACCAAGTCTAACCCCAACCCACCCCACCATGCCCACTGACCACGTCCCTCAGTGACACATCTTCACAGTTCTTGAGCAGCTCCAGGGACAATGACTCCATCACTTTCCCTGAGCAGCCTGTTGCAATTCATTACCACTCTCCCAGAGAAGAAATTTCTCCTAATATCCAATCTAAACCTTCCCTGGCACAACTTAGAGCCATTACCTCTTGTCCCATGACTAATGATGCTGATGTTACGACGACATTGATGATGCAAGGTACCAAATCCAGCACAATTCAGATAGTTTCCCACCTCAATCCAAGACCAGTCACTCCATAAGCTTAATTATACAAGGAGCTGACAACCATCAGCATAGCAGCCAACAGCAACGCTTCTCGGACCCAGAGCTGAACCCAAATCCACAACTTCATCCCCCATCAGCACAAGCAATGGGAAAACTTGACTTCTTTTTTTTTTTTGGACTTGATGATCTTAGCGGTCTTTTCCAATCTTAGTGATTCTATGATTCTATCTTTGGGGCAACAATTCTGGAGCAGGAGCTGGGGAGCCTTTGTGAGGCAAAGTGAGGATGCTGCACTGGGAGTGCACATGGATGGTGGATGACCTGCCAAAACTGGTCAGTGTTTGGGGCTGAAATTAATTCTCACCTCCATATCCATTTGCAACCAGGGCTCAGCAGCGCTCTACAACAGCTTTACACCTGTCGAGCCCAGAGGAAAACGCTTTCAAATGGATCCCCTGGCTTTGAAAGGAGTTAAGTCTGGCGGATAAATACAAATGTTTTTATTCCTTTTGTGCACAGAGTAAGGTAGCAGGGGAAGGTGTGGCCGGAAAACCTTTCACTCCGTGTGCTGCATCTTGTCATCCAAGGTAAACACGCAGCTTAATGAGATTTCAAGAGGGAAAAGGTGAGATATTTGCCTTTATGTTCATTACCCTTTAGAGCAGGAACAATATTTGACGAGAAACAAAGAATTGGGCAAATGAGATGATAATCGCACGCGGTGAACAAACACAGCCCAGATCCTGGATTAATCAAATGACTTCAGTGGGAACCTCAAAGGCTTTGGTGGTGCACCGTGGCACAAAGCACTGCAGCCAATGGGGACACCACACCGGGGACACAACCGTGGCCATCACCACCATCCAACATATCACAGCTGATATTTTTGGTATTTTTCTCCTTTTCTGCTTATCTCACATACCTACACACCCCCAGAAAAGCCATTCGTTTTGGATGTTTGTAGAAGGCAGACTGCGTAAGAGGAAGGGATTGATTTATTGGTGCCCACTCAGTGCTTCCATATCATGAAAGAACGGAGCAAAGCAGATATCCACCATCCTACAGCTCCTTGCTGCAGGAAATCCTACAAGTTTAAGGGCTTGCTGCAGCCTACCGGATAAATGACACGTATTACAAAAATACCCTCAAAGGATATTTACACAATAATCTGTACTGGTTCCAAAGAAACCATTAGTGTCAATTAGAGAAACAAATCCTCTCTGGAACATGCAACTTTTCACGGAAAAAAAAAAGAGAAGCTTTGTCTCATTAGCGACCCATCATGCTTTCAGACATGCTCGAGCACTTTGGGGTTGAAGACAGACTTCCTCCATGTATGGGAGAAGATGCAGTGGAATCAGATAATTATCAATGTTAAAGATCACAGACCCTTCCTTGCAGCTGCGAGAGAAAACTTAGGCCTGTTACCAGCTCCATAGCATCCCCGCACCTGCCTAAACACGTGTGTATATATATTATTTATTACCTTTTTCTCCATATCCACCAGCTCAAACTCAACATCCACCATCACCAGCCCTTCAAAACCCAAGCCCCACCACTCAGCACTGCACTACACATGGGAAAAGGGGATTCAATACTGCCCACAGAACACAAATAGGAACGTCAAGCAGTCCAAAACATCTTGCTGGGCTTCAATAGCACTTGTATCTTTTGATCTTGTCTCAAGAGCACATCTCCACCCTGGGACATTGATGGGCAGCTGCACCTCCTTTATTTGCACTGAAGATTAAAAAATTAAAATGCAAGCTGCCCTCCCGTGTCTGAAAAACAGCAGCCAATGCCAAACCCACGGTTTGAAGTCACAGTGAGATCCCTACAGCCCTGCATCAGCATCTTGGGGAGAGGCATCGACATGACAGCGAGTCATGGAAACTGCACCAAGGAATTCATCGTCTCCATTTTCTTGAGGGAAGAACTTCCCTGCAAATTACACATTCCCCATTGGAATGTGAAGGAATTACACATTCCTTCAACCCAGCAGCACACCCAGTGTCTCTACCCCATCTGTTCTCCTTGCACGTGGGAAAAGCCACTCAGCTTTGCTGCCCAGCAGCCAGAATGTGCATCTTCGCTCTGAGAATCTCAGCAGCAGAAGGAAACCCATTCCCAAACACTGCAGCAGCTCCCAGAGGAACACCAGCCCACAACACACACAGGCCAAGGCTGCAAAAGTACTGTAAAACAAAACAAATAAATGAATAAT
The DNA here is from genome assembly GCA_030625065.1 of Alectoris magna. Taxonomy (NCBI): domain Eukaryota; kingdom Metazoa; phylum Chordata; class Aves; order Galliformes; family Phasianidae; genus Alectoris; species Alectoris magna. Next base: position 2,672,931 of record CM060587.1, read on the forward strand.
GGGATTTGCTTCCTTGAGAGCAATAGTAAAGAGCTTTACACCACGGGACACCACTAGAAGGCACCAGTTCCCCAGCACGCAGCCAAGAACAACCACCAGCCCCAAGCCAAGTAGGACGAAAATGAGAATATATATATATATACTTTATTATTTCCTTGAGTTCCAGTGATACAACTGTAGCAGCATCTCACAGACGAACTCCTGCAGTGTTAAATATACATCAAGAGAACACATTAAATTCCAAGGCAGGCAAAAAAACAAAACAAAACAAAAAAAAAACAAACAAAAAAATACCAACAACGAAACTGCAGACAAAGTTACTCATCCTCCCTTAAATATATGTGCGTTTGTTGCAGATAAAGCAGCAGTACACGATTCACATACCAGGTTAAAATAAAACTTCAGACTCGCAGCAAAACTTTCAAACAACACAAGGAGAGATGAAGAGCTTTGGTGGTGGGGCTTTAATGCAGGGATCCAGCAGGAAACCCATTTAATTTCTGCAATTTTTAGACCAATTGGGCACTGCCATCCCATTTTCAACTGGTTTCACTCAATACTCAAGGTGATCAGCAGAGATCTATGAACACCCAAGTGCTCCTTGCCCTCAGCAAGCTCCCAACACAACCTGGTTGCTCAGCACTTGGGAGGGAACCAGACATGCACACATTTCTCTGGATAGTGACAGGGATGGGGAGCTCATTTTGGGATGCTCAGCATACAACCGATGCAACGAGCTCAGCCTCTGTGTCCTGACCCACAACTCTCTCCAAGTGCAGAAAAGCCACAGTGATGTAAAGCAAAGCAGAGGAAGAGGACGATGCATCAAGGACTGTGGGCTGAGCCACCTAACGCTGCACCAAAAGAGCTGTTAACCTCCACGTTATGCCACAATAGCAATAAAATGACCCTAGATTTTCATCCACCCATCCCCAATGGACAATGTTCGTGCAGTTCTTGATCCTGCTAGTGACTCTCCAGTTTCTAAAGTCAACAGAAATGGAAGAAAAAACAAAAGACATCCAAACCCAACAGCTGGCTGGAGCATCTCCAGCCTGAAGGACCGTGGTGTGCACGAGAGCCAGAGGCTTTCTCCAGAAAAACCCTGCAAATTGAGGTTAAGTTTTGCACTTCAAGACAAAGGATGCATTCAACACAGTGATTCGTTCAGCTTAAGTGGCAAAAAAGGCATCGAGGACCTCCTTGCATCATTGGCACAGAGCTAATTGTAATTATACACAAGGCACATGCAGCACCGCCCACAGAGATGCACACTGATGCAGCTTCTCCAAATAACGGAGCGAAAGGTTTGGCTCTGCTTAGTGTCATCCTGGCTGATGGGATGCTTGCCAGTCCAAACGTGTCAAAAACAAGCTGAAAATACATCCGTGGCAGAGCAGAAGCTGCCACAGGCACAGTGGTGAGGGGATGGGACCAGCCCCAATCATCAGCTGCTCCTAGCAGGGTGAGCTCCATGAACCATCAAGATTTCCCCAGGTACAATCAAGATCTGCCAAGTGGTGTCCTCCAATCCCCAAAATCAATCAAATTCGTCATCAGCTGCTGATGACCCAAAGAACAGGTTGAGATATCCAAAAAAACCCTACTCTCTGCACAGCGTGACACCAAGTTGAGAGAAGCCAACTGGAGTAGACCTGTCCTCTCAAAGGGGGAAAGAGGAATTTTGGGGCTCTCCACCCCCACACAAGGGATGTACTCCAAAAATAAGCATTTCTACAAAGGATGTGTTGGGAAGAGCCATTCCCAACAGGAGCAACAAGGTGGATCCCCTTCAGAGCAGGCACAACATTGCTGAACACCCAAACCCACCCTCCTGCGAGCAGAATCAGGGCTTCAGTGAAGAAATACAAATAAGTTAAGGGAGGACCAAAGCCAGTTCCAGCTATCACACACCATAAAAAAATGTACCATTAGAAAAATGTTTGAAAAATACTCTTCTTTTAAATTCTACATCTTTAAGAGTCTCCTTGTAAAAAAAAAAAAAAATTGGCTTTTTTTTTTCCCACCCCAGGTATTTTGTGGGGTGCCCCTCCTGGTGTCCTTCCGTCTCCCATAGGGGTGTCCCCATTCCTTCTTCCCCAGCCCCCAGAAAGTCTCCAGAGGCTCCTAAGTCCCTCAACACTCACGCAATACCACTGCCTGGGGACTAAATGCTGTGTAATTAAAGCCAATCTGGCTATAAAAATAAATGCTTTCATGTCTTCCTTGCACGTGAGGGAAGAATTTAGCCCTTTTTAAACAGCTCAGCATCTAGCTGTAGTTGTGTTCAAAAAAAAAAAACAAAAAAACCCCAAAAACACAAATACCTATATAGAAAAATAAAGGATAAACATTATCCAACTATTTAATATTTTATATAAAAGTTCTGTGATAGGGTATTCTGCTGTAAAAAAAAACAAACAAAACAGCCTAGGTTGTATAACCTAGGATTTCTGGTGAGGAGTAAACTACAACTTCAAGCTTAGAGAAAAAAAAGAAATATCAATTATTTCGGCTCTCCAAAATAAAGTTATTAAATATATATATTATTATAAGTATTTCATAAAACTATTGTTTAAGCAACGAGGGGAACACATGGCTGAGGACCACAGGAAAGTGGCTATCGGCTGGGGCCCCCATCTCCCCACAGGACCTGGCGTGTTCCTGGCACATGTAAGAGGGCATATTACGTCCTTCAAAGGGATGTTCTCTTTTCCAGCTTGTGCTTTGTGAGAAAGTACTTAAAGAACTCATACACCGACCACGCGATGGCTGTTGAAGGGATCTGGTAGATGACACGTGCCTGCACCCCTCGGAAATACCCCGAGATGCCCCCCAGCTGATAGACAGTCCTAAAGGCGTTGGCCATGCCCGAGAGGTGCCCAGTGATGTTAAGTGAACTCAACGCTGTGTTTTCTTGGGTGTTGAGCAAGGTCTTGCAGACGTCCAATGGGGTGGTGGCAGCAGCAGCCACGGCCCCCGCTACGGCGCCCGAGCAGACGTGGGACAGCGGGTGATACTCCCTGTGTGGGTTCACCCTCTCCTGCATGAACTCGTAGGTGATGAAGTGGATGGCCTGGAAGGGGATGTTCATGGTGAGCTGAGTGGTGTAGCTGCGGTAGAAGGCACCAAAGCCTTCAGTTTTCTGCACTGTCCTCACGCACTGCCAGACGGATTTGTAGGGGGAGTTGAACATCTGCATCCGCTGCTTCACCACTGCTCCAGGGAACATCCAACGTGGAACCAAAGGAATAAGGATTAGTTAGATGAGAGCCTTGCCAATGGGCATCCCAATACAACATCAGCCATGCAGACCCAGCGTCCCCTTCCAAAGCCACGAAGAAGCATTTCCACAGTGATCCACTCCCTATATGCAAACTTTTAGCTCAAACACACACCTTCTGCATCCCCTGCCTTAAAACCCAGAAAGCATGGGAAGGGGTCAGCTCAGGCCTGGTTTGGTAGCTCTACATGTTCATGGTCAACATACTCCTTAGTCCTCAATAAGGAGCCCTTATATCAGGCTAAAATGGCATCAGGACAGATAAATGAGGGTACAGAGCTCATCTATGGCAACACAATGTCTTCAGTAAAAGGCTATTTATTCTGATTTAAATGAACTTCAAACATTAAGAACAGTTTTTCTGAAGTTTTCACTGCTTTTTGCCCAGCTCAGGAGCTGAGTACACTAACAGCCAACAGCAGCCCAGCCAATTAATTTTAGATACACTTTACTGTTGGTTCTCCCATCATCAGACATCCCCCAGGAAAGCAGAGCAGCTGGCTGAAGCCCACCACCAGCTGGTAGAACCCTACAGCTGCTCTACTGCTTGGGCAGCATGACCATCTCTGCTCTGCTTGCCCAGAGCTTTTGAAAAACCACAGCCACTACTACAAGCAAAGACTCACAGGCAGAGCATGGCATGACTCAGGCTCCTGCAATTAAAGCAGCCAGGCAGTCCTGGGCAGGACTTCTCCCTTACAGAAAATGGGCAGCATCCCCACAGCAAAGGGCTGGGGTGGCCCTGAGACTGCTCAGGGTCTCCGTGCAGGTCACCATTACCTTCAGCTGGATTCATCACTGCATCATGAAGCAACGTGGCCACGCTCCCAGCTATACCTGCAAGACAAAAGCATCCTTCAGCAATCTGGGGAGCAGAGTCACCTGTAACACAGCACCCAGTAACACAATTGGTTTCCAGCATGGAAAAACCCAAGCAGGGCAGCCCAGCACAAGCCAGCTCCGGCTGTGTCACGTTGGCTACTCCCAACAACTCACAGGGCTTTGCCTACACAAGACTTCACCAGCTTTACTCAGCCTACACCAGACTGAAGAATGAGCAATGGTTAGAACTGGCTCACTGCATCTCTTAATTAGGCATTTTCAGCCATTTAAGCACTAATTGCACAGATTCTGCAAACATCTAGCCAGCCATTAATGACTCTGCAGGACAGCCTCGAGCCACACCTTCCCCTTTGAAGTTTCCGTTGACTTTCAGTCATTTTTTACTAACGCAGAGCTCAGCTTTCCCATGGGTATCAACAGCCTGTAGTTACTTGAAGGGCAGGCACAGGAAAGCAACAAGGAAAAGGATATTCTATTCTTTATTGAGTTGGTTGGGTCATGTCAAGTGGGCACCTTTTGGCAGCACGTACATTTGTGAATAACTACTGTCAACGATGAGGCACAGGACGAGCAAAATGAGATCAAAAATCTGTAATGAACCTCTGGGGACCTTACTAAGAATTGAAATCGCTGCCATCAAACCAGAGATTGGTGTGCATGAGTCTCACAAAAACATCAAATATCCTGTTGGTTTTATGGTTTCATTGCCTTTTTTTTTTAACTGTCTTAATAAAAATATTTAAAACGAAATGTTACTTAAATACTTTATATATTTCAAGGAGGGCTGCTCCAAAAGTAATGCCTCCTGTTTTACGCTGTTGGCTTGCGATGTCAGAGGCGGATACTGGTGGCACGGCACTAGAGGTTGAACCTTCCCACTCATACCCCATTACATTTGACTGCTGTGTGACAGACGGCAGCAGAGAGGCAGTCTGACAAAACAGCACCTGACACAGAAGAGCACACAGAGCAAAGGAGTGGGGGGAAAAAAAATGGCACCAACCATTCATGGATGCCACAAAGACCAAACGGAGGGCGTGAGTACGGGGAGGGGTGGGTGGGCCATTTCAGCACTGGACAGCGACAGGGGCCCACCTCTGCTGGTGCTGGTTTTGCTGAGCATGGCTGACAAGCATGGCTGACAAGCATGGCTTGTTCACTGCTGGTGAAAGCACACAGCTGATGGTGCTGGCTATGTTGAAAAATAGTGTTTCATAGCTAAGGGTTTGGCTCTATCAAGCAGAGCTATTGCACTTAGCGTAGCTGTTGTAGTTGCCAGAGAAATAACTAGAAGGCATTATATACGGAGCAACCTACATATATGCAGCCCAAGTTAATTCCTCTTCACTCAGTGTGGCTCAGGCAAGCTAACAGGCTGGATGCTCATGAGATAACAGCATCTTCCGCACGACCTCTTCAACATGTCAGGATGCCTCACTGGATGCTGCCTGTTACTATCTCTGTGTTATGTCCTCAGAGCAAAAAACCTCCTATCATTTATTGTGTGAAACCACCCAGCTCTCAGTGCTTGGTGCAAAGCAAACAAGAGGAAGGTTAAGCGCATGATTTTGTTTTTTTTTTTTTAATGCAATAAAATAAATTAAAAAGCAAAAAAATACCATTGGCCAAGTGGCTGTTTCCTCCATGCTGAATGGTATCACTGAGAGATTTTTTCATTTTTTCATAGCAAGCGAAGTACATGGCATGGGCAGGGCCAGCCCCCAGCATGGTGACATTGATCCCACGTAAAGGCCTCCAGAAGCCTTCAGTCAGGACCATTTTCTTCAGGGCTTCGTACACACTCCGGTACTGGGCCTTGGGGTCGGGCTGCAGGCTCTGCATCCGTGTCTGCAACAAAGCATACAGGAGGGAGAGGCCTCGCTTATCTGTGCTCAGTGCAACATGCAAGACTTCCAAGATTCAGACCCATACGGGCCTCACTGACCCAAACAGATCATAGAACCTAACTCCTGGCTCCACACAGGACCACCCTAAAATCCTTTGCTTTCTTTTGATTCATTGCTGAGCCCACTCAGAGCCCCCAGAGCAACCACGGAACCCCAATGCACCCACGTCCCATTTATTCACGCTTCTGCCAGAACAACCCCACAAAGTCCACGCTCTCATTGCAACACCAATGTGTTAGAAGTCCACCAGTGAATGTGTAACCTCTGCTCTTGTTTATGCACAGGGAATTAAGTGCAATTGTTCAAAAGACAAAGGTGAAGAAACACAGCCAGGGCTCTAATTGCCTCCTGCTTGCAACACTCCGTCTCTGCCCCAGCGTGTTCCTCCTGCAATTGCTCACTGCTTTGATGCCCACATGGAGTTACAGGGCACATGACTGGGAAATGGGTTTCCTCGAAGGGCACAAAGATGAGTCCCTGTGCATTTCAGGTGGGTGAAGCCCAATCTGACCACTGGAGGACCCAAGGATGGCTGCTGGGGACCATCTGCCTTCTGGTCATCCACCAGCTCCATGGGTTTGGTGTTACCTGCATCCTTCCTCAAAAGTCCCCGGTGGGTTTTTCTTCCTCTTAATTGCTTTTCCAAAGCTTCCCAAGAGGCCAGCAGCTTTCACAGGACACCTTCAAGCTTCAGAACAAAGTTCCTCCGCCACACACACTGCACTGTGCTGAACCCAGTGCGTCCATTTAGGGTCAGAGCAGTTCATGAACAAGGTGATAAGCAGCAGATAAGGGAGCAGGCAGCCCTGAAGGTCAGGTCTGCTGCTACAAGCTCAGCACTGCAGCCAATGCTTTGCTTCTGTACCAAACTTAAGCCCAGAAATGCATTGCACCAACCTCACACCTCGACCCATTTTGCTGGGGGGTGAAAATCAGCCCTTTTCTGCTCAGTATTTGATACTGCAATAGCAGCACAGCAAGTGGGGCTGCAGCACTGCAAGTAATCCCTCCAGCATCCAGGAAATCCCTGATTTAACGTCTTTGGCTCTGCAGAAGAGCAATGGTGATGCAAACAGCAGCCCCAGAAGGAAGGATCCCCCACAGCCCTCTGTGCTTCTGCACAAAAATTCATCTATTCACTTCTGCAATTAAACAGCAGCAATCCCAGGGCTGCACTTCCAGATGAGATCACACCAATCCAAGTGCTGCTGATTTGAACCTTGGATTCCTTTGGTTACTGAAAACTGAAAGGCATTTCCACGGCCACTGCTCTGAGATCAAGAGATTGGGGCTGATCTGCAGACTTTAACCCAGAATCACAAGCCAAGCTATTAACGAGAGCAGTAAAGCAGTGAGTGAGAATAACAAATCTATTGCATTTGTAGTAGCTGTTCTAGAAAATACACAAGAATTGTATTTGCCAAGTGACGCAAGTGAGCAGCTAGGAGAATTGCAGATTGTAAGCATCTGGGGTCATGAACGCAACTGAAAGAACTCTCCCTTTTTGCACCACTCATCGCCTTTCCCTGAAGATACATTACCCCAACATGCAAAAGTTGTGGTCCCGTTGCACAGACGCCTGCAGCTGAGGATGCATGAGGTGAACACAGAGCTGAACAGCTGCAGCAAAACATGCTCTGTGCTTGGGGAAAGCTCCAAGGCTGCTGCCCTTAGCATGGAGGAGCTGCGCTGAGGAATGGAGTTACGCTGCCTTGAGCAAAGCTTCCTGGTGTAGAGCACATTGCAACACTGGAAGCAAACCTAAAAAGCTCGAAAGTTTTCCTCTAAAAGAAACAATAGCTCTGAATCCTGCCATGTGCTTTAAAAAAAAAAAAAAATATATGGATGTAGAGCAGCTTGCATCCTTTGCTTTGAATGCATGAGGTCCCACGTCACCGTCACCGTGACTCAGCAGCACCCACCAGCTGTAGCAGGGATTGTGCACTGCTGCAGATTCAAAGCTCCACCCTTACATTGCAAAACTGATCCTGACCCCAGCCCAGTGCATTGCTGGGATGCATTCAGAACCAGTGCAACGGCAGCATGCATCTGGAGCCAGAGCATCAGAGATGTCTGGGAGTATGCACTGCCATAGAGCAGCATAGCCATGCAAGCAACGTGCAATACTGCAGCACTCCAAGCACCTCCACATTCCTGCTGGGCATCCACCTGCTTTCACGTGGCAATGCATAAACACCACTTAGTATTCCCTAAGCACCCAGCTGCATGCCAGCCCTATCCAAGATCCATTTATCGCAGCAGCACAGCATCAGCGCTGCACCTTTAAAGGCTGCAAACAGTTGATTTGCTGCACAGCCCTTCTAACACTTATCTGCAGCCTGCAAGCTCCTCCAGGAGTTCACACCCCTGTTGTTAAACAGCCCAGAAATGCTCCATTCATCCTGTTGCGTAAGGCAGCAAGCATCTGGGCAGCCCTACCTGTAGCATGGGCACCAGAAGCAAAAGCAAAAGTCCCAGCTCTGGATTCAGGGCATCCCCGTGGAGCAGCAGTGCCCACCACAAACCATGCATCACATAGCACTGTGCAGAACTCCCTAAAGGAGGGAGCCCAGTGCTTGAGTGCATACCCCTTATTGCATCCCAAAAGATATATCGCCATCTAAGCATGATGAAAAGAGGCTCAAATATACCCCAAAAGCTCAGAAATGTTCCTTCTGAGGCAGAAATAGCACCGAGTCAGTGCTGCCGCTGCTCTCTTTGCATAAAGTTCAGCACAGAAAGAGGCAGACACTTCCCAGATGTTTCTCAGCTGGCACAAGCCATGGAGCCAGGACGGATTTCTGCCCAGAAGCATTCTGCTAACAAGAGCCAGCTCTCCAGTTTTGCATTTCCTTGCAAAGCATCACCAATTTGATGGACAACTGCACAAACCAGCTGGCATCCCCATGACCCATGGAGCAGCTCCCAGTCACCCATTCTGTTTTGCAGCAGCTCCCAGCAAGCAGTGCCCGGTCCCCACACATGGCTGCAAAGTGACCATGGGTGGGGTGACAGGTTGGTCGGGGCTGGCAGCACCCACACCATCCCCTAACAGGACAAACTGCTCTTACTGGCCATGCACTGATACCCACGGGTTCACCACCAAACCCAAACATCCCAAACCTGCTCACACAGGAGCACTGCCCTCAGCCCTATCCATGCACGTGCTTTCTGGAACAGAGCTGCAAGCAGCCCCCCAAACTGCACCACCCCTGCAACAAACCCCATTCATTCCCCTGCCCTGCAGACAGATTGCATGCCCCTGGCTCCTTGCTGCTATGGGGTCTGAGGCCAAGTTGCAATGGGTTCTTCCTGCACCACGAGAAAGAAAATGATGCAAAGGCACCAAGCAACTCCCAATAACCACAGGTCTCCAACTTTCAGCTGGCAGAGCACAACCAGTACTGCATCTCCCTCCCAAAACAAACAGCCACAGTGCTGGGAATGCCTCACACAGTGCCAAAGCACATAGAGCGGCAGAGCTGTGGGTCACAGCAGGGTGATCCTGGCCATACAGGGACACCTGCATACAGCTCCAGCCCCCATGTACTGCTCTGGGGGTGTCCCATGGGCAGGCTGTAGCCCCACAGAGGGGTAGCAGCATCACAGCTTCATGTCATGCTCAGGAATCGTGCAAGCAACTGAAACAAACAACTCCCCCAAATTGTGATCCTCTTCCCTTTCTCTTTGAGAGCAAACAACTTGCTGGGACCAAAATATTTCCTCCTGGAGGCCACTGAGCAGCTCAGGTGCCCCAGACACCACTTTGTGCAGAATCCATGGGCTCTGCTTGGCCATGCCCTGATCCCAGCAATATCACCTGGAGCAGGGACTGCACACTTCATTTCTGGAAGAAAAAGAAAGATGTTGAGAGAGTGAAAGACATTGATGGTAATGAGCTTAATTAGGCTCAGTTCCTTGCAGAGTGCAAGGATCCTACAGGGACCTGCAGGCAGCAGCTCCCTCCAGCTCCAAGGCTCACAGGTTGCTGGGAAAAAAAAAAAAGAAGTGCTTTGCAGCACCTCTGTATTTACAGCATGCACAGTTTACAAAGCTACAGGAGGAGAAAGCTTGCACGGAGGAGGAGCAAAACTCCTGTAGCTTCCCTGATGGCATCTTGCTCCGAGTTCACGCACGAGGACTTTGCTTTGCAACGCCAGGGCTGGACACAGAGTAGCACAGCGTACACCTTTGCACTGTGGTTGCGTAAAGCCAGCGGGCACAGCGTGCTGGGGCTGCCCAGGAGGGCTCTGTGCAGCTCCCATGTCAGGGCAGGGAGAGGTGACAGCACAGTGCAGCCCAGCAGAGCACCCTGGGGCTGTGTGTGCTCACAGCCTGACGCAGCCCTATTCCCCCCAGCAAACTTTCCTCCTTGCTCTCTAAGCCCCCCTCCTTGCACACCGTATCCCCTCAGCACATTATATATGCACTCCAAGAATGCACCTCCCCCTTGCACGCCCATCCCTCATCCATCTATTCTCCTTGCACCACCTGCAAGCTCCTTCACCCACATGCACATCCACTCCATGCATTCCAGGAATGTAACTCTCCAGACCCTATACAGGACCCCCCCCTTTGCCCTCCCTGCATGCAACTGCCCCAGGACCCCCATACCCTATGCATGGATCCTTTTTGCAGCTCTGTGCCCCATGAACACACCCTGCACCCCAACTCTCCACGCACAAGCCCCCTTTGAACACTCATATCCCATGCACACACCCCCTTTGCACGCCCATACCCTGCGCACGAACCCACTTTCACAACTCTATACCCCATGAGCAAACCCTACACCACCGTACCCCCCCCCCAATACACCCCCAGTGCATCCCCCGGCTGCAAACAGAGCACAGTCCCAGGACACCCCCCGTACCCCCCCTCACCCTACGCACCTTCACGGAATCCACCGGGTACATCACGCTGTGTTCCATGATCCCCGCCACCGCCCCGGCCAACATGTGCGTGCCAAGCGACGCTCCGCTGGGCAGACTCTCGTAATCCTCACCCTCCATCTGGGGGGGCACAGAAGGGGCAGGGATCGGTCCTGGGGGCCCAGGCCCCGGGGGGGCCGCCGTGCTGCCCCCCACGGAGCAGCTCAGCTCCATTCGCTCGGAGCTGAGCGGGGATCGGGGAACGGGAAAAGGGATTCCCGGAACGGGGGGGGGAAGGGGGCGGAGGAACGGGGGGGGGGGGGGCGTAACAGGGAGCGCGCGCCTCCCGGTCCCCGCTTTAAAGCCGTGCCCGCGCCCCGCCCCGCGCAGAGCCACACTGACCAATAGGAATGCTTCCCCGCCTCCCTCCGCTTCCCATTGGGTAGAGTGAAAAGGAGAGCTACGGCCTGTGACGTCACAGAAAGGCCAACCCGGAAGATTGACAGGACAACGGTCGAATGGGAAGGAAGAATGGGATGAGATTGGTTCCTGCGAGGGGGAAAGGGGCGGGACGGCGGGCGGAATGCGGCGCGCCTCCCGCGTGCCAGCGCGCGCTTTCGGGGGAAACGGCGCGTTACGGGCATGTGGCGGACGGGAGGGAAGGGACCTTCCATCGGTTTATTTTATCCTATTTTTAAAGCTTATGGGGCTGCTGAGAGTAAAGCAGCCCTTGGGATGAGTGCGCTGCACGGTCCTGCACAGCCCCCAGTGCGCCCTAAAACAGGCAAGGCCGTGGGCACGGCTGAAACAGGCACCCCTGCATTGCTGCTCCTCCTCCCCTCTTGCTTTCTGGCGCAGATCGCGTCTCACGTGGGTGCCCTCAGCATCACCCCGTCTGCAGGGCAAGGCGCGGCCATAAATCAAGGCTGGGTTCCTCAGCTTCCTTCTTGTAATGCAGCCTCGTGCAGGGAAAGGGCCGAGTTAGGGCTCGGCAGGGGCACTTCCTAGCACTGCTGCACGTGGTTCATGGAGGTTTCGTGCTCTGTTCCCAGTGCATTCGTCAGGGTGCAGATGTTGCGTTGTCATTGACCATAATGAGCCCTTTCCCCTACAGCCCTCGCTGCCTGATAAGAAATGGGATGAATCAGAGTGAAATAGGGAGCCGTTTCCAGGTTATAGTTTAATCTCCAGCAGCTTTGGCTGTAAGGAATCCTTTCTGCAGCAGCTCTGCACACGCGGGTGGTGCAGCAGAGATGCCAGCATGATGATGCACAGGGATTCTTTCCCCGTTGTGCTGAAGAGTTGGAATGATTCCCACTCTGTGACATTGTTTCCGCCCTGGCATGGCACATAGGAACCATCCATCAACATGAACTCAACTCGCTGTACGTACGGACCATCCTCCCTTTGAAACAGCTCAGCCTCGTGCGGTGGCTTTTGGCCCCAGATTCCATCAGCAGGGATGGAGCAGAGGGCGAAGCATCCCGTGCTGCTAAAAACACGGGTTGGCTGCAGGTTTGCACAGGGCAAGCTCATCCACATGCCAGTGGGTCACTGCAGAATGCACAGCTGCAATCTGCGCGCACGTTGCATCACACAGTCAGGGTGATTCAGACCCATAAGGCCTGAGTTCTTCCTGCTGACCTCCATTATGGGGCCCCTGCACCCTGCCACAGCTATGTAACAGAATTCAATAGGAAATGAATTACCATCCCAGTGTGACACGCTCCTCACTGCTCCCAGCTCAGTGCAGGACCCTCCCCAGCCCATCAGGGCACTTATCGGGGCTGGAGTTTCAGAACAGAGCAGATGCACCCATGCAGATAAGGCAGGAGTGTCCCATTTGTGGGCGGGCACCTTCTGGGAACCTGAAATTGGGGCTTATCTACCAGATCCAGAGATACACACACACACACACACACACACATATATATATATATGAATTAATTTTGGGGGGTGTTTTCCCAATTTCAGCTGTGGGTTCGGTGCAGTCTGGAGGGTGGGCAGGAACTCCTGGTGCAGGGAGCTGCCCTCCAGCAGCACATTGCAGGACACTTTATTAATTGGGGTGATGAACGGGCAGGTAATTGGCCTTCTAATTGCAGCAAGGAAAAGGCACCTTGTAGCAGTGCAGTGCAAAGAGAAGGGATCCAAACAGATGTACCTCATTTGCACTCTTATTTGCAATGCAACCAGCTTGAACTTCATGTCCAACACCAAGAAACCCCCATGGCATTTTGTGCAGGCATTGCCATTCCCCATCCTGCAATGCTGCGTGCAACAGGAATTGTCAGTTCCCTGTCACGGATGCATTGCCATCAGCCCATAATTCCCACCCCTGCTCCTCCTAAAAAGATGCAAAACCTACAAAGAGGTTTGAGTCTGCAGCAACCTCAGCGGGTTTGCTCCCTAGATTTGCCCTTAGGTTGAAAAAATGGGTCAAAAGTGCATGTTTTGTGCTGCTTCAAACCTGAACTTCCTGTGCCATGCTCACCCTCTGAGCACAATGCACTCCTGTTATTCGTTATCTCTATGACCAAATGAAGCAAAGTGGATTGTTTTGTTTCCACAGTGGGCTGACCCATTTATTCAAGCATCAGTGCCATGTGTTTGCTGCTTTGGGGAGGTGAGCAATGGAAAACAAGGCAAGCTGGGCACTGATCTCTGCATGGGCAGAGCCACGTTTCTGCAGCCTGGGAGGTGTGGATGTGAGGAATTTGGCCTGTGGGTTTTATTTCAGCGCTCCCATAATCTGACCTAATTTACCTCGTTCAGTGGATTAATGCAGCGGGGAGAGGCAGTCCCTGGGTATAATTGAGGCTTTTTTGCTTTACTTCCTGCACCCAATCTTTTTCACCAACTCGCCTTTCTGGTTTGGAGCCCTGGGGAAACAATGGGAAAGGTTCAGCCCTGTGCCATGCTTGTAGGGTTTTCTGGTGGCAGGGAGAAAAGGGGGTTGCCGGCGTTGTGCAAGGCTCTGCTGTTTGCTTTCTTTTGGGCAAGCTGCAAAATGAGGGGATATGGGATGCACCCAAAGTGGTGGCGATGCTCTGCCATCAGCTGTTGGCATTGCATTGGCTGAGCTTTGTCATTGGGAAGCAACGCTTCGTGTTCAGCTGCAAAGGATGAGATGGGAGCTCTGCAAACGGGCACGCAAATGAAAAGCTGGCTGGGCTGGGATTTTGCTTATTTAATTGTTGAAATAGGAAGTTTTAGCAGCCAAAAAATCCCCCATAAAAATGCAAAAAGAGCTCTGAATTCTGCTCGGAGCTGATCAGCAACCCCATATCTGCCAGCCCTGGTGCTGCTGCTGCTGCAGGATGATATTGGGGAGGGTGTGGGCAGGGTGGGTGCTGTGCTGCTGCCAGATAGGGATGTACCTGGTGGGCTGCAGCCCCCCCAACTCCTCCATTTGAAGTTGCAAATGCCCCAGTGTTCCATTGCAAGCTCAGCCCTGCAGCGTTGCCACCCCAGGTCTATGTCATGCTATGTGCTCCGGGCACAAAGGAATACCACGAAATATGGTTAGAAACTGCTAAGATTTTCCTCCACTGCTGCAGGGCCCATACATCTGGAAGTAATTAGCAGACACAAAGCAATGCAGCATTCCTCCCGGGCCTCCATTTTGCACTGCTTTCAGGCTCTGGCATCTCACTTGCATCAGCAACTGTGTGTGTTTTCATCAGCTAACGAGGGTGTAGACCATGCAGAAAAGGATGCAATGCTTCAATCCTTCTAAAGAAGTCCAATTTCTGGCAGTCCTGCAGAGCTGTGCACCCACAGCATGACTGCAGTGCTCCCAGGGCTCATTGCACCCAGTGCAAGGTGTTGCTGCAGCTGCGATGCAGCTTATCTGCACGCAGGAGGTGGACAGAAGGACCTTGTCTGCATTGCTTCCGTGATCAGTTAATTACAGCACTGCAGCTGATGGGGATGAACACATTGAGACGAGCAACTTTGCTCTCAGTGCATTGCAAGGTGGCAAAGTGTGGTGAGCCCGGATGGAAAGCAGAGCCCCAACCCCACCTTGGTTACTGGAAGGTAAAAGATGGTGCACAAAACTGAGGTGCCAAACCCTTGTGTGCAAAATCTGGTGTGCAAAACCCAGCGTGTTAGACCTGGTGTGCAAAGTCTGGTGTGCAAAGTCTGGTGTGCAAATGTCCAATGCACAAAACCCAACATACAAAACTGATGTGCAAAAAGCCGGTGTGCAAAAGCCAGCACGCAAAGCTGCTGTGCAAAACACTGCGTGCAGAACCTGGCAGAACCCAGCATGCACGATCCAACGTGCAAAACCCGGTGTGCAAAGCTCGGCCCGGTGCTGCTATTGATGCATCCACCGATGCGTCCCATCTCCGCAGCGCTCCGGACACACTACCGCCTCTCCGTGGCAGAGCTCCGCACCGCTCTGCTCTCACCCAAATGCACTTTGGGGAATAATTTCCCACCGCTTTGGCAAAATTCGGCTTCGGGGTGAGCGGTGACAAGAAACCCCCCGAACGCAGCGGAATGCTCAAAGGAAAAATCTCGGTTTATTGCGTTATTAACGGCGTTATTAATCATTTGCATTATAAATATCGATACGTATTACAGCTGACACGTAGTTACACGTTTCCCCGAGCAGATCTGCAGGTCTCCGTGTTTTATTCACGCACCCAAAGCCGCGCTGCGATTTAATTACTACGGGCGGTCGCCCCCAGGCACTGAATTGGAGCCAACCCCCCCCCCCGCCTAGCCACGCCCCCAGCGCATTTAACCACGCCCACTTCGTGTAACCACGCCCCCCGGGGAATCCCTACCCAACCCGCCCCCTAGATTAGCGGCGCCACGTGTGTGCGTGACTACGTCACATCCGGCCGCGCACCCGGAAGCGACGCGCTGCCCGGTTGCTATGCGGCGGGGTAGCGGCGCGGTTGGAGGTGCGGGGTGCTGTGCTGTGGTGTGAGGCGGTCCAGGCCGGGTGGTGAGGGCGACAACGGGGCAGCCGAGGGTGGAGGAGCTGCTGCTGTGCTTGGGGAGGGGCTTCAGCTTCTGGGGGTGCGGTTTTTGGGGAGCGGGCTTGGAGGGAGAGAGTGGGCCGGGCCTTGGGGCCTGCCCGCCGCTGGGGCTGTGGGAGAAGGCGGGGGCCGCGGGCCGTGGGACCTATGTCTGCCTGCTGCCCGCTCTAAGCGCGTTTGTGGGCAGCCCTGAAGTGTCCGCCTTCTTCTTCATCTCCTCCTCCTGTTATGTGTTTATACGTGTTGGTGAGGGCTGTCGTCTCTCCAGACAAAACTTTCTCAGCTTTCAGCTCTGCTTGTATTAGAGATGCTTCTTTGCAGCCCTGCATGTGTTCTCATGTGTCTAGATGTGTCTTGTTCTGAGGAGCTCAAACCTAAACTCTATGCTCCGCATGTGGCTTTGCCAGTGCAGCGTGGTGGGGAAGGGTCTGCTTGTTCTACCTGCTGGTGCTGCTTCTTGTAATGCTGTCTGGATTATTATTTATCTCTTATCATTCTTTAATTCAGGAGGGGAAGAGCAATGGCTTTGAGAATAGTTATTCCTTGTCAGTTGGATGTGACTGGCTGATTCTGGAACACCAACTGCTTTCCGTCTGCTGGTCCTCCCAAAATGGGGAGGTAAGAATCCCAAAGGAGCTGTCAAATTGTGATGTTGTTTGAGGGCAAGGCTGAATACCTGCTCACCAGCTTGTGTCTAGTTTGGAATGCAAAGGTGGAAATGTGGTCTTGACTACTTATCTGTCAGGGTGAGCAAAACAGAGCTGGAACAAAGCAAATGAAGTTCATAGAACTTATGTTCATCCTTGGCTCGTTTCAGAGTGCACTGTGTTTCTTTTTGGTGATGAAGTCCATCTTTAAAGCAGATCACAGCCTCACAGAATCCTCTTTGAATTTTAGGATCGGCGTTTCTTGTTTGCTTCCCGCTTCTTGGCACTTCAGCATCTCTCCAGTGGGATGTCCACGTATTTTCAACACTACTTTGCGTCAGATCGTGGTGATTGGAATACTTGCTGCTGCTGTCTCTTTGCTTTACTACTCGCTGGTAGTCATCCGCAATAAGTATGGCCGTGCATCCAGGGACAAAAGGTTTCACAGGTGAGAGTTGAAGAGGCTCTGGTGGGAGGAAAGAAACGTAGTTTTGATGTGAAGGATGAATTGGAATAAAATAAATAAGTGGGGGAAAATATGAGTGGACTTCATGCTTTGTTTTTGAAGCTTTCCTTATTTAGGTTGCTTTCAGTTTATCAATAATTCAGCTTTTATGGGTAGCGCTTCAGTGGCAGTGTAATGCTGATAGCTCTGCTTCTTGTGATGGAAACTGTTCTGTTTTGAGTCTGTTAAGGGATACCTGCACGTGGAGTTTGATTGCAAGGCGGTAATGCTGAGTTTTCTTCTAGGTATCTTGCTCGGGTAACGGACACTGAAGCTACAGATACAAACAACCCCAATCTGAACTATGGGATCGTTGTGGACTGTGGTAGCAGTGGCTCTCGGATTTTTGTGTATTGTTGGCCAAGACACAACGGTAACCCACACGACCTGCTGGACATAAAACAGATGAGGGACAAAAATAGAAAACCAGTGGTTATGAAAATCAAACCAGGTATTGGAAAATAAATGATTTTGAGATGTGATTTTCTAGATAGCTGTGTATCCAAACTTGGCTTTTTCCTCAAACCAGCACTTAAAGCATCTGGGCAAAAGACATGTAGAAGCTGTTGGTGTGGTAGTACTCCAGATTTCTTTGAGTTTTGCTTGCAGAGAGCTTTGCTCATTATTAGAGCTTGGAATGTGACAGGAAGGAGAGATTTCTGTGTGTGCTAAGACAGTTGCTGGTTCAGTTGTCAGTTAACTTGGTTCTGTTTATTTAGTGAATAAATAATCTGCTCTCTATAAGGCTACTTGAAGCAATTATTTAAATAGGTGATTGTAGCAGAAATGCTGAGTTATGGCTTGAAGCAGTGATGGGGCACCTGGTGGGAAGGCAGGGCCAACCCAGGGAGCTCAGCTGCATGCAGTGCAATGCACCTGGGTGACCTGAAGGGCTGGAGCCAGGATCCCCCCCTTCCTGGCCCTCATTTAGGGGTTGGAAATGGAGGTGAGGGCATCTCTCTGGAGATCCCTGCCTACCTGAAGCCTTCCAAAGGTAAGCAGTTGTTTTTTCCCCTTTATTTCTGCATCCTTGACTGCTGTATTTGGGCTTTTCCTCATTTGCTGCAGCCTAGGACTTCTGCCACCCCACTATTATTACTCTGCTTTCCATCACGCTGTAGCATTACAGTGATAGATCTACCATAGATTTTTGCTTAACAATTATCCTGCAAGTATTAGCTTTTGTTATTCATTTCTTATTTCCTTAGTTGAATTCCTGGTTTTGGGTTGATTATTCCTGCTCCGCGTGTCAGTTATCAAGACTTTTCTAACAGGAAATTGAATTGCTTCGCTTCCATGTTTCTCTGTTTTGCCAGGCATCTCAGAGTTTGCTAACACTCCTGAGAAGGTCAGTGATTACATTTTCCCACTTCTACGCTTTGCTGCTGAACACGTGCCCCGTGCAAAACACAAAGAGACTCCTCTTTATATTCTGTGTACTGCAGGGATGCGGATTCTGCCCGAAAGGTCATTGGCTCTCTTAATTTTTGCATTCAGATTAGCAGGCCTTGTGTCTCTGCCTGTTTTTAACTGCTCCATCTGTGATTTTGCAGCCAGCAAAAGGCAATACTTGAAGATTTGGTCACTGATATCCCCGTGCATTTTGACTTTCTGTTTTCGGACTCGCATGCAGAAGTTATTTCAGGGAAACAGGAAGGTAGGTTTGTGTTGGAGAAACAGTCGGAGCCTTTATGACTTCTGTGCTTCGATCCAGGAACTGTTTTAATTTATTTAATGCCTATTAAAATTCTGGATGTGAGAGATAATTCCTCAATGGCGACAGATGGGGCGTGGGGATAATCATCTGCTGCAATCTCCTGGCTTGTCTAAACGTTTCCTAATTGGCAGTGACAATAACTCATCTGTGGTTAGCAGTGATCTGAGTCCGTTTTCTGGCTTTATGTGGGGAGGGTTGAGGATAAGACACTTGTGAATGAAGAGCTGTAGAAGGGAAAAATGGCTTTAGAGGAGCGGTGTTTTGTTGTGCTCAGTTTGCCGGAGGCAGAAAATAGCTTTATAGGAGCTAATGTGCTTGCTTTGGTCTGAAATCTACACGTGAAGCTGTTAATGCGTTGGATTAGGATTTTTCTTAGAATCTTGACTTGGAAAAGGAGATACGGAGTAATGTGTTGGGCATGTTTCATGCATAAGTATTATATTAAATGTGATATGTTGTATTAATTCAGAATATTCCTGAAACATCCCAATGTTTCCTTATCTGTGTAGGAGTGTACGCATGGATTGGCATCAACTTCGTTCTTGGAAGATTTGAGCATACAGATGATGGTAAGTGGCCAGGAATGGGATTTTGGGAAGGATTTAAAGCACGTTGCTGTGCCATCGCTGTTGATTTTTGGTAGAGAGTTAATAGTGCATGTGTAGGTGCTGATGCTTGATTAATATGTATGTGAAAGTTTGGTGATCTGCCTTGCTAGGAAAAAAAGGTGAGACAGAAACAGCGTAGAGCTGCATTCTGCCCATTCCAACTGTATTTCCCAATGGCTTTTGGTTGTTTTATCCAGAGGATGAAGCAGTTGTGGAGGTGCACATCCCAGGCAGTGAAAACAAAGAAGCTATCTTCCGTAAGAGGACAGTGGGTATTCTTGACATGGGTGGAGTGTCGACTCAGATAGCGTACGAAGTCCCTAAAACTGTAAGCTTTGCCTCTTCACAGCAGGTTATTATCTGTGCAACTTTCTTCTTTTCATTTTGGTTTATTTTAATGCATATTCCTTTTTTTTTTTCCCTCCACCCCCCTCCCCCCACCCCGTTTTCTTTGTTTTGAGTCTTGCTCTTCATTCCATCACATCCAAGCCAAAGGCAAGAGAAGATGGCAAATACGAGTCCTTCATCAGCTAAGCACTTCATTTGTATTTCTTCATTCAAAAAGTTGATTTCAATGAGCACAACCTGTCACTAACTTTTAAGTGGGTCTGCTTTCTTTCTCTGTGCGTGCATGTATGTATGCTTGTACGACTTTTAAATCTGTGTGATACTAAGAGACTGTTTAATAGTTTAGAGACAGAACGTTTATAGTTGTTTTCCAAGGTCCTTTATAAGGTTTGTTTGGGTTTCTTTTTCCTTCACGAGTTGGATTCGTAGTAACTGACTTAAAAGGACATGGGGATAACAGTTCAGTTGGTTGAAATATCACCTACATCTTCATCACAGTTCATCTGTTATAGGATGCAGATCTCTTTGTTGGAAGGCTTAAAGGGAATATAACTCGCTCTAATTGCATTCCACTGAGATCTAGAGTAGTGCCTGAAGCTTTAGAATTGGGTAACCTCCCATTAGCATCGCTCTGACTTCACCTGAAGTCAGAATAGTGTAAAAGCTGTGCGTGGTTTGGCTCTCAGTGCACTGCTGTAATGAGGTACATACGTATATTTACACTCTTCCTGTGAAATTACAGGTCTGTATGTGTGTATAGCTAAACAGAAGTATGAGCATTCAGGTTCAGAGCAAACTGCCCCAGCCAAAGGTGAATTGGAGATAGGATTGGTGGAGATGGGATGAGTTGCAGGCAACTGATGATGATGGTTGGTGTGGCTTTATCTGAATGCAGGCCAATACAAAGCAGATGTTCTGGTGTGGAACCTCTCTAGATTCTTAAACAGAGAATGGGCAACAGCTGACGGTGGTGCTTAAAGTCTGACTGCTGCTTCTCCCAGAAGAAATATCACTTCAGTGTCATTCATAGCAGCTCCTGGTTTGTGCGTTTCCTTGAGTACCAGTGGCGTCCAACACAGTGCTTTGAAAGCAGTGTGCTTTGCTCTAACAAATAGAAAGCAATGTGGACTTGTGAAAAGCAAATAGATGCGTAAGGAGTGACATTTAAAGTTGTCAAAGGCATCTTCTGTTTCAAAGCGCTCATCTTCAGGTTCTGGTTCACGTTGTTCATGTTTAACCTTAGTGCTTGTGTTCTGACAGGAGGAAGTTGCCAAAAACTTGCTTGCAGAATTCAACCTGGGCTGTGATGCTCATCAAACTGAGCATGTGTATAGAGTCTACGTTGCAACATTCCTTGGCTTCGGAGGGAATGCAGCACGACAGAGATATGAGAACAGTGTATTTGCCAGTACAGTGCTCAAAAATGGGTAAATGGCTTTAATTGCTTGGAGATAAAGCTTCTGTAACCCCTGACTTAAATGTGTTTAGTCAAGTGTCTTGATGTAGAACTTAGTTTGTACAGCGTGCCGTGTGTAATGTTGGAGTTTCTTTAAATAAGGATATCTTCTTTTGATGCTTGCGTATCTCAAGAGCTTGGCGTTTCTGATCTTATGCTGTTGCTTTCCTTAATCAGGCTGCTGGGCAGACAGACTGGCCTGACTTCAGATTCCCCATACCTCGATCCCTGCCTGCCCGTGGATGCTCAGGATGAGATCCATCAGAATGGACAGATAATGTATTTGAGGGGAACGGGAGACTTCAATCTGTGTCGTGAGCTTATCCAGCCCTTCATGAATAAGACCAATGAAACTCAGACCTCCCTTAATGGTGTCTACCAGCCTGCTGTGCACTTTCAGAACAGTGAATTCTATGGTTTCTCAGAGTTCTATTACAGCACTGAGGACGTGTTGCGCATGGGAGGGGATTACAACGCTGCTAAATTTATCAAAGCTGCAAAGGTAAAGTGTTCTCCAGGGGAAACTCTCTCTCTGGTTTCAACCAGCTGCTCTACAAAAGCACTTTATGCTGAAAATCTTGCAGCAGAACTCTAAGGATCCCAATCTTTTTGTCCTGTGGTAACCTATCACAAGGCATCTCTTTTCCTCATTGGATGTTCTTTTAAAATCCTGCTTTAAAGCACAGTAGTAAAATATGCTCTAAAGGAAATAGGGTGCAGAGAAGGATTGATATTGGAGAATCCCACCCCTTGGTTCTCCTTGGGTATCTCTTAGAATGAATTTGTTTTCCTCTTGCCTTCTGCGTTTTGTGCCGGTTTCACAAGTGTTAATCCAAACAATCTGCTGGGGACAGTCATGCTACAGTGTGCCCTATAGGAATATGATGACCTGCTTTGGCAGTGCCACAAGAATAGGATTCACCTTCAGGTGTATGACTGAAGAATTTAAGTAAGATCATCAGTTTGATTACAAATGCCAAGTAAAGATCAAAATGGCTGCACACAGGATACAGCGAAATGTGTGGTCAGACTTAGCAGCAGTGCAAGGGATGCTGTTGTCTACAGCTTGGTATTTACAGGGCATCTCACCTCATGGCATTTCTTTACTTCAGGGCAGAAGCGTGTTGAAATCTTTCTTTTTATTCTCTCTTGTCTTTTCTTTAAGGATTATTGTGCCACTAAGTGGTCTGTCCTACGGGAACGTTTTGACCGTGGTCTTTATGCATCACATGCTGATCTCCACAGACTGAAGTAAGTATTTGTGTTTGTACAGCAAATCCATTCATGCAGAGTTGCCAGGAGAGAGGTCACATCCAAATGGTCCATTTAGTGAAATCATTAGAAGTGTGAATATAACTTTAAATATTGCATCAGCCAGAAGAGTTACTGCTATTCCTGTGTCTCTGAATGTGTTCCTCAGCCCTTTTGGACTCTTAGGAATTGAATGCCTGATGATATGCCTTTTTTTTTTTTTTTTTTTCCCTTTATAGGTACCAGTGTTTTAAGTCTGCCTGGGTATACGAAGTATTTCACAGTGGCTTCTCTTTTCCTGCAAGCTACAGCAATTTGAAAACGGCTCTGCAGGTGTATGACAAGGAGGTGCAGTGGACACTGGGAGCCATTCTGTACCGAACACGGTTTTTACCTTTAAGGTACTGCTGGTTTTCTGCAACATCTGGGCAGTTTTGGGGTGGAATTGAGGGGGTTTTCTCCAGTTAGAGGGAGGCGAGGTGCTGCTTCCAGTGCACGTGTACAGCCTAAGGACGTGTTTGAAGTAGTTTGGCCACTAGTGTCTTCTAAAAGGTTTGCTTTGGTTTGGAAGCAAGGCTTGATTTGTGACTTACGTGTTATCTCCTTGCTTCCTTTCAGAGACATCCAGCAAGAAAACTTCCGTGGAAGTCACTCCCACTGGAGGAGCTTCTCCTTTGTTTACAATCACTACTTGTTTTTTGTCTGTTTTCTGATTGTGCTGCTCTCCATCCTGCTTTACCTGCTGAGGCTCAGACGGATCCACAGGCGAATGCTGCGTAACAGCTCGTCTCCTTCCCTCTGGATGGAGGAGGGCCTCGCACCACAGAAGATCTCTGCAGCTTTATGAGAGGCTGTGATGGAGAGCAACTCTTGGACTTCCTACACAAAAAGCCATTTTTGCCTCAGGGTTTCTCTCTTTTTATTTCATTTTTTTTTCCCCTTTGAGTCATTGAGGAAGCAAATTGCCCAGAGTGTGGGATTCAGCTTGGTTTTGGAAATACAGGGAAGTGGAGTCGGTTTGTCTCACGAAATAATATCTGCCAAAAATTCCTTATTATTATTTTTTTTAATTAATGCACTTTGGTGTGTAACGGGGCGAGGAAAGACTGTCAGTAAGTATGTAGCGGCAGCTTAAGCTATGTATGGTAAGAGAGAGTGTGAATTCTCATCCTGTGGGTGAGACTGTGAAATTCTGTTAGTCAGGATGAATGAGTTTTATTTGCTTTTCCAGATTCCAGGACTCGTATTGCTGGATTTCTCAATGCTGAGCTTCCTCAGTCAAAGGAAAGGAAGTGCAGGGTTTTCAAAAGCAGCGAGAAAACAATCTCTTAGATCAGCTTTTCCAATTTTATTATTCTATAATAAGTACTGTGATGGAGAGGGAAAAGTCTGTTGCATCCAACGCTGTGCTTCCAAAAGCTGCTTACAACTGTTTTGTATGTGACAGTCTCTCCTTTTATCTTGGAAGCTGTATCTGCATAGTGGCACAAGTCACCACTTTTTAATCCTTTCTTTCTCTTTCGTAGTCAGCCAGAGATTGCCCTGAAACTCCAGTATGGTGGAAAGAACTGGAACATGCCTAAGCTTTTTGTTTCTGCTAGATTAGACATGCACAATGTCTCTTATTTTTTTTTTTTTTAAGTACTCTGAATTGTTAATTTATATTTTATTTAAAGCTGTTAATTTTACTTGAAGGTGAATTTGTCCATGATTAAAAGTGGGATTTATATGACCTCCTGGTGTATGGGTATTTTATTCGGTATAAATCGCTTCTGTCCTCACTGCTTGTGTCCAGCTGGCAATATTTGTCTTCTCTTTTAGCAGGTGTGAAGATGCAGAAGGACAAGATGCTGTTTTCAGTGCTGAAGAACTGGGGATGTTGATTCCATTTTGTTACCCTCAAGGTGCAGTTTCTTCCTCTGAACATCTCGATGCTTTGAATTGTGTTATTGTTTCCTTTTGGTGCCTTGACTGCAGAGACTGTGGGTTGGGACTGTGTACACCTCTCACTTCTGACATCTGGAGCTGCGGTACAAACATTTTTGCACTCATAGGCTGATAATTCTTATCAGTAAACTGACACTGCTGCTTGTTACGGGGCCTGTGCTTCCTGTTTCTGAGATGCCTAAAACTGAACACAGAGCTTCTAATTGCATACTCCGATAATGCAGCCCCCATTCGGACAAGGGTCAGTGTTAAAGGGTTAATGTTAAAGTGGAGAGGAAGTATCAGAGTGTGATATGGTGATATCCAGACAGGTGTGGGGGTGCTTGTAATTGTTACAGAGCTTAAAGCCCAGCAAGCACAAGGGAGGAGGTGCAGATCGACCAAAACCACTTTACTTTGCAGCTCCAAACTACTTAGGAAGAAAGAGGAATCCTTCCCGTCCTGCTCTTAGCCATGCTTGCTCCAAAGACACCACATTAAACAACAAGCACGAGAGGAAACATGATTCCTTTAAGAGCCTTAGGAATACCTGTTTTCACTCAATACCTTTTCCTAGGCTCAGGTTTCCATGCCACAATGGTAATATTTATCTGTTTGTGTCTGTTTCTGCATTAACATGCTTTGTTTTCTTTCTCCTGCTTCTCCCATTCGCCTTGTCCTTTCTCCAGGTGCGTTTAGGGCTGGTAAGAATGCAGAAAAGCAGGGGGGAGAGGCAAGGGCGCTGCTCTTTGACCTTCCTCAGTGACCTGGAATGGGCAGGAGCATGATGCTGCAGGTTTCAGCTTTGCAGCCTCTTGAATGCATCACTCATCATCTTGCTGCTGTGTTTTTCATGTATGGAATATGTCCAAACAGGGCCAAAGGTGGCCCCTAATGGAAGAAGTGTTTTGGAGACAAAGGTATGCCTATGAAAGAGAGAGGGAGAGCCTGGGGTAAAGAGGAGAAGAGGCCTACAGCTCCTCCAATGTGGAAACAAAAGGGTTTTTTGTGCCTCTGCAGCACTTTGCAAAGGGGACATTCAGCAGCAGTGACTCGATGGCACGCCTGATCACGGGCACCTTGTTCTTCTCCCATTGTTTCTGCCATTGTTGCTACCAAATAACGCATGAAGCTCATTGAAAGCTTGAAATGAGCCTCGTTGAGGGCTTTGCTGTGTCCCTTTCCCTGGGCATTAGCTTCTATGTGTGTAACGTTCAGGGGACTGGGTCCTTATAGCTGTTTTTCAGATCACTCACTCACTTTTAAGAATGGGAGGATGACAGTGACTTTCTAGCCTGAGCTTGAAGATCTTTAGAATGCTTTCTGAGGATGAGGAGGGAGCTGCTGCATTTACACAGGGATAGTGGAGACCGGTACCTTGCGTTCTTGAGCATCCTTGCCCTTTTTGCTCTCTTAACAGCCTCATTCCGTTCATTTCAGTCCTTCTTCCCTTCTCCATTTCTTCTGGATGTAGCATTCTCAGTCACAACTAAATGAATCCTTCAGCAGGAGGATGACAGAAGAGTTCTGTCAGCTCAGGGCTCCTTGGGGCCAGCAGTCCTTTCTCTTGACCTCCAGGCATAGAAGTGCGTGCTCTGCTGTTAGAAGGGGGACTCTTGCCATCTAGTGGGAAGGGTTGGTAAGCTCGAGGACCTCTGCCACCCCCCCCCAGGGAAAGATGACAAGGTGCATCCTTCCTTCCTGGGTTGGTGTGGTAGGAGTTGCTTTCTGCACGTGTGGGATCAGCTCTTGCTGCTTTCCCACCGTCTCCTCCTGGATGGCTGAGTGGCACAGAGTTGTTGAGAACCCGCACACATGGGGAAGGATTTTGCTTGGGGGGAAAGCTGGATTTCAGCAGCTGAATCCTTAAATCAGTGCTCAAAAGCAAGTAGGATCAATTAGGAGAGAGTGAAAAGTGCTTGCAAAGTGCCTTGTGCTTGGGTCTTCCTTGGCTTAGGAAAACCAGTACCTTGCATTCCAGTTGGGAACTGCAGCATTAACTGGTCTCTCCCCCCACACCTTTCTTGAAAGGCGAAGGATAGAAATACGAGGAAGATGCATGTGCTTTCTCTGTGGTTGTGATGCTCTGTTGTTCCACCTGCATGGGAACAGCAGCTGTCGTGTAAGCATTGAGCTACAGTGTCATTTCTGAGCTCCTGTGCTTGCTACGTGAATACAGTTGTTGTGTTTCATGGGGAAATCGTGGAAAGTCCAGTAGGGATTAAACATGACATAAAATACACTGGTTTATTCCTCACTGTGAGCTGCATCGTCTTCTCTATGGTTGCTGGCGTTTGTTATCCATCTGGTGAGTGCAAAAGCAGAGCTTTTCCTCTATAATTACACACAGGAGCAATATTCCAGTAGGGCCAGCGGGTGTGAGAGCTGCCACGTGTCGTTAACACCTCGCAGGGCATCAGGTCCTTTGGTTCCCCCAGATATCGCTCTGTATGTTTAGGAGGTTGAGTTGACCTGGGTGAGATTTGGACCAATGGCTCCAGAGAGTCTACGGGGTAAAAGCATGAGGCTTGTGGAGGTAATGAGCCTTCCCTTTTAAAAAGAACTAATGATTAGGGGAGATTATAGAACCTAATAGCGCATACCTAATTTTTTTTGGAAGCACAGACCATGACTGTTGACTGCTTGGTCAAATCCAGCCTTGACTTGTCCTTATAGCAAGGTGTGCACTGCAGGCAGATACAGGAGGAAATGCTGAGGATGTGGCCCTGAAATTTGTTGTGTTTGGGTATTAGGAAGAGTTTCTTCACTAGAAGAGAGCCAGGATTTGGAATCGCTGGTCCTTGTGTGTCCCTTCCAACCTGGTTTCCTTCAGATCAGATGATGCAAACCCAGCCTAAGCGGCATTTACCCCTGTAGATTTTGAGAGGCTTCCTATTTTATTTGTTAGCTCTTTGCTGGGCGCTCTCCTTCTAGTCTTAACCTGCTGCAGAATGAAGGGGGCAGCAGATTTCCCTGAATCCAGCTCAAGAGCTTTGCTGAATTCCTGCCGAATGCTTCGCTTTATGCAACCCACAAACACTTCCATCAGCTGGAAGCCTGCATGGCATTTGCTGCTCGTATCCTTACCCGACCCGGGCATCCACAGAGCATTCCTCCTGCAGGCTGTCATGTTTCTCCATGCCTCGATCAGCAGACGCTCACACATTCCTTCCTCTGGTTGAACAGCTTTCAGCTTCCTGCTGGTCTGAAACAGCTCTGTTTGGTGCAGCTTCTGCTGTGAAGCATTTTGCTCCTGGTGTCCCTGGGTTTTGACCCATCAGATGGTGCTCTGCTAATGGCAATTTGCAGCATTTTTGCTACAGGAAAATCAAGGCACTGCAGATCGTTCCCGTTGACAGCTGCTGTTGGCTTCCCTGGGAAGAAGAGCAAAGCTCTGTGTGGTTTCCTAACTTGACATCTTGATATTTTCCATGAGTTGTACCAAGAAGCCAATTATCTTCTTTATAGTCCTAGTTTTATA
Source organism: Alectoris magna (assembly GCA_030625065.1). Taxonomy (NCBI): domain Eukaryota; kingdom Metazoa; phylum Chordata; class Aves; order Galliformes; family Phasianidae; genus Alectoris; species Alectoris magna. The sequence continues at coordinate 2,700,768 of CM060587.1, forward strand.
GGAGTTGCACTGGACCTTTGGAGATCATCAAGTTCAACCCCATAATATTTATTAAACAGTGTGATTGACGTTGGAGGGCTGCCCTGCCAACTCATGGGAGCGTGGTTGGCATCTCCTTGCCCGTGTTGTCGATTTTTCTTGGTGGTTATCACCTCAGAGCCTGCCTTGCCAGTAAGTACTGGGACCATTTGTGTACTGGGTTGGAATTTTTTGAGGTCCCTTCCAATCCAAGCCGTGCTGTGATTCTCAATTACAGACCAATCCATTCCACCAAGAGCTGACACAATAGGGAGCAGGAGGGATTCTCCTGAAAGCGAGGTTGAGCTTCTCCAGTGTTGTCGGTTTAATCCATGATGCCTATTGCCCTTGCTTAAATTCTACATTGCTGCAATATGCTTCCAGTCCAGCTTCCAACAGTTGGTCTCGATGACCCTTATGGGTCCCTTCCGACTAGGGATAACCTACAATATGATTCCTTTCTCTTCCCAGCTCGTTGCAGGTTCCTCCAATGCTGGTGGCCAACTTGCTGAGACATCCTTTTCCAATACATGGTGGCATCAGATGGTGGGGAGCTCTGCACGTCAGTGCCTGAGCAGCTGGGGGTGAGGGCTAATGCAGATTAGGATGAGAAATGGGGCTGTGCTCTGAGCAGGAAGGGTAAATGGTGTTTAGAAGTGATGGGGGAAACCTGGGAAAAGGGATAAGTCTGATGGCAGATGTGTCCTCGTAGCGTTTGGTGTTAAATCATTGGAAATATACCCAGAGGTGGAGATAAAGCACTAAAAACCTAACAATGGTACTCTAGAAAGTCATTTAAAAACGTCGTATTTCATCTAGGGATGTAGTGAACTGAATGGGGACATTCCTCCTAAAGTTGGCTTTTGTGGATACCTTTGTGCCTATCAACTTTCTGCTGACTTGTTTGAAAATCCCATTAAACACCCCGGTTCAAATATACGTGGCCAAAGCTGGGGAGAAAATACATTTCCATTTGTTGGGAAATGCTGACGTTTCAGAACGCACTTGGGTCAGAAAATATAATTTCAAGGTGTTCTCCGGAACGGATTTGCAAAGCACTGTTTTTCCTTATTGTTTTTACAATTAGAAGAATGCTTTATTTTGTTTATTAATGAAGAATTGACTCGGGCATCAGGACACTGAGGGGTTTGGGGTAACTCTTGGCGTGGATCTGGTTGGTTCTGAAGGATGTGCTGTTCAGATTCCTATCCCACCTCCTTCCCTGCAGTCCTGCCTGGATATTTCCCCCCCCCCCCCCCCTCCCCTGTTTCCCTCCTGTTTGCAAAGCTTGTGCTCAGATTACAGGACAACCCATGATATCACCCGCTATGAGCCGAGGCTGAAGGGGTTGGGTCTTGGGAGGGGTTTGCTTGGTGAACTCCAGTGAAATTTGGCAGGAAGCAGCAGCTCTTTGCAGCGTATTCCTCTGGCTGCGGGATATTTCCCAGCGCGGAGGGGACCACTCGAACAGCTCAACCCCAAAGGGAGAACTTCAGCACCGAGGTCACCCCCAGCACAACCTACCACTAACCCCAAGGTAACGCGGTGCTCTCACCCATTCTCTCTGGGGAGGAAGGAGCTGACGAGTTAAACCTTTCTAACCCTCTCGTGCTGAAAGTTTGACTTCGCCTCTTCTCTTTTCCTCTTTGTTTTCCTTCTCTCCCATCACTGCCTGCAACCTTTAGCCTTAACGAGCTGGCAATAAGGCGTATGATTCCACTAATTCCCGAGCCTTGATTAGGGAGGGATGACACAGGCAGAGCGTCCCTTTGCAAAGATGTTGCCAGCAAGTTATTCTCCCCTTTGCTTGCACACAGGAGAGCGCTAATGAAGCAAAGAAAAAAAAGAAGACATGCTGCAAACTGCCTGCAAGTCGAGGCAGTGCGTATTCTCTGAGGTTATTACGATCTGCTTGATTTAAAGCAGAAAGCTGCAGTGCATGCCATCCACACCGTGTAAACGTTGCCAGCTACAGGCAGTTTGAATTCTCCTCTTTGAATACTGTGCTTTCAGTGGAAAAGGCTTTGGTGCAGATGTTTCCCATTGGCAGGAGGCGTAGAACAGATACATCCATAGATAAGGAACTTTGCTGTGGTCGTGCTTGGGATCTACAGCCATTTGCTAAAGCAGCCTACTGGCAGCTTTCATTAGTTAGGCTGTTTTATCACAGGGTTTCAAGATCTGCACCTGAAAAGTTGCAGCAGAGAAACGTGGGACTGTTTCTGGAATGACTCTGCCTTCCTTTAGGTAAATTTTTGTCCTTCATACGAGAAAGATGTTACTGTGGGAGGGTGAGAGCGGTTTAAAACCCAATACAAGGTAGCACACTGTGCGGTAGTAGCAAGGTAGCACACTTTGTCTGTCTGGGAACAGTAGGAAACCTGGTTAGCATCTCTAATCAGCTCATAGCTGTGACACTGCACTGCTTTCAGACTGGTACTGAACAGGGGCTGCAAGTAATTTGCTGTCGGGTTGCCGCTTGCCAGTTTCATTTCATCTGCACTGAACCACCCGCAGGGGTAGAATTTCCTGGGTTGGAAGTGGAGAGCAGTTAGAAGACATTCAAGCAGCGTTCTGCTGACGGTTCTGTCCTTCTGTAAGTAGTTCTGTCCTTCTGTAAGTGAAGCAGGGACCTCCAAGTGCTCAGTGATGTTCTCCGTAGTTTGTTCAATAGGTTGACCCCAAACATCGTTGACTTTACCTTCCCGTACCACTAATTCCTTCTCTCTTCTTTTTTTTTTTTTGTTTTAACATTTCCCTTCTGTATTCGTGTTCACCTTTCATCCTTTCTTCTCCTGATCTGTTTCCTAATAACGCCACTGGTGCTGCTTAAAAGCACAAAGATGTCCTTTCTCAAAGGTGGCAGCTTCAGTGGGTGGGCTCATCCCGCAGAGCACCAGCAGCAGGTTTGCAAAGCGCTTTCTGCACCATGCAGTGAGCTGCTGTGATTCCCATCTCTGTTCACTTTGGCTCTGTGATACCAGGCAAAGGGAGGAGAGAAGGAAAATGAAGGATTTCCCCAAAAGCTGGGACTCTGTCATCCTTCTAGCAGGTGGGAATCTATGGGTTCGTAAAGCACAAAATGTTACCTTGGGTTGATCTCTGTTATCCTTGTCTGGGCTCTGCCTTGAATCCTGTATGGCAATCTACCTAAAAATACTGTAGCTTGCAGTTGGGATGGCTCCAAAGGTTCATTCAACTTCCACTTTTAGTGTGTTTTTTTGGATTGCCTTATGCTACCTCTCCTAAAAGTAGCTTTTACGCAGACATTCCTAGCAGGGTGGCATCTCATCCCCAAGGAGGCCATCCCATCGTCACAGGATGCTGTATACCAGTTTCTCTATATCTTGTTGTGCTTTGCTTTAGGGCAAGTTACAGTGAAGTCAGCCTGAATGATGGTTGGGGATCCCTAGGACAGGGGTTACTGGTGGCAATGATTTTTCTGGCCACCCCAGTCAATCTGTCCCTTGTAACAAAGGGATAATACATCTCAGCTCTTATCAAAGCGAGCGGTGACATTTCCATTCGCTTTAATAGGACTGGAGAGGCCAATGTGAGTTGCCCGTTAGCTGGAGAACTGCTTCCCCAGTGGGAAATCCTATTACTGCCCTATCACCATGCTTGCTGTGGGATGTGTGACTGGAGAATGAAGCATGGAATTGGAAATGCAGGGAGCAACATTTCAGGTGGCCAGATACCAGCGTGCAGTGCTCCTGGCCATGTCCCAGAGCTGTGGTCAGGGTGTAGTTGTCCCTTCCTCCCGACGGATGCTCCGTGTCATGCAAATCAGAGCATTGCTGGGTCTGCAGTCCCAAATCAGCCACTCGAGACTTCCCTTTTGTTGCTGGATCAGGAGGGGAGCAGGGAAGCAGGTTTGTTGCTGGCTCTGTCGGAGCTGATCTATTGTTCTGATGATCTGGTGAAATGAAAAAGGGATTCTAGCTGCTCGGATGGGCTCTGATGTGGGGAGATGAATAGCCTATTAGTTTCACCTGGCGAATTCTCTGAAGAAGCAAAAGCTCAACGTAATTTTTGAAATGAGATTGCTGCACGCTTTTGTGCAAGCTTGTGTGTGTGTGTCCATCAGTTCAAGGCTTCAGACCAGAGCTCTGCAAAGGGCTGAGTCAGCAGCTTGCAGGAGCGTGTCCCAAAGCCTTAAATTACAACTTAAGGAGTCTCCATCACGATGTCATGGCCTGATGTACAGGAGCCAGGAGACCCGGAGTATTTTCCTGGCTTCTTTATTCAATAAGTTTTTAATGCTCCGTCTTGGATTCTTCTGAATGGGGAGACCAAGTGAGATACTTGTAGGATTATGTCATTAATGAGTCTGGAGGCTGTTAGAGGATTTAAAGGGGAGGAATGAGCCCTAAAGCAAAGGAAATTGCCAGCACAAAGCAGACATCCTGCAAACCCAACCCTGGGTTTGTTCTTAGGGAGCTCAGCGTGTGCAGCTCTCTGGTGTTTCAGCAGGGTTCTGCTCTTCCTGACATCGTGGCTCGGTTTGTATGGCTTTTCTTCAGCCCCTCAATGAACAAGAGCTCTGGGTTTGCAAGGTTTGAGTTCTGGGGTGATGCAAGCACTGGGAAAGCTTTGCTTCTTAGTGTTTGAATGTGCAGCTATTTAGGATGGTAACATGACCTGAAGGGAAGCAGGCTGTGGTTGCTAGTACACACTGCGGTGTTGTCTCCTGGCCTGTGTGCAACTGCTGCTGTTCTGGTCTTAGGGAGAACTCCTCTGAGATGCACTTGCACAGATTCAATGCGATTAGAAGGCAGATTTCAGGCTGTGTTTTTTTTTTTCCATTACCTTCTTCTGGGCCCTGTCTCAAAGGATCCCAATGGAGATGGGACGATTCAGAACCTGAGCATGAGGTGTGTGCCCCCCAAGTCATTCCCCTTGGCAAAGGTTCAACTGCGCATTCACACACAGTTGTTAAAACACCTTTTTTTCCCTCATTAGCCTTTCCTCTATGGAGCAGGGCACCTATCCATCCTCCCCAGATTTTCTTAAATTCTGCAGTAAACAGGTTTTTGTAGCTTCTCGTGGCTCTGAAAGCCTCTAAGCTTTGGGAAACAAAAGCAAATTATCCTGCAGTTGGCTTTTAGTGCTCCCAGGGTGCTGACCTGATGAGGTTTTGCCAAATGCAAGCATTGCACCTGTGAAATTTGCTATGCTGTATATTAGTAATGTCGGTACCCGTTTAAGCCTGTTGGTACCCATTAAAACCTGGAAGTCTGTGCCACCACTCTGCCCATTGACTGTGAGATCTCTCAATGCTGTGACTTCCTACGGGGCCCTGGTATCTTCCAGGGCTCTGTGTTATTAATTAACGCTTCAGGGAGCTCGGTTGGTAACCATTACATCCTGCCTCCAAATGGTTTCCCCAAACCGTTGTGTCTTTTGGCTGCAGTCCTCCATTGAAATGACCCAGGAGCTTTGGTTTGAATTGGATGCAGCCCTGCGAGCTGGATCTATTCCCAGAAGGTAACCTAGATGGGAATTGGGCATCTCCTCTTAATGATGGCAGCGTGCATTTATCTCTCTCGAGAGCTTCCTCCAGGACTTGACCACAAGGCCAATGATCACAGATGGTGTCCGTTTGCCAAGAGAAAGCCATAATGACACTGAAGGTTGGGTTGAAATCTCCCTCTCCAGGAACTGAGATGAGGTTTCAACCCAACTTAGCTCTTTTGCTGAGGCTGTTTAAATCCTATTTACTCAGTAGCAAGAAACAACAGCCGCGCAAAACACGGCAGGGCAAAACAGATGTTTAAAGATTAGAGCTGAAAACCAGATTTCCCAAAGACCATTGGGCTTACAGCTCTGTGGGCTCTTCGTCCCCCCGCCTCTGGTATTTTTACTTATAACTAACATATGTTATTTCTCAGTGCTATGATCTAAGGGGGTTACTTGGAAATGGTTATCCTGTTCATGACAACTGCTCTGCCCACGTGTTTATCCTCTGGGCTAGAGCCCATCTTGCATCCATGAAACACATTGTAGGAGTTCTCTTTTGAAATCCATGCTGGTGGGTATTGAAGTCAGGCACGTCTGACAGCACTGATGTGCATTGGCTCGGGAGCCTTTTAGTTTTGCAGAACACGTCTCCTGCTCCGCAGACTGCGCTTGCTTTGGGAAATCCCCTTTGTTTCCTGCCGGAGGAGAGCAGCCTTGTGAAAGCATTGTATTTCCTTCCTCTCCATCTGACACGGGGCAGGGCTTTCTTCCATTCCTCTCAGCCTCACCTCCTGACCTGCAGAAATTGGAAAAATACCTTGTCCGCATGCCAGAATTTCTTTGAAAACATACAAATCTCAGTCTGGTGAGGCCACTGTGAGAGTATGTGGCTCCTCGAAACCAAACTGTTACTGTCTTAGAAATGTTTGCCCCACATTCCTCCCCTCCTCTCTTGTATTCCCCCTTTGCTTTTTTTTTTTTTCCCCCTAACTTTTCTACCCCAAACCCAATGCAATCCCTTTAACGAAGTCCTTTACTTCATGCATGTGTCTCTAATGGGAACATCTTCCATCCCCAGCATGTCAGAGGGTATTCACTACTACCAGCCCTATGGAACATGGGGGAAACTGAGGCAGAGGTCGGGTGGCAGGCTGAGATTTAACTGTATCCTGAATTTCAGGCTTGCTCCTTGGGATTTCTGGTGCATCTCTCTAGCTTGAAAGGCTGCTCAGCGTGTCACGTTGGTCCCTTTTTGGGGATAGCTGAGCCCCAGCAAAACCACTGGAGGGTTTTTACATCACAGCATCTGTTTTTGGAGCCCAATCTTTCCCTCTCTCTCCTCGTTGGTATTTGCCAGGAAATAACAGAGCTTTAAGGGCTGGGGAGCTTTTTCCCACTGCGCTGTGGCATTGCTTCATTTGGAAACTATTCAACCATCAGCCCCCACGTGTGCTGCTCGACCACTCTGCGTGCTGGGGAATATGTGAAGTGGGCAGGAAGTGACCAGGCTTTAAGCTGTGCACAGCATCCGGGTAAATTCATCCTCTAATGAGCCAAAAGTTGCTGGTTCATACTTTCAATGGCCAGCTTGCTATGCTATGGGACAAGGCAACCCCAGACCTGATTTAGCAAGCAAACCCTGGAGATCATTAGCACTAGGCAAGGCCAAATGTGATTGCTGTTCTGCAATGCAACCTGCACTGATTTTTCTGCAGAGGAAACAATGTGCAGTGGCAGAAATAAGTCTTCTATCATAGTATTAGGATAATGGACTTCAATAGAAATACATCATCACTTCTGACCACACCGTGCTACGTTTCATTGCCCTTTTAGTTTTTCCATTGTTTAAGTGATGGGTTGTGCTCTTTTTTTTTAAGGGGAGTATGGGGGGAAAGTGTTTATTTCCATCCTAGTTGAGTGTCTTGCACTTCACACTGAATCATAGAATCATTAAGGTTGGGGAGGAGCTCTGAGATCACCGAGTCCATCCATCCTCACCATCCCTGCTAAACCCTGTTGCTCTGTGCCACAAATACTGCACTACTGGATTTGTGGAGGAATAGAAAAATCCCATTGCTGCCATTTTTGACCCTTAGAACGTTGCCCTGGAAAAAAATATTCTCCAGCCAAAGCAATCGGGCTTAAACTTGCAAGTGGTTTTCATAGCTTTCTTCTCATTTTCTTCTCCCACCCCATGAGAAATAATTGACTTTGGTTCTTACCAAGTCAAGTCATTGGGTATAGAGTCTTCCACAGGTTTACCCCCTTCTGAAGCAGGAGGAATGACGTCCATATCCTTACCAAGCCTTACTCACCCTTTCCTTTCATTCCAGGACAGCCGCACAGCACCTACCTGCACTGAGCAGCAGCTGCACACCAACGCTTTGGCTCTGAGAACTGTGAGCACTGAAAATGGAAGGATTCCTGGGCTTTAACCGTAACCACTGTTTCATCATGCTGTTCTTCATCTCCCTGAGCTTTGCCCAGTATGAACACTGGCCCTACCTCCCCGGGTACCCCGAGCCACCCCCACAAGTCTACCAGCCCCCCCAGAGACCAGCAGACGTTCCCAAAATCCAACTACGGCTCGCAGGGCAGAAGAGAAAACACAATGAAGGCCGAGTTGAGGTGTACTACAGCGGCGAGTGGGGCACGGTGTGCGACGATGACTTCTCCATCCATGCTGCACATGTGATTTGCAGGGAGTTGGGCTACGTGGAGGCAGTGTCCTGGCTACCAAGCTCAAAATATGGGAAAGGAGAAGGTAAGGTGACCCCCGGTGCTACAGCATCGTGCTTAGCTCTCTCTCTAACCCTAATAATTCTTGACTTGATGGTCAAATTTGAAGATGTAGGACCAAAGAGCTGAAGGAGCTGATCTTGGTGTGTGAGCTCTAGCAGGAAATAAGGGTAGGAATATCTCCAGCAGCCAGCAGGGCTACTGAAAAGGGAATCTGCAACCATGGATGTAACTTACAGGTAGTTATTTCTCTCTTCACGCTTCCATTGCCATGCAGTGAGTCAAGCAGGACCTCTAAATGCTCTTTCCTCCTGTTCTTCTTTTTCCTGTGAACTATTTGGGCTCTAAGTAGATCACCTCTGTGATGCTGTACAATTCTTTTCCCTCCTGTTATCCTCCCTAGAGAAGCACACGTCGTAGGAGTAGCCTATAAAACCCCAAAGGAATGTGTATGCTTTGTGTCCTATGTAGGACTGTGTTTAGAATAATCTTTTGGGACTCTCCAAGCTGGTCGTGGTGAGGAAGAGCTATTTACCCCCAACCCAAACTGCACATCGCTTCTATTGCGATCAATTATGACTTGGGAAGTTGGACCTTTCCTTTTTATAGACAGTAATAAACTCTCAAAATAGCAATGCTTGAGGTAGAATAGCTCTGTGAGAGTATGCAACTCAACAGCTTGTTTAATTGTCTTTTACTATGCTGTTAGTTAAACACTGGCCAGCAGAGAGTTTCTTCCTCCAAACATTTAAGGCCTGGCACGCTGTTGATGTAACCCACAGACAGATTATTTCCACTCCAGCAGGGATAAACGTGCTGTATGTCTGTTACTTAGCACTGCTCATTAGTGCTCACACCTATAAAACTGCCCATGAAGGAGCAAGCAAGCCTTAACGTTGACTTGAGTGAAACATGAAACCTGGTATGTTGTCCCAAGCTGTGGATTTTGGCTTTTGGGGTGGAGAAGATTTCCGAGAGAGAGAAAAGAATCCATGATGTTGGAAAACAAGCCAGAAAATCATTGCCATCTGATTCAGTGGGTAAATCCTGATGCAGAGAGCCTGCGTAGGGGGGAATTGTGCCTTCCTAGGTCAGGAAGGACTCAATGGACCTAATGTTTGGGGAGCATGATGAGGGCTGGCAGATCCATCAGCTGGCTGGTGTTGAACCAACTGAGCTTTAGGGCTGCTGGAACGAAGCTGGGAAAGCCAAGGGAAACAGCTCCGGCTGCTCTTACAAAATCTCCTTGTGGCTCTGAAGGTTGGGCAATCCCTTCTACCCAAAGGACACATCCTTCAGACAAGCAAAGCTTTGGGGACCCTAAAATATGGGAATAGTTGGTCATTGCTCCTTGGAGTTTAGGGGATAAATCATAGGGGAGTAACACATGCCCAGCACGTTTCCAAAGGGAATGCGAGCAATTGCTAAAGGGGAGTCTCAAAGGTGCTGTTGGTTCTTTGCTTGGAAAATATGACCTCAAGTTCTTGGAGTGGCACCTATTGATTTTTGTCCACCCATCAGTCAGCTCCGAAGGACCTGATTTGTTTTAATGGAATATGCATGTGTGCACATGGACGTGCACGTGCTTTTTGCTGGGGAGAAGAGAGTAACTGCAGTCTGGTAAGTGGATCTGGTCATTGGTTTTCAAGAAGCACACGAATAACAGGAGGTACCAATCAACAGTGGTTTGTTAAGCCTTTTGCAAAAATTTGCCTTTAAAATGTTAGGGCGTTTAATCAAAACTTGGACTGCTCTCATAGGAGAGATTTAATGAGGGTTTGATGAGAAACGATGTAAAGGGAAAGCTTAAATACAGAGGGTGATTTGGTGTGATTAGAGGGCAGGGTCCAATCAGCCAAACCCCTGATGAGCGCAGTGTAGATCTGCATCTTTCTGAGCCTCATCTCTATTTTCTTTCCCCTTCAGGGAAAATTTGGATGGACAACGTTCACTGCAATGGCAAGGAGACCACGCTGGCAGCCTGCACCTCCAATGGATGGGGGGTGACAGACTGCAAACACACCGAGGACGTGGGAGTGGTCTGCAGTGAGAAGAGAATCCCCGGCTTCAAGTTTGACAACTCGTTGCTCAACCAAATAGAGGTAAATGGGCTTTAAAATCCCAGGATGGTGATCAAGTCATCTCCGGAGATGTCTGCTACATGTTGTAGGTTATCTGAGCTGCACCCTATGGCGAGAGCAAACACTTGATAGTGCTTTTCTTAATTGTATTTCTAAGGAAAAAAATAGGAGAGCAGAATGTTTGCTGTACCCATAAGCTTCTGCCTGTGTGGCTTTGCTGGTCCATAGCACCGAATTGCTGAGTTTTCTTTCCCCTCGTGGCTCCCTTTTGGAGCAAACTGGAGGTCTTTGGTGTAACAGTGGGGGTAGGGTTTGGAGCAAATAGGGCTTACAAGCATGAGGGTTGGGAGGGATGGGTTTACAACACGAAAGGGTTTTTGGTCTGGTTCGCTAAGTAATGATGTGACTGTGATGATTCTATGGAAATAGTTCTGGGAATGGGAGATCAGTGCTAGAAGTGATGAAATGAAACATAAGAGGAGGAAAACGTGGGCTGGTCACTGGGGGGAAGGCTCTGGATTTTGGCTGAGGTTGGATCTCCAGGGGAAACGACAGGAGTAAAATGCCTGGAATCACTGCTCAACCAGCACTGTTAGATTTCTGCAATACAAGGCATGGTGGGGGAATAACCCAGGGGGAATGCTGGGCTGGAAAGAAGCTGGGCTGAGCTCATCAGAAGGAAAAAAACGTTTGCTCTTTTGAATGTTCAGGTTGGAAAATATTTGTGGTGACTCAGCCAACTGCTCCCTTGTTTCAACGTGCAAAACATATCAAAAGGACTTCTCCACTAACCAGAGTCAAAGCTTATTCTAAGCAGAGAGGGAATCCAGGGTGCATCACACACCACACTGTGGTTTCCATGGCTGAGTCTTGGCTCTGTTTGCCATCTGAAACAAAGCATGCAGCATTCTTTATCACTGTGCAGCAAAATTATTCTAGCATTGCTTGGTAGTCACTGATGGATGGAAGGCTCTGGAATTCTGCTTGCCTTGACCTGGCTTCCCTCAGCTGCAGAGGGGAAGGAAGGCCTTCCAAAGGGATCCCAATGACCCCAGGCAGTTGCTTAGGGAGCGAGGCGAGCTCATAGAACATCAGTGATGGCTTTGGCAGATGTGTGCTTTCCCAAAGCCACAGTGAATCCTCCAAAGAGAGGCCTGGAAGAAAGGATGCTTTAGTCTAGACGGAGGTCGCATCACACTGAGATGCTTTGGGTATTCATCATAAAAGCTGGAGAAGGCTCTGCTTTTCCATTAGCTAAGCACTGGAGGTTGATTAATGAGTAGAACGCATTGGGGTGACCGAGAACTGGTTGTGCCGATGCTGCGTGGGTGTTGAGCTTCAATGTAAGATAAAGAGAATGAATCATGAGATGGGAGCAGTTCATGTGGCTGAAGCCATAGGGGAAACAGGTTTGGATGAGTTGTATTCTCCACAGCCTGAGAGTTGGGCATGGGTGAAGGTATTCACCACTATGATAAGTGATGAATTGCATTCCCAGCTGTGGGTGAGGAGCACTGGTAACCAAACCAAAGGCACTGGTGTGGGTAGAGAGTTCTCTCATACCCCTCTAAAGTCACAGGGAGCTGAAGGGTTCTTTATACTGCTGGTTTTAATGCTGCAGGATTAAGGCTAAAGGTGATGTGCTATGAATTTTTCAGATGCCTTTGTGGAAGCACATCTCAGTCACAGCCAGCTGTCAAATGCTTCAGGTTTTCCACCCCCCTTCCAACTTCCCTCCTCTTCTCTGTGTTTGCTTTATCTCATTAGCAGCTGCTGTGGCATAGTTGGGAGTCAGAGACGATGAGAAGGGTTACTCATAGGGTCACAAACCACCAAACAGCGAGGTCAAAAGGCTGATGTGAACGCAAGCTTGAAAGTCTTTGCCCTCTCCAACATGCCTGGGAATTCTGCATGTCATAGCTTGCATTCACTGGGGGAAATGTCATCGTTCTGTGAGCTGCTGGGTTCCTCGGGCTGGAGCCCAGTGCTTTCCCAATGGTTGTTTCCCCATTAGGATGGAATCAGAGTGAGGGACCTGAGGTTTTTTTATGGACAGATCTCTCCACTGCCTTCAGCTGCTGCACTTGTGAGGGTGGTGTGATAATAGGTGATGCATCGAGGCAGCACTACTGTAGTGGGAGCAGCACTTTTGTCCTGCCTTCTTGGGAAATGCATGCTCTGGGCAGCACGGACAGCCCATCACCAAGCAAGTGCCATTGCACTCCTCTTAAATTCCTCATTTGGAAATTGACTTCAAGCCCTTCAGTGCTACTTTCCGTGGGGCTGCCAAGGTTTAACGGGGAAAGCCAGCAGCTATAAGGCAACGTCTGACTTCATTCTGACTCAGTTCCAGCTCGGAGGGGCTGTGCAAACTGATGTTTGCTCAAATCTGGCCCCACTTCCTAAAATCCGACAGGCGGAAGGTTTGCATGCTCTTAAAAAGCAACACGAGAGCCCTCGAGCAGAGCTTGTTTTTATTGGACATTATGCATGCCTTCCTTCCCCAGTTTGGAAATGCTGTAGATAAGTGGTATAGGATGAAACTTTCCATCACCAGAAGCCACTTAGCTTAAATATATATATATGTGTACGTATGCTCAGCCAGATCTTTTCCCATCACAGCTCATGCTTGGAGGGTTACATCACGCCTCTTCCTGTTCCTGAGCCTTTCCATTTCTGCTCCCTCGGTTCTATGCAGTGGTGGGAGATCTGAGACACAGAGACAGCAGATGGGCAGGAAGAGGTTTATAAGGACCAAGCTTAGGGCAGCTCTGAAATCAATCCATCAGCCTCTTGCTGAAGGGCAAAGTCCCATTCTTTGTGCTTGATAGTTTACAGCAGATGCTGCAGCTTTTAGCCTTGTTCAGAGGGTTATTTCTTGGAGAGTGATGGATGCACAGAGTGGGATCAGCCCAGTGCCCTCTGAGCATTGTCCACCTCTGTCAGTGCTTGCTCGATGCCACCTGGGGCAATGACACAGTGCATTTCAGAGCTGCTTTTTCCCCCCTCCTCTCTAAAATATGTAGACTAAGTATGCAGACAGCTTCTCGTTTATGGAGAGAGCAAGGCTTGTGGCTTAGCCTTGTTTTACTGTGAGTGTGTGCCCACAGCCATAGGGGCAGGAGGAGACTGATGCTGGACCTGTGCTCCTCCATGCAGGCATCAGCTCATCCAACACCGTGTGGGCAAATTATGGTTGGAATAACATGGGGAGTTGACTTAGCTTGTATTTCTTGGAGTAAAAGCTCCCAGGTTTGTGTGCTTGTATTCACATTTGTGAGCTACTGCACGACTTGGGAATACAACAGGAGGGCAGAGCACAGCACCTGCTTTGTTCACAACAGCGTCTCCGGGTCCAGCTCTACAGCTGCTGTGTAGGTAGGGCAGGGGATGCTCTTAGGGATGACACACCTGAAAGCCCCACAAAGCTCAGGAAAGGAGCTGGGAGCTGAGATGCCCTTCTCTGACGTGTTGGGAGCAGGATGAGAGCAGCGCATCGTCCAAACACACACAATCCCACCTGTGACAGCACTGCTGAGACCACAGCAGCCAGCTCTGCCTTGAATACTTTCCTTTAACAAATGCATTTTTTTTTTTTAAGCCATCCCCCAAAACATCCTTAGCAAAATATTTGTTGTCCGTCCCCTTCCTCTCTGTGCACACACATCCAGGCTGCAAATAGGACGTGCTCTAAATATATCGAATAGCTTCAGCCACGGTGTATCCAAATAGATGTGGTACCTGGGAGCAGACAGTGGGCAGACGAGGGCTGGTGGAGCACACCAGGCTGTGCTGCTATTCCTGTCCTCCTTTTCCTTTCTGGGAGCAGAAAAATCTCACTTCAAAGCCCAGTGGCTCAAAGGATCAGGTTGTGCCAGATTGGAAATGGGTTGAGTTATATTGTATGGGGTTCATAACCAGACCAGCTGGGCTTTGGGGATGAGGCTATATAGAATGCCTCTGTGTGCTGCTGCTAAGTGCAAGGCTGGGGACAGGGACATGGGCATGGTGGGATGGGTTGAGATTGGACTTGGTGATCCTAGGGGTCTATTCCAACCTTTATGACCCTAGTGGGATGGGTTGGGGTTGGACTTGGTAAAACCCAGAGGTCTTTTCCAACCTTTATAACCACGGTGGGGATGGTTTGGGATTGGACTCAATAACTTTAATGTTCTTTTCCAATCTTAATGATCCTACTGCTCTATGATATCGCTTATGGCCTGGCACAAATAGAACTCTTCTGTTACATCACCGTGCGAATCAATGGATGCTCTCTCTGTGCCACGAGGCTCTGTTCCCACCACCTGAGACCAGCCCCGTCCTCGCTGTTTGAAAACCCAATGTTTGTTTACCTGTTTGTGTCAACAGGTTTTAAGCTCTTTCCCCTTCGTGTGTTTACCTCTCTAAGCACACACCTGTGCACAACGTAAATGCTGATGTTTGCTCAGAGGGGGGATCTCAGCATCTGTTCTGGAGATAGCTCCAGGCAAATGTTAATTAAGCCATAAGATTCTGTGTTTCTTCACTACTGTGATTTTAATGTGTGTGGTTTCTGGTGCTTGCCATCCAGCCCTTGTCTCTACTGCCCTTTGTTAGCCTTCCTTAGCCTGCTTTGCGTTGCGTGCAGTTTAGCAAAGACCTCAGCTTTGCTACTGATGATCTGCGCTGTGTTTGCTCCTGGAGCAAATCCTTCATTGCACTCTCATCTCTCACCCTTTTGCTCTGTGCAAACCTCAGAACAAAAAGTGCTCGTGGCCCAATGCAGTGCGATGCTCCCAGGGCTGCTGCCCGCCCTGTACAGCCCGTTCAGTCTTGCTGCATCTCCCTTGCTGTGTTTATTTAACAGCTGGGACCTCAGCGGTGACTCAGAGGCACGGCTCCAGATGTTTAAGTCCAAACAGATTCCTCTCATTCCCATGTATGTGAAGAGAGAGCTTTGTGAATGCAGGAGGGCAGTGAGTATGGACTATCCAGGGGCAGAGGCAGTGCTCAGGCTCATTGCTTTCCTTATATCACACACATAACTGTGTGTAACCATTGCTGGGCATCCTCAGGGCTGCTGCTGGGAGAAAGGTATCAATGAGCCTGGGAGGGGGGTGGGGGGGTGGCAAAAGGTGGATGGAAATGTTATGAAAGCAGTGTGGGTTTTTGCCATCAGGAGATGCGTTTGGTCCAGAGAGATGAAACCAAAGCAGCTGAGGCTCATGCAAAAGCGTTCTGAGCCAGAAATCCCTTTTCTTCTTGCTATCCTCCGTTCTCTGAAGCTGAAATTCATGGGTTTCATAACAGAGAGGAGCAGGAGGAAGGGAAAAGGACCCAAAAGAGTTTTGCCTTCTGGAGGCTTAACGCAAGCAGGAGAGAAATGCCTTTGGGTTTCCTGCTGCGTTTCCTAGAGGTGGTGTTGCTCTTTGGATGGCTGTCTGGCTTCTGAAATGCTGCTGCTCTGCTTTGTGGTCGAAGCACAGCTGCTCATCTGATAGCTGCTTGGAGATCATCAGGGGGTTTAAAGGTCTGCCTCAATAGCTGGCATAACAGAACCAGCAAAGCTTTCAGACAGAGTTTTCCTCGTTAACAGGAGCTCTTGTTGCAGGCCCTTGTTTCCACATGCATGGAAAGCATGCACAGAGCTGTCTGAAAGCATCTGCTCCAGCTATTAAATGTTGTTTGTTCTGATTCGGATGCGGAATCTGTTTTCACCATCAGTCCCTCTGCTGTGTGCATTGGTGTTGGGAATAAAATACAACCTGCCTGTGCTTGCATTACTGGATACTCCCAGTGCAGAGAAAGGAAACCATTCAAGCCTGTAAAGAGCCACTGGGAGGAAGCTCTTAGTATGCTGCAGGAGGAAGGAGTGCCTTACTTTGATCGATCTTTCTTTATTCTTCCAATGTAAATCCAAGATCAGCAGCACACTCAGTTCTTCTCCTGGATGTTTTGCTGTTTGTTCAGACCCAGAGCAAAGCCTTGAGCTCATAGAGTCTCAGGATGTCCCAAGTTGGAAGGGACCGATAGGGACCATCAAGTTCCATCTTGCTGCACCAGAAGTTCCATGTTCAGAACTGTCTGTGAGCAGAAAGAAGGGGCCCTCAGTGCTGGAGGTTTTGCTGCTGCTTGGATGCAATTCCTGCCTTCGGATCTTTGCAGAAGCACTTTGATCCATCTGCATCTCATAGCTCAACTTGCAGTAAAAGGCTGAGAATCTTTCCTTTCTCCCATCTTATGAGCGCTGCATTTATCTTGGAGGCTTTTCAGCTCTGTCACCCCCTGCAGAAAGGGAGGATTCATCTTGGCGAAGGCTTCTTCTGCAGCAGTGAACAGTAACGGCTTAATGATGACTAATGAGTGCAACACAGGGTAACGATTCTGCTGCGGAAGCACCAGGCAGATGTTTCACATCTGGAATGTTGCTCTGCATGAAGCACGTGGAGCAGTGCCACCGTGCAGCTGCTTTGCAAGACACGTGTGCATCTCAGAGCATCGTTTCTGGAGGTGATACCATGCTTTGTTCTGAATGTTTCGGTTCCTTTAGTATGTGCTTTCCGGATGTGCCAGTTGGGTTCCTGCATGGGACCCTGCATGGTCTGAATGAATGCTTCAGATGTGGCAAAATTTGAGAAGAAAACAAACGACACAACAATATCCAAAGGCTGTAGGAGATTTCCAGACATAAGGCCGAGCTGTCAACCCATTGTGTTCATCCTTTTGGGGACAAATTGTTGTGCAGAGTCACCAGGGGTGTCCCATGGATGCTCCAGTTGTGCAGGGCTAAATTCCTGCAGCTGGAGGTGAAAAGGAGATATCAGTCAATTGGTAAAGGTAGACAATAATGTATGTATATAAAGGGTTGCCCAAGGCTGGGAGTAAGGCCCAGCCTCTCCCTGCAGTTGGTTTCAATTTGCCCAAGGCTGTGATTCCCATCAGTGCTGGGGGATGGATGTGCCACGTGTGATTCTCAGAGCTGCCTCAGCCCTGCAGTGCTTTCCCTGCCCCAAATACCTGCGTGCCACCCGCAGAGGCTGTGTCTCTTTAAAGCTTTGGGCCCTCTCCTTTTCCAAGTGATGGAGGGGAGGGCAGGATTCCTCAGGTCTGATGTAACCCTGAGCAGAACCACGTGGCTTCGTACATTTTCGGCAAGAAAAGCTCTCCTGGAAGCAAGCTATAAAATTTTCAGTAGCTCCTTTGTAATTGCTTGCCACAGCAAATATTTTCCAGTCGGCCTTTGCTTTGGGCTCAGGTCCCTGTGAGGTTTCTGTGGCATCCTCACGTAGGCTCCAAATGCAAAACCCATTCGACCTCCCTGACTCATCTGCTGCAGGAGGAGCTCAGCTCACAGAAATGGGGGTATCTGTGCCAACAACGTGGGGATGGGTGCCCAAAGGGACCCCCAGCTCAGTCCCCTGCCAGTGCTCTGCGCCAGTAATCAGCCCCACCAAAGAGAGCTCGGCTCACTCCAGTAGTGGCCAAAACCTATACATGTAGTGAGGTCACTGCTTCTGAAATCAGCACTCTCAGTGAATTTAAGTAACAGAGGAGATTTATTACGTAGCCATTCATTCAAACATGCATATGTGTGTATGCATATCCTCTTAAAGGATGGAGGAAGGAATCGCACAACATAGGAAGGTTTGTTTGCTTCACTGTTGTCATTGAATGGATTGAATTGGAAGGGATCCTTAAAGGCTGTCTGGTCTGACCCCCCTGCAAAGAGCGGGGATGCCCACAGCTCAGTGAGGTGCTCAGAGCCCTGTCAGCCTGACCTTGGGTGTCTGCAGGGATGGGGCATCCACCACCTCTCTGAGCAGCTTCATGGAATAGAATTGTAGAGTCATTTAAGGTTGGAAAAGACCTCCAAGATCCTGAAGTCCAACCCCAACCCACCGTGCCTGTAGAACCATCAAGGCTGGAAAAGACCACTAAGATCCCCAAATCCAACCCCAGCCCACCCCCACCATGCCCTCTATCCGTGTCCCTCAGTGCCACATCTTGAACACCTCCAGGAACAAAGATGCCACCGCATCTCTGGACAACCCATTGCGACTCTCCCAAAGAGCTCTTCTTTCTGTGCAGCTCTCATCACTCCGAGCACAACAGGTCCCTCCCCACCCACCCCCACTCCCCCAGTAGCTTCCTTGCTAGCCAACATCATTCCTCTTTCTTTTCCACTCACAGAACATGAACATTCAGGTGGAGGACATCAGGATCCGGCCCATCCTCGCCACCTATCGCAAACGGGTGCCCGTCACGGAGGGTTACGTGGAGGTGAAAGATGAAGGGACCTGGAAGCAGATCTGTGACAAGCACTGGACCATGAAGAATTCCCGAGTCGTCTGTGGCATGTTTGGGTTTCCGAGCGAGAGGAAATACAACACCAAGGTGTACAAGTAAGAGCAGAGCTCTGCGTGCATTTCTTTGAACGCTTGGAGCCTTGTTCCAAAAGCCCAAATTGTCAAATGGCACCGGAGACCTTGAGGTAGAAAAAGCTCTGTCTGCTTCATTCCTTCAGATCATGTTTTCCTTCTGTGTAAATATTTGGGACGTCAGGTGTTTCCTTGGGTGGGCAAGGGGGATGGTTTGCTCCTCAACCAAGAGATGATGCGGTATCACTGTTAGTAGCTGGTAGCTCCTGCAGTAGGAGATACGGGAATTCAGCCCAGTGCATCTCTTTGTTTGCACCTATGGGGCGGTCAGTCCTCCCATGAGCAATGGGTTCAGGTCCTGTGCTGTGTGCAGGGGTTGGGTGGACACGAGCAAACCCAGTAGACCCATTAGTTGTGAGCTAAGCTAAGTGCTTCCCATCTCTCTGCAGAAAGCTGTAGGATCAGGTCTGTTGCTGAAGGCTCCAATGGGAGAACCTTGGAACAAAGCAGGCTTTTATTGGCTGCATTGCCCATACCGTCCCTGTTCCTCAGTCCTGATCTTGCCCCTCCAGTGACGTGCTTACCCTCATTAAACAGCTGCTCTCCAATTTAGGACAGCTGTGATTTCAGTGCCGTTTCATATATATATATATATTTATTTCACATTTCTCCATTGCTTTAAAAAGAGGGGAGGAAATGGTGATCCCCAGGGAGAACATTGTGTCCTTGAGAGCCACAGGCTGAGCAGTTCAGGCTGTGTTTCTCCATCCTGAAAGCTGGGAGCTTTGGTCTTTTGTTGTTGTCAATGCTTTTTGTCACCATCCTTCATCACAGACGTAGCTCTTCCTACGCTGTTCCCTAGGAATAACACCCCGGAGCAGATGCAAAATAGTTTAAGCTCAATTCTGCCTCATTTTTCCTTCTGCTTTGTGACCCAGGAGTGGGAAAGTGTCAGCCGGTGAGGGGGAGAGAGCTCTCCAGGCAGGAGCTGTGGTTTTCCTGTTCTTTTTGGCCTCTGCATTGCTATTTCTGAAAGCTCCCCCTGGAACTGGCTGGCCATGTCTCATTTACTTCATTAGAAAGACCGTGATCAATGGAAAAGGTCTTTGGGTTGGGAGAGCGTAAAGCCATATAGCAGTAGAAAGAACGTAAAGTGAATAACCCAGGTGGAGCTCTGCTTTTGAGCATCCCAGGAAGCCAAGCAGTGAGCTGATAATTGCTAGCAGGCAGTTGTTATCCAGAGGAACGCTTGCTCCCATCAGTGCAGCGAACTGAGACCTGAGATTCCCATTCCCTTCACCAGAACAGGAGGACGGAACACTTCTAGTAAAACAAAGCAGATTTTTTTCCTGCTTCTCTGTTACGGCATTTCCAAGAAAAGCATTAACTTTAGCAGCTGGAGCCATCTGCCTTAAATAAAAGGATGCGTGGTAATTGTCCCGTCTCTTGCAATAGCACATGCAGAGATGGAAAAGCTGAGGCACCATTCTTTAGCAGCACTGAAAATCCCATTCACTGGAACTGGAGCTATGAATATGCCATGCTAACCAGCAGGCTCGTGCACCTCTGCTACCAAAACAACATTGCATGCTTTGTTTTAATGAAGACCTAAACCACCCGCATTGGTGAGCTGAGCTCGCCGGTCCTCAGCTCCGCCGCTGTGCAATGGTGGGAGGTGAAATGATGTGCAGATGGATCTTGCTTGAAAGAAAACAAGTTAGTTCATTGCTGTCACCGTGCCAGGGTTTTATTCCTGAATGTAACTCAGGCTCTGCAGTTGACAGCGCGATTTATGTTCGGAAATGAAACAAATCTTCAGTGTTGTTTCCATGTTCTTATTTGTGCTTCAAAAGCGGTTTTATATAAGAGCTGTTTGTTAACTCCTACTCCAAGCCCTGATCCGAGCAGCATTAAATGCATCCTGCTGACAGGGACTGCGCGAGCTTGTGAGCTGAGATGTCTAAGGCAGAGGAATGGGCTCGATGCCTTCCTGATGTTCTCCTACAGCTTTTGTCCAAGAGCAGTCAAGGAGTGGATGGTGTGGCCAACAGGGTGGATGGTTTGCCCATGGGAGGCCAACAGGGTGGATGGTTTGCCCATGGGAGGCCAACAGGGTGGATGGTTTGCCCATGGGAGGCCAACAGGGTGGATGGTTTGCCCATGATTGGCCAGTAGGGTGGATGGTTTGCCCATGGGTGGCCAGTAGGGTGAATGGTTTGCCCATGGGTTGCCGAAGAGTGGATGGTTTGCCCATGGGTGGCCAATAGGGTGGATGGTTTGCTCATAGGTGGCCAAAAAAGGTGAACAATTGGTCCATGAGTGGCCAAAAGAGTGGATGGAAGATCTCAGCAGTTCCAAGACACTTTGTTCAGTGTCTGCCTGAGTAGCATCTCCCAGTTTAACCAGTCTGTGTAATACATCTGGTCACTTATGTGGGGCTTGCAGTAGAAATCCCCGTCATTTGGATTCTCTCCAGCAAAGCCAAGGTCCTAAGGGCTTCAGGAGAAGGTGGTGGTGGGTCAGGCCCTCAGAGAGGAATTCTCCAGCTGCCATTCAGTGCGCCGTGGGTGACTTTCCCAGCACGTGTGTGATTTGCTCTCTGCTCTCCTTATCCTTTCCGACGTGTTCTTACAAAGCCATGCCCTATGATGCTTCCCACAGCCCTCAGACTTAACCTATGGCTTTTTTTCAAGCTTCAACAGTGAAGATCCATCTCTTCTGACGTCCTTTGGGTTCCAGCATGACCTCGAATTGGCTGAACTCAGCACGACTGCTCACTCACCCCTCTGATCTGAGCAGCGTTGCGCTTGGCTTGCATGAAGGCCACTGAGAGGTGGGCTGCACCCTTTCTGTGCTAAATAGCAAGAATGCCCTGAGTTTCTGTTTGTCGAGATCATCTGCATTCTGCTTTTTTTTTCACATATCTGTTCTGGGGAAGTGAGGTGGGGCTTCTCTTGTTCTTTTTCCCCAGCTTACCAGGGGCTGCTAACACCAACCAGATGTTCATGCCTCATAAAGTTTCCAGGATGAGGTCATTGTTTGCTATTCTAAGGCATCCCCGTAGTTACTTCTCTAAGACAGGCCGTGTTTCTTGTCTGCTTCAGAATTCAGAGCTCTCTGCATGTGTGTGTGGGGGGGTCCCTCGGTGGGAACACTCCTCCTGGTTCTCACTTCCAATGCACAGAATGGTGAAGCAGAACCAGAGGAGTAAAGTCACTGCTTGAGGCTCTTGCAGATGTTCTCCAGTGTGTAACATCTGCCTATAACCCTAATGTCTGCCCCGGGGCTCTGTGGTCTCCCCATCACATGATGCAATTGCCTCTCAGTCTCCAGCCTGCCTGTACATGGCCCTAGCTCCAACACAGAGAAATGGGGCTCCAGGCAGGATTAGCTGGTGGCTCTCAGCCTAGACAGCTGCTGGGCTCATCAGCAGAGCTTTATGAGTGGAAGGGAAGAAGATCCACAGTGGCATAAAGTAGTTCACGTGGGACCACCGAAGAGCATCACCTGGGACAACCTGGCAATCTCCAGTTTGGTTTCAAGCAACCAAACTAGAAAATGCTCCTTGGTTTCTTTACCAGGTCCTGGCCAAGCTCTCCATCCCACCCACTGATCAGCACTGCTGTTGTCTCTCCTTGCACTGTGCTCTGCCTTTGGTCACAGCTAATCCTGGAGCAAGGAGCAGCACAGGGATCCAGCAGAGCCACGTCAGATCCCAGCGAGGCATTGGCTCCCAGCATCTCTGCTCCTTCAGCTTCTCACATTTCCCTTTCGGCAGTGCCCTGACCCATATTTCCACTTTGCTGACTCTTTTAGGCCTGATACTGTTGTCTGACTGCAGCTAGATGAATCAGGGATGCTTTCTTTTCCCGTTTATCACACGTGCCCCCTCCCCTTAGCAGCCCCTGGAGCAGCTCCAGTTTGGGAGCAAGAAGCAGGAACCTCTGCCAAGCTCCTCTGCCATGAACATGTCAGCAAGGAGATTGCTCTCACTCTCAGATATTGCTTTCAGGCTCACAGCTGTTAACAGAGCAGCTCTGAGAAGCATGAGAGCCGTAGCACCCTGTAGCTGATAGGGGATGTCCAGCAAAGGGAGCAGCTCATTCTGGGAGGGGTTTTTGTGGGGGGACGTGTTAGCACTCTGCCTTTTGAGTTAGCAGACCTATGGATCCTTGAGTGACAACATAACGGGGTCATTGTGAGTGTGAATGGAGCAGCCCTCCATCCATGCTCCATCCATTTAATTTCAAGGCTTTCCTTTCCCAAACGTGGCTCCATCTGTGCAGCTCCTCTGGATTCTGGCTCTTATATTTCTCTCCCCTTTGGTTTCTTTCAGAATGTTTGCCAGCAGGAGGAAGCAGCATTACTGGGCTTACTCCATGGACTGCACTGGGAACGAGGCGCACATCTCCAGCTGTAAACTGGGCAACCACCTCAACGTGGACGCGGAGAAGAATGCAACGTGTGACAACGGGATGCCTGCAGTGGCCAGCTGTGTCCCTGGCCGTGCCTTTGCCCCCAGCAGCCACAGTGGCTTCCGTAAAGCATTCAGGCAGGAGGTGAGCAGGGAGCAGGAAGGAAAAGCCAGGAGAGCTCTGCACTGTGCCGTCCTCACAAGGATGCAGTGCCAGGCTTGGAAGGGCAGCTCAAGTAGTAAGCAAATAAATTTGTCACGTTTCTGTTGGAGTTGTTCTGCTCCAGCCAATTGAACGCGTGCCCATTGCTGCTGGGCTTTGCTGTTTTGCAGTCAATTAAATGCTGCTGAGCTCTGTCTCCTGCAGAGATCCAATGGGAGTGAGGTTGTGTTTCCACTACTCTCGTGTTTTCTGCAAAGAAGTGCCCCGAGAAGGAGGGAAAAAAACCTGCAGTAGAGGTCGGGAGAGCTGTGTTTGTTTAGTCTAGCAAAGAAGGCTGAGCGTAGCATAAAAATCCTCAGCTATGCAAAAGGCTGTTAGAAAACAAACCCGGAGTCGGCTGCTCTCATTGTCGGTGGGGCGACCGAACGGGAAAGAATAACAAACATGGTTTAGGTTGATACCGAAGGAAATCCTCTGTCTGTAAGGTATGTGCACCTTTAGGGGGTGATCGCAGAGCTGCAGGCCCTTAATACTGGGTTGGTGTTTTGCATTGTGGATCTCGATGATAGCCTGCATTCCCCAGCCCTGTACCGCTGTGGCTGTAGGAATGGGTTTTTTCTTGGTGCTCAGAAGACCTCAGACAGCACCCCAAAATCCCAATGTAGTAGAAGCCATAAGGATTTTGGTCTCGGGGGTGAAAGGTCTTGTAAATCATTACTAATCTTCTAAGCCACGCACGCTGCCAAGTAATTCCTTAAGCCTTTGTGTTGGCTTTGGATATCCTTTGCGTGACCCCAAGCCTTGGAGAACTGCTTCCAGCTTTAAAAGTGATGGTTTCAATGCTCTCAGGCTCTGCAAACTTCACATGGTGTTCCCACACAGCTCACACCACATCTCTCGGGTGCTACAGCAGATGAAGGGCTGCTCTGCTTGGCACTGGGATGGATAGAGCACCTCCATCCCATTGGGAGGGAGGGATTGTGAGACTGCTGCAAAGCTCCTGTTGACCCCAAGAAGGGGGTTGTTGATCCTTGAATGGTGTCTTTTGTTTTCTGTGTTATGTGTGGGGGTTAAGTGTCATAGAATCATAACATAGATTGGCTAAGGTTGGTGGAGACCTTAAAGGTCATAGAGCTCCAACCACCTGCCATGGGCAGGGTTGCCAACCACCAGCTCAGGCTGCCCAGGGAAGACATTAACTCAATCTTTCATTGATGTAGTCCCTCAAACTTCCTAAAATCCTTAAATTATTCAGCACAATCAAGCATTTCCAGATTTATAGGTATATTTATTTACTGCTTCAGTGGGCACTGGGTATCAAGGCTGGTAGATCCCCAAGGGCATCTATTCTAAGCTGCAGCAACATGCTCTCAGGTGTCTTTGATCCACGTTGCCAGCATTTCCAGAAAGAAGAGTTATCCTAAGAATGAGACTTGCAAAGGGCTGTTTGCTTGGTAGGGGAGCAGCGAACAACTGGCCGTTAACTAATTAATGCAACTAATTTCATCTTAGGCAGATGGCCACCACTTCATCTCGTGGTGGTGATGGGTTGGTGGTTGGAATTGATTGGACTTGATGATCTTAGGGGTCTTTTCTGACTTCAAAAGGTTCTATAATTCTAAGGGTGTGGTGGGAATGGGGTGATGGTTGGACTCGGTGATTTCAGAGGTCTTTTCCAACCTTAATGATTCCATGATCCTATGGCCATAGGGGCAATGGGTTGATGGTTGGACTTGATGATCTCAGTATTTTTTTTTCCAACCTCACTGATTCTATGATTTATCTTGTAATACAAAAATTTACCTCCAGCTGAGATGCTTAATCGCTTTATATTCAAGGTCCGCTTTTGAGTTCTTTCGCACATGCAAGGAGAGCTGAAGTTTCTCTTCCATCCATGTCTTCCAGCAACCTCTGGTGAGGCTGAAAGGAGGAGCCAACACCGGCGAAGGCCGAGTGGAAGTGCTGAAAAATGGGGAGTGGGGCACAGTGTGCGACGACAACTGGAATCTGGTGTCTGCCAGCGTGGTGTGCCGGGAGCTGGGCTTCGGCAGCGCCAAGGAGGCAATAACAGGGGCAAGGCTGGGCCAAGGTAAGGGCAGGGGAGCTTTGGGGACCCTCCGTGTCCCGTCCTCCTCTGAGAACCCCTTCATGATCCAGAGCAGCGTGTTTTCGCTGGGATGTTTGCTTTGGGTGCCAAGAATTTCTTCTCTCCTCTTAATAAGTCTCCTGAGGCTGTGCCTTAGAGAGGCATTCGAGATTCCTTGAAAGAATTCTGGTGCCGATGAGTTTAACCTTCCCCTCAAGCAGCTGTTCCAGTAATTACTTCTTCGTTATCGCCATCCATTGCACTCAGATTCTCTGTGCAAGTTCTCCAGATGCACATTACTAGAAGGTTCCTGGCAAAAGTGGGTCTTGGACATAGACCTCAGACACTCTCCAATTTAACTCCAGAACCTTAATTTAGCCTGCTAAAAACAGGAGGGCTGTTTGCACAACTCTGAGCCAACTTGGGTTTGGATTTCCTGTAGCTGGGAGTTGGTTCAAATCCCAAACTCTGGTAAATGGCAACTCAAAGCCTAACATTTGCCCTCTCAAACCAACTGCTGATTGCCATCATGTAAACCCTACAGACAGTAGTAGACAGTAGTAGACACCAAACCCAACCCTTCATAGTGAGACACATAATGAGCAGGTGGTATTTCTTCAGACCAGCATGTGTTGGAGAAAGGAAAGTGCAAGACAAGGAGAGTTTTAAAATGGGACTTATCTGTTGGATTTGCAAAACAAACAAACAAAAACCCAACAATGTTGCATTGGGATGTGCAAGGTGAAACACACAGGGATGGGCTGATTGGAGAGGGTGGGTAGTTGGTGTATAGCAATCCCAATTAAGACAAAGGGATCTAGTTCTGAAGGCAAGGTGCTTGGTCCAGTGATCTGAATGTGCTGTCAACTGCAATGTCCTTAGGAGAACCCAGGGTAAAAGCCCAAGAAGTGGGCGAATGTTGGGTATACAGCCCTAATCCTATTCTTCTGCTAAAGGCGATGGCATGGGGGAAATGCAGAGCTGTGGCCCTGCCCTCTGGCTTTGTCATTTCCTTGGTATGACTTTGTCAGGGTAGAATGTGAGGCTGGATGCCTGCTGCATTCTTGGTGCATCACCCTCCAATTCTGGTCAGCACCATTCCTCCTACGGAACTGCTTGCAGAGCAACGTTGCTGTTTCCAGCTGCAGACCACTAACTGGATTTTAATGAGAGCAACAAAAAACCAGATGTGCGCTCCACACATCTGCAGAAATATGCTGGAGAGCACTTGTTGTTGTTGTTGTTGCATTTTCCCAGTCCTTGTGCTGCAGTCTGTGGAGGTGAGGGGTTCACCAGGCACATCATTAAGCTGTCACCCAGGGTGAGGGATCTGAGTCCCAGGTGTGCTGGCTGCCGTGCCGTTAGGGAGGCTCCAACTGGCAACGGAAAGAGGTTTTTGAGCAAAGGATCCCACCTCCCATCAGCAAACCAATTATCTTTTCCTGCCTTCCAGAGCCAGCCCTTTGCTTTGAAGGATAAAAGGAGCGGGCTTGGAGTTGGGTAACAGGTTCCTCTGCAGAGAGGTGAGCGCCAAGTGGCTCACGGTGAGGCAGTGCTGGTGGGATGCAACTGATGGAGCTGCCACCATCTTCCTTTGGGCAACTGATGTCACCTCTGGGTGACCCACTGAGGCAATGGGTGTCGTTTCAGTGCCCTGAGCCGGACCCTAATTTATGTGTGTGGGGTTGGTCAGCTCCCTCTGGCTGTTGGAAGTGGGTGGTGGTGGCCATCACTGACACGCAGATGTTCCTTTCTTGTCCATGTGTGTGTCCATTAGTGATTATGGGAACTGGTTTACATGGGCTCCAGGAAAGATTCTGTTTGTTTTGTGATCAAAAAAATCTGATTAATTCCCCCAAAACTTCTTTCCAAATAGATTTGGGCTCAGTTTGGAATCAGGACATAGGAGCTCTATAGGATTATTACCTTCTCATGTGCCTTCTTCCTGGGTCTCTTTGGAAGTGACAGTCGTGCACTGTCACTTTACAAGGATGGAACCAATTATTCCTTTCTGATTTCTGTTCCCATTGCCTCGGCACCATTTTCTGCAGTAACAAAAGTCAATGACTCCCCTTCCTGTCTTGCTACCACCGTTGTCACAGTCGCTTTGCCCCAAAGTGTTTTCACCAACCTCTCGCACATCCCCGTGTTGCTCCATTTTGCTGTCCCAGTGAATGTGTCCGTGTTGCATTTAAATGTCAGGTTTTGACCAAGCACGGATTCCTGTCACACAAACCCAGCCAAAAGGTCATAATTTGCAAATTCCTCCAGCTGAAGTTTGTAAATTAGGTAACAACGGAAACTTGGCTTTTTCTGCAGCGTGTGGCTCACAGAGACTACTGGAAAGAATGTAAAATGGTAAAGTTAATAATGATAATCTTGCAGTTCTTTTTCTTTTTTTTTTTTTTTTTTTTTTTTACAAGAAATCACTGGGATTTTTTTTCAGGATCGCCGTGTTTTGAATGCTAGAGGTCTGCAAAGTATTAATAAATGGTTATTGGATAGTTCTCCACTCCCCAGTAGCGCGGGCAGAAGATATGACCTTATTTTCTCCCCTCTCCCAAAGGCATGGGTCCAATCCATCTAAACGAAATCGACTGTACAGGATTTGAGAAATCCATCACAGACTGCAAGTTCAACATGGAGTCGCAGGGCTGTAACCACGAGGAAGATGCTGCTGTGAGATGCAACGTTCCCGCTATGGGATTCCAGAACCAGGTGAGAGAAGCCCAGAAGCTTCAATTCCTGAGGTTTTTAGCCTCAAAACCAACCCGTGATCCTTGCCCAGCTGCTGTGTCACCTCTGTTTGCAGTGACGTTTACTGATGGGTTCTTTTTTTTGCCCTACAGCTGCGCCTGGTTGGTGGTCGCAACCCATATGAGGGCCGGGTGGAGGTGCTGGCAGAACGCAATGGCACGCTGCGTTGGGGCACGGTCTGCAGCCAGGGATGGAGCACCGTGGAAGCCATGGTGGTGTGCAGGCAGCTGGGGTTGGGCTTTGCCAGCCATGCCTTCCAGGTGGGTCCCCATAAGCTTATATTCCTTGCAGCGGCATGGGTGAGGTTGGGTAGAATCATAGAATCATTATGGTTGGGAAAGGGTTTTAAAGGTCTTCAAGATCGTCAGGTCCAAATGTCAACCCATCCCCCACTATGCCCTCTCACAGAATCATTAAGGTTGGAGAAGACCTCTATGATTACCAACTCTAGCCCATCCCCACCATGCCCTCTCATAGAATCATTAAGGTTGGAGAAGACCTCTATGATAACCAAGTCCAATTATTGACCCATCACCACCATGACCCGAAATAGAATCATTAAGGATGGTAAAGACTTCCAAGATCCCCAAGTCCAACCCCAACTCATCCCCGCTGACCATGTCCCTCAGTGCCACGTCTCCATAGCTCTTGGACACCCCCAGGGATGGTGACCTCACTACCTCTCTGGGCAGCATGTGCCAATGCTTGACCACTCTTTCAGAGAAGAAATTTTCCCTTATATCCAACCTGATCTTTGTTCCTCCCTGGGTCAGACTGGGATTTGAGCCGAACAAAGCTGGAAGCCAAATTTCTCCTGGTGTCAAATCACTAGAAAACAATTGCATTTTGCTGCTGTAGTTACTTCTCACTGCAGCACGTGGTGCAGATGCATGCTAGCTCCTTGGGTTGTTGGTAGCTTTTGCTTCTCTGATGACAAATGCCCTTAAGCCTCCCTCCTCACGCATGACCAAGAACAGCAACTTAAAAGGGATAAAAGCCACCAGCTAACAAGTTTGGGACAACCACAGAGGAATGAAGTGTTCTTTCCCAGCAAAGCTCCTTGGCGCAGGGAGCAGCAGCCTGCTGTGCTGGCTGTAGGAAAGCAAGCAGCAGCCACAGAAATGGGGCTGCATGCAAGGGAACAGAAGCTTCCCACCCCAATAAAGGACACAGACTGATAACCCTGGTGCAAGACATGCTCCCGAATTGATGCACCCCTCAAGGATCACAAGGGCAGGCAGCTTTTGCAAGGAAATAAAGGCCTTCTGGGCCTTTATTGCAGTTCCTGGTGTTGGCACAGTGGGTTTGGGGCTCCCAAAGGAACTGGCTTCTCTCTGGGAAAGCAGACCCCTGCTGGAGCTGTTCTTTTGTAAAGTGGCCCCTGAGAATGGAGCTTTGGGGGAAAATGTGGCTCACGCTGTCACTGAGTAAATAAAATTCAAGCGTGCTTTCATAGATGGAAGGAAAACTATTTTCCCCCATACAGTTGCCAGAAATCCAGAACTTGGGCACAGAAGTGAAAAGCAGCACGGAGCATCTCCTGGGGAGCAGAGGCTGTGCCATGCTCCAGCATTTGGGTGCCATGTCCAATCCACTGAGCTTCTACCAGGCCAGGATGCCAGGAGGACATACCAGGCTCTTGAGCAAGCAGATTGCCACTGGTTTTAAGTGTTCCTCATGGCCGGAGAGGGAATCTGGGGTCTTAGGATGCCTTAGGAGGGAGGAGGCTGGAGCTTTGCTGCAAGCTGGTTCCTCCAGCTGACTGCTTGCACAGCTGCCAAGCAGAGCACAAGAGCTGTGGATAGCCATGTCCCTTCAATGCTGGCCTTTCCAGCTCTGTTGACACAGCCCTGAGAGTCCAGAGAGAAACAAGACATTTTTTCCTTTAGCTGAGACTGTCGGTATTTAGAACAGAAAAGGCTCTTATGCGGATCCCGGCTGCACCAGCTCTGCGAGCATAAAGCTACACTGTGTGGAACAGGGCAGCCCTGTGTGCAGAGTGTTGCTAACAGGGTTAACAAACTGCCTGTTGCAATGGAAGCAATGGTGCAGATGGGTTCTCTTTTCCTAGAAACGTTTCCAGTTTGGACACTAACGCAAGGACCAGAATTCTTCTTTCTTCCCCCTTCCCTTCACCCATGCTTTCCCATTGCAGTTTCATTGGGGCTACAGAAGGTTTTGAAAAGGTGAGAGATGCTGATCAGCAGCATCCTGCCTCCATTCCTCTGCACTGACGCGAACCAACAGCTCCATCAGGAACCCCAATCCCTTAAAAAAGGACACCGAACAAATCTGCCTCTGATGCAAGCTCATGCTTTGGTGTTCCTGGAGGGACGACACAAGTTATTCACAAGTAGACACAAATATTCCCCTAGCAGCCCATGGAATGGAGTGTGAATGCCTCTTTCTATCCCTCTGCCCAGGAAACCTGGTACTGGCATGGAGATGTCAGTGCCGACAGCGTGGTCATGAGTGGGGTCAAGTGCTCAGGGACGGAGATGTCCCTGGCCCACTGTCGTCATGATGGAGCCGACGTCTCCTGTCCTAGAGGAGGAGGTCGCTTTGGTGCTGGCGTGTCCTGCTCAGAGAGTGAGTGGTCATAAAATCACAGCTTGGGTTGGGTTGGAAGGGTCCTGAAAGATGACAGAATCACAGAATAGTTGGGTGGGGTGGAAGGTTCCTTAAAGATCATAGAACCATAGGACGGGTTGGGGTGGAAGGGTCCTTAAAGATCATAGAACCATAGGATGGGTTGGGGTGGAAAGGTCCTTAAAAAGGATTCATTGAATGGCTGGGTTGGAAGGGTCCTGAAAGCCCATCCAGTGCCATCCCCTACCATGGGCTGGCTGCCTCCCAACAGACCATGTTGCTCAGAGCCCCATCCAGCCTGACCTTGAGCACCTCCAGGGATGGGACATCCACAAGCGCTCTGAGCTCCATATTAGTGTCTCACCACCCTAACCTGGGTTTCTGTTCATTTTATTGTATTTGCCCTGAGATACGCAGGAGAAAAGGACCTGCCCCAACAGCGGGATGGGGCTGACCAAAGAAAAGTGCTGGGGCCCATCTCTAGCAACCTGTGGCGTGCTTTAGGAGCCCGTCAGCTTATTTCTCACCTCCCTCTCACCAGCTGCCCCTGACCTGGTGCTCAACGCCGAGCTGGTGGAGCAGACCGCCTACCTGGAGGACCGCCCCATGTTCATGCTGCAGTGTGCACAGGAGGAGAACTGCTTGGCCAGCTCAGCCATCAACACCTCCGTCACCTCTGGGTACCGCCGCCTGCTGCGCTTCTCCTCCCAGATCCACAACAATGGGCAGTCGGATTTCCGCCCCAAAAATGGTCGCCACGCTTGGGTCTGGCACGACTGCCATCGGTGAGTGCTGTTGGGTCCATTGGCCAACCCAACCACGGGGAGTGGGAGCCGAGCAGATGCTGAGGTTCTGCAGTGAATGGTTTGGGACCAGGGTTGGTTTTCCTCTCATTTGAGAGCTGAGAAACTCAGCGCACAGCTCTTGTTTTGCCACTGCTGTTAAGATTTGTGCCGCGTAGAGCAACGAATTCTCCTCAAGTTTTGCACTCTTCCATAATCAGTGTGTGAGCAAAGCGGGATGGAGGTAGCACTGCATCAGTGCTGCAGAGCTTCAGATGGGGCACGTGTTGGCACATACCTTGCAGCCAGGTTGCTTTTGCGATGCGTGTTGCTAAAACCTCAGCAGCGGAGAGCCCGAAATAAACAGGAGATGGCAGTTACAGGAGGAGGAAACCCAAATGGGTGCAGTAGCTCTGCTTCTGCTCTGGCCCTGGAAGGAAAAATGTGTGGGGTTCTGCAAGGAGCTGAGCACATCTTGGGGTGGGTAAAGGAGAATTTCGGAGCAATTTGGGAGACTGCATAAGTGAGGTGAGACTGGGGAGAGGCCGAGAGCCATCTGTGTGCTCAAAACTGGATTCTGTTTATACAGAGGAGGATGAACTCAATTCCTCTTCAATCTTTCCAGTCTGTAAACAGCAGAATGTAAACACCTCTTGGAGTGATTCAGACATATTTCAGAGAGTGAGTCAGACTGGAGACCTCAAACTTCTATCAGAGGCTGCCAGAGGAGACAGCTCACAAGTCAAGAGCTTGGAAACATCCCTTCTCCCCCTGTTGCCTCACCCCATCACTGGGAGCTTCTGTTCAGGAGCTTTTTGATGTGGGAGCAGAAGAAAAATGGGAAAGACCATAGCGGGTAGTGAGAAGGGATTGACTTTTGGCATGCGGTGGGTTTGGGTTTTGCTGGTTTTAGAGGAAAGGAGGTAAAAAGAAACCTAATCTCTAGAGGAAACATTTCTTCCCCTTCCAGCCTTGCCCCCTTTTCCTACAGAAATGTGTGCTGCAATGCTATGGGTTGGAAGCTTTGAGCCACAGTTATTTTTACAGCTGGGAAGGAGATGAGCTGTGCCTTGTGCTCAGCACTGCTGAATTTGGGCTGGCATTGAACTGTGTGGGCATTGCCTCGCTCCTGAGCCACACAGCTGGGTTATGGTGTGTCTCAGGACCTCCTGTCCCCAACAAGTGCTGTGGGTTTTCTTCCTGTCCCAAGACTGGGATCATGTGGAGTGTGTTCTATCAGTGTGGCCATGCTAGTGCTCCCAGCCTTGACCCCGTGTAGCACCCTGCTTCCTCCCATTGACCTCAGTGCAGGTTCAGTGCTCTGCTGAACCAGCATTGTGGCACAGAACCAGTGGGAAGGAACAGGTCAGCATCACCCAAACCCATCAGAGGGGGCCTGATTTTTCCTAATTATGGGCCTAACCTTGCTAATTATGGGCCTACAGCCCATCTTGTGTGCTCTCTCCAATGCATTCCTGCTGGCAGTGCAGCCCAGGTTGAGTTGATGCTAACACCTCCCCATTTCAAGCAATGAGATGGAAGGTGTGTGATGCCAGCTGTCACGTTGTTCAGCTCCCTGTGAAGTGAGTGCTGAGAAGATGCTTCCATCTGTCATTCGTTTTGAGGAGGGAGGGGGGGGTGGGAAATGGAAAACAGGTTGATAGTCTGAGTATACCCTGTGCTGGTTACAGCCTGTTGGTATGAAGCAACTGAAATGCTTCTTGTAGTGATGACAGCACACTAGAAATGATAACCTGGCTGCTGCTGCCATTGCAAAACAGCGTGGGATCCTATGAAGGCTCTCCCTGGAACAGCTTCAGCACCTGATATGTGAACCAGCCCTGGGCTGGGAGCCAGCACACGGTGCTGCATAGGATGGTGCCCAGGGGGAGGTTTCCTGGCTGTGGTTTCTCTTGTTCTGCTCCTTTTGGTCCCAAGCACTTGCATTGTTTCGATTCCCCCACGCAGCCCCTGAGGGGCAGTAATTAAAGAGTAATTAATGAATTCTCCATGTCTTGCAGGCATTACCACAGCATGGAGGTCTTCACTCACTACGATCTACTGAACCTCAACGGAACCAAGGTAGCTGAAGGACACAAAGCCAGCTTCTGTCTGGAAGACACCGAATGTGAAGCAGGTGTGCCTGTTCCCTTATTCTCTATGGTATAAGAGAAACCCTACAGACCCCGTGCGTTGAGGCTGCTAGACCTCAGCTTCTTACTTACAAAGTGTGCATGTTCTTGTTCCCATAAAGCAAGAAATCCCCAAACTTGCCTCTGGGCAATGACACAGGAGAGGTGGCAGCTCCTCCCGCGCGTGTTACTGGTACCTCCATTCCAATACAAGGCATTAAGCAAAGTGGTGTTGAACTGCCCTATCCAAGACTGTGTGCCTGTAGCTTATTGCTACCCATGGGAGCTAGAGAACAACCCGCCCTTCCCCAACACAGTCTGAGAACCCAACACTGTGCTTTTCAACTCCTTCAGATGTGCAAAAGCAGTACGAATGTGCCAATTTTGGTGAACAAGGGATCACTGTTGGCTGCTGGGACGTGTACCGCCACGACATCGACTGCCAATGGATCGACATTACCGACGTCCCACCAGGAGATTACCTCTTTCAGGTATGAGGAAAGGGGTTTATCCAGCAGGGATGACAGGAATGTCAGTCTGAAGTAACCCACGTGCAGCCCATATTGGGTAGTCCTCCACAATCCATGCGCAGCTAACGCCAGTAACACAGCTAGGTGATGTGGAATGCAATGCGCTGTCTTGGATGAAGCTCTTACAAACAAGGTTGTTTGTAAGCAACGCTTGCTTTGCTTGGGGATGGATGAAGTGCTATTCTTGGGGTGTTTGCATGAGGAGTTCTGTGCCTGCAGTCTGCTTTGTGCAAGGGGAAGGAGGCGGGAGGAATTCTTTGGTTCTAAAAACAGCCCGGAGCTGCAGAGGAGTGAAGGGATGAGGCATTATTTTTGTCTTCACTGCTACGGTGTGAAATGAGGAGGTGTTTGAGGGTATATTTTGGTGCGTGGGCGAAGGTGTGATCTTGATCTGGCTATAATTAAGGAGCCTCTGTCTGCTTCCTACGTGAGTTACAGTCACAGAATCATTAAAGTTGGAAAAGACCATTAAGATTGCCCAGTCCAACCATGATGATGCTGCAACGAAAGAGCCGATTCTCTCTCAACCTCATCCTGCCCTCCGGCTGACGACTCTCACATCCACTCACCTCCAATTAACTCTATCCTATGTTTCTCCATCACTCCTAAGGTCGTCATCAACCCCAACTATGAAGTGGCTGAATCCGATTACTCCAACAACGTGATGAAATGCCGGAGCCGGTACGACGGGCAGCGCATCTGGATGTACAACTGCCACACGGGTGAGGAAACAGCAGAGCCTGACCCGTTTCTATTTGCCTTAAGAATCATCAGATCCATTTAAAAATGCAATGAAGTTGCAGGCTGAGCTGAACCGTTTTTTAACGTGGGAAGTAATGCAACAGCAACCGCCTGTCAGCTTCCAAATAAAGCCCATGGCGAAGCGTTTCCATGGTTGGCTGAAGCTCCTCAAGGAATGGTTTGGTTTTCTTTTTACTGATTTCTTTTTTATTAGTTTGTTGCTTTTCTGAAGCAAATACTCCTCTCGTATTGCAGCTTGTGACCCAGTTCGAAAAGCCAAACCCACTCCAGTTGGACAAAGAGCACTGAAGTGTTGGATGAGCTCTCCAGCTGAGCTCGAAAATACTTACTTAAAAAAATGTGTTTGGCTTTTGCCTCCCAGCTAGCAAAAAAAAAGCGAGGACGCAGCCCTGTTTAAGAACAGAGCACCCGCTTACCCTCATCCTCGAGGAGGAGACCATTTCACAGTCCAGATAGTCTAACAGGTTAGCAGGAAACTGAGGATAGCTTGTAGCCAAGTCTCCCAAACACATTGATTAGACCCAAAACTCTTTGTCTGTTCCAATTATGACGAGGCTTAACCGATGCTTAAATTAATTAGCCATGAGCTACCTTGCTCTTCTAGCACTTGCTTTGAGCCCCTGTATGTTGCAGCACCTTGCTCTGGTTGCGCAATGCCCCGACTGCACAACGTGTTGACCTCTCCTCTTGCCTACTACTTTCCTAACCCCGTGTGTTGTCTGGGCTCACCAGGTGGCTCCTTCAGCGACGAAACGGAACAGAAGTTCGATCACTTCAGTGGACTCACAAACAACAAAGTGTCCACCCGATAGAGCAGCACCGCCTCCCATCCCACTATTTAAAGAAGCGAGGCTGCAAGCTTCCAGGATTTCCCCCAAACCACTGCGCCAAGAGTAAAATCAAGCAATCAATCAAACTCTGAATTAGCAAGGTAAATTATTTTCTGAAGCTGCCTTCCTTCCCAGTGTAAATGCTTGGACCGCCTCTTGTAACTCCCATCCCCGCTGCTGAGGGTGTTGGGAGCAGGCTTTCAAACTCTACTGGGCTCCAACCTACCCACCCCACCAGGACTTCTCCCTCCGCTTTGCAGGACCATCTTCATGTGCGTACACAGCTCTGGGCTGCAGTGAGCACAGTTTGCCTTTGGTTGGGCATCAACAACCTCAGTGGGTCTTTACCATTCATTTTAAGCTCAAGCTGAAGCACCACTGACGCATACTCTCCCATTTGTGATGATGCTTATCCTCAGCACTGCTGCCCGTCGTTCCCTTTTAACAAAGAAACGCAGGAAAGGAAACAAAATCGAAGGGCTCTCTCTGAGCAGAACAGTCTGAAGCATAATTTAATACTGCAGCCAAACTCTTGCATTCAACAACCCACTCCCAGAACCATCTCTCCAATGGAGCAGCGAATGCAGAACCCTACGCACGCAGCAGAGCTCCACCACCACCCACAAGCCATGGGGGCAGACCTCCTGATGATGAATCCACAGGAACGTTGCTTCCCAGTGCACAGTAAGCGATTCACCCAGCAGCCCCTACGTCCATCCGCACGTTACCTTCTAAGCTGGATATTCACTCTGTCTTTTAAAGGATGAGTTTAGTTAAGGCATTGTATCCCTGCACCTTACAGAGGGAACTTCGTGGCTTGCGTCGCTGGGGATGCGCTGACTGCCTAAGTTGGCTTTCAGGCTTTCATTTCTACACTTAAAGTCAGTTCACAATGGTGCTAAGTGTGCTCCTCTGTTTGTTTGAGGACATACATTGCTACAGATTCTCCAACACGGCTACTTGAATAAAATGTTTCACCCAGAAAAAACAAAACAAGAAAACCTTTTGAAATCCTACTTTGTATTTTCCACTCCACAACAGTTCAGGGCCTTGTTGACAATTCCTGGTACTGAAGTTTCCTTCTCCCTCTGTGTTTGTACAGAAGGCTTCTACACGCAGCTAGAACTAACGGAATAATGCCAATTAACCATCTCAATCCACAGGGATCAACCCACAAACCTACCTCACAGGGATGTTGTGAGGCTTAACGGTTCTTGCTGATGCCTATTGGAGTATTCCTTGTATCCAAGATGGTGACACAGAGGAGAGGTTTTTCAGCCTGCTGGAAGTTGGAAAACTCCGTTTTGTTCTCGAGATGCAGGACAGTGCAGCTAAAGCAGAGTCTGGGGGATGCTCTGTTGCTGCTGCTGCAGCTCAAGGTGTCTCTTGGAGCATCCCCTGCCATTGGGCTCTGTGCAGGTTGAGCTACTGTTGAGTTCTGGTTTGCTTCTCCTAACGAACAAATAACTTTGCTTTCTAACAGAGCAACACAGGCAGGCTTCTTTTAAACCCTGAACCTCAATGCCTACCACTACTGGGGGATATTTTAACAACAGTACGACAACAGAGTAAACACTGAACAGTTTTGGACTCCTACAGCTGCTCTGCTCTGACTGAATACTGGCCAGTGAGACGCCCTTCCCTCACCCTGGTGCACTCCCAACAATTCCTAGTGGGCTTTAATACCAACTAACACTTTCTTATGTGCTGCAGAGAGTACAGATGCTTTGGAACGGAGCAGGGCATGGTGTTCTCCAGCACGAAGAGCAAACTGCAGGGCTCCGGAGCTCAACCTCTCATTCAACTTTTTCCCTTCTCAATTCAGAAAAGCAAAGAGAACGTCCCCACAGCAACTCACTGTTCTGCATGCAGTTTAATAGCACAGCCATGGCTCATCTACACATGGCTTTTTTCAGTGGAGATGGTTCACTCCTCCTGGTCCAAACCTTCTGGCAGCAGCCCTTCAGGGCTGGAGCCGCACTGCTGCTGGTGCTTCAGCCCCAAGGCTCTGGTCACCAACCTCCTTGCCACCACTGTGTCAGTCTGAGGTCTCTCTTTGGCAAGCTGAAGGAGTTCTGGGTGAAAAAGGGTGAAAACGGTTAAGCTGGAGGGTTAGGGTTAGGGTTAGGAGCAGTCATGGCTGAACTGTAGGACGCAAGAGCAGGCGTCTATTTTCTGAGTTCCTTTGGGATGAGCATTACTATGAGCAAATGGTCCCACCCCCTCAGAGCAAGTTGTTGGTTCTTTTGGAAAGGCTTTCCTCTACATTTTGTTCAATAGTTTTTGTGCAACAGTGACGGCGTTTGGATACGAAGAAGCTCTGGTCCTCTACCGGTCCGTGATGGTTGGATGTGATGGTCTTACTGGTCTCTTCCAACCTCAATGACTCTATGGGGATGGGTTGGTTGACTTAAGCTTAGAGGTCATTTCCAACCCTAATGCATGTCAGTGGTGCAGCGTTCCCCATTGGCTTTCAGGAACGCTTTGCAGCTCCAGTCCCTTCTCTGAGAACAAAACGAAGGCACAATCCAACCTCCCAGAGCCACACAGTTTCATCTCAGTATCAGCTCACCAAAACCAACAGATTCGATCCTCAAAAAGCACCAATGGAAAAATATCTGGGGTGTTTTTTTTTCCTGTTTTAACCGCTAAATCTATCAGCTGCTTTAAAAGAAATCTGGCCAGGAGGGAGCAGTGAGCTCCAATTCCTGGCGCATATCCGGCTTGCTACAGTTTCATCCTCAATAAAGCAACACACCAGAACCTTACCAAGTCCAAACTAATGTGGATTTGGCTGCTATCTGATCATTTATCAGCAACTGTTTGCGAATTATTATCCAGTTAGCCACGTGGGCTTTGCTTGCTTTCTCAGAAGCGTTATTCCTAAAGGCAGCCTAGCAGCAGCTTAAAGGAAAAAAGGGGCAGGCTCAGAGCATCACAGCTTGGACAAAGGAACTGCCAATCTTTCTTTAAAAAGCTGGTAAAAAAAAAAAAGTAATAATAATAATAATTAAAAAAAATAAAAAAGAGACACTGTCAGCTAATTGAGATCCAAACCTGCACTCGGAAATAAATGGCACTTGAAGTGAGTGCAAGGTCTGTATGCGGATGGAGCTTATAACCCGATTCCCACTCGTGCCAGCGGGGATGGAGATGAGATCACAGATGGAGAATCTGAATAAGAACGGGTGAGAAGTGTGAATTCAAACCACTTCCCTCGCGTTTAATCGAGCTCAGGAACTTCTAACTGTGACAGTGTCCCTCTGAATCATTCATACTGACATCTGTGTCAATGCAGTGACTACGGCTCTACCTTCATCAGTCTCTCTGCTATAAGATTCATGGCATTTCTTTACTGTGGCAAGTATACCTGATTACAGTATGATTTTAAAAGGCAATCAAGTAAATTAACCGATGTTAATGGCTAAGCTTAACCATTTCCTCTTCACCTGATACTGAATAAAATTATGCCAACCACGAAATAACTGCTCCGGGGTTTGTCTTTAATTGGGCAGATTAATAGGGCAGAGCTTTACTGGGCAGATGTTTGACACATTCACATTCACTTGTGCCCTCGCTTGCAGCTATTCTGGCTGTCAGAGCAACAAGCAGCATTACTGGCATAGAAAAGATGTAATGTAAGAGGTTGGGTGCCAATACTGCCCTGCCATAGCTAATAAAGCTGTTGAAAAAGGAATACTGGTATCCAATAAGAAATTCCCCATTTAAAGTGTCACTGTGAGACTGACCACCCAGGACACGGAAGAGGCAACTGAAGGAATAGCAATTGATACATATACATATATATTTATCATCTTACTTGGTCGCTGAAGTGCCTTAATTTTAGACTGCTTTGTTGCATGGATCAGCGGTCGGATCTTCAACGAAGGGTAACGCCGCCCCAAGGCTTGAGATGCTTCAAAAGGAACAGAGGACAAAGTCAGCAGCAGGGGAATGGTGGTGGCTTTCATCACACAAAACCCAGCCCGTGGTGCCACAGCGCTGCGCAACCCGTGAGTTGCTGAAGGCCAACTCATCTCGGGGCTCACCTCCACCTTGCATCACCCATTCCTTGGGCAGAAAGAGCCCTAAGGAAACGTACATTCTAAAGACAGCTCTGATAATGAGGGACAAATCCCAAGAACGGAGCATGACTGCTCAGGCTGTGCGTGGTGATGGGTTGGTGGTTGGACTCGAGGATGGTGGAGGTCTTTTCCAAGCTTAATGATTCTATAGGCACGGTGGGGAAGGGGCTGACAGCAGACTCAAATGATCTTAGAGGTCATCTGTGATCTTAATGATTCTATTCTATACAGCACTGCTATGGGTTGCCCAGAGGGATGGTGGATGCTCTGTCCCTGGGGACAGACAAGGTCAGGCAGGACATGGCTCTGAGCACTTGGAGCTGTAGGTGTCCCTGTTCATTGCAGGGGATTTGGACCAGACAGCCTTTACAGATCCTTCCCAACTCAAGCCATTCCATGATGGCCCCTTCCCAACTCAAACCATTCTATGATTCCACAATAAAAACTGAAGTCAGAAAACCATTTCCAGCAACACAACAGCTCACTACACAACAGGTACACCCTGGTAATTACCCAAGCCAATTAAAAACCCGTTCATCTTGCAAAGCAGAGCTACCACACTACACGCCTCACAGACACTCCAGTTTGATGTGTAAAGAAGCAAGGCGTGAGGAAGCAGAACGCGTGCCCAGCGCACGCAGCACCAGGAGCCCCACAGCTCCCCACCTGCAGACAGGCTGGAGAAGATCCCCAGGGCGTGCGTGTCGTCCACCCATTGGATTTTGAAGCCACTCTCACTACAATGGAAACAACAATAGCAGAGTATTGGTTAATAGGAAGAAAAAGCCACACAAGTAAAGCCCGTAGCCACGTCGAGCTGCCAAGTATTTGGTGCCTCCATCCGAGCTCTGCAGCCATTTCACAAGAGGGGAAAGGATCCGAATTAAATCCAGCCAGTCTGTGATTCCCCCAAGGACTCTTTTTTTCCCCTAAAGAAGCTCTTGGCCAACAAGCAGCCTCTATTTCATGGGCTGTCTTGCAATACTGCCACGCACGCAGTGCCCTATAAACGCTACCTGAGTGCTCAGCCACTTGCAATGAAAAGCAGAACTCGTTTACAGAGCGGTTTAGCAAAGCTTCGGATGAAGAGACCAAAGCAGAAATCTATTTAATAAAGCGTCAGTGGAAAATGCGAGCTGGGGAACAGGGAGATCAAAGAGTTTCCCTGCAGCAGGAGGAATAAAAACACGATCAAGCGCTCAAATTAGATCTGTCAATTTGCAGCTCGGTTCCACTCTCACAGCAAACGGAAGGGAAAACGTATTAAGAGGAAACACTGACAACAGACAGCAGCTCGTTTAGAATGCAAACGATGCTTTTCAGCATAGGGGATGAGCCCCCCCAGTGAATCCAGCCTCCACGGAGAGCTGTATGAGCCCACTGAGCACCCCATGGGGCAGAACCTTGCTCTGATCCCACTGCTAATCCAATGTCACCCCTCCAGCACAATGCTGCCTGCTCCCTATGTTTACATAATAAATCTTATCTCCTGCAGCAGGATTGGGCCCTTTATTTTCTTTTTGTAAGCACTTACGTAAGGGAGCAGTCCCAACACAGGCACTGGAGAGCAAAGAGGCTCCTATGGAGCAGGCAGAGGCTCCCAACGAAGCCAGAGCAGCACAAATAACCCTGCAGGTAGGCAACACTGTGCTTGACAGAGCCTCAAAGAACACTTCCAGTCACAAACTGCAAGAAAACATCCTTCAAAGCACAGAGCATAAGGAGCAAGAGCACGGAGGTGAGGGTAAAATTCAGCACAGCATCATCACACCCTGCTGTGCGCTCAGCAACGAATACTGCTCTCTTTATGCCCCTCGAAAAGGCACTCACTGGAAATCTGAGAAGACTTCCATCAGGTGCTCCGTTTTCAGTGATGGGGAGAAGTCGTAGATTTCGGTTACGTGCCCAAAATCCCCCTCGTGGACCTGCATGTCACCATAGCTGGAATAATCCAGCGTGATCCTCTCAATGCTGATGTCCTTCACGGTGAGATGACCCACAATCTGGGAACAGTAGAGAAGAAAATGAGTTAACATCACAGCAAAGACTCATAGACCAAAAGGATGGTGGGGGAACCACCGGGGTAATGTTCCTACAAGGGCTC
This sequence comes from Alectoris magna, assembly GCA_030625065.1. Classification (NCBI taxonomy): domain Eukaryota; kingdom Metazoa; phylum Chordata; class Aves; order Galliformes; family Phasianidae; genus Alectoris; species Alectoris magna. The sequence continues at coordinate 2,742,657 of CM060587.1, forward strand.
CCAGTGCTGAGCACCCTCACTCAATGCAACACCCAACTATGGGTAACATGCTGCAGGTAATGAGAGCTCATGCTGGGCACCCAACAGACGGGACTTCATGGCCAACAGCCATCCTGCACGGTCCCACCTTGGTCCCTCCAACCCACGGAGGGTCCAAGAGGTCAAGCAAACACCTACAGAGCCCGGCATCGATGTCCCCCCAAGGTGACAACCCCTGAATGCCCTCTTAACCCCAAAGTAACCCAATGGCAGTGCCCATGGCATGCATTACCTCCTGCAAGAGCTCTGCAGTGCAGTCATCCTCGAAGGCGAGCTCCCGGCTCTGGGTGGCCACATTCTCCTCTTGGTCCCCTTTGGGCAACCGCAGCTCATGCTGCAGTGCATCAGCCAAACCCATGGGCTCCCTGGCCCCATCCTTGGCCACGGGCACATCTGCCCTGTGCTCCTCTTGCTCACTGGGACCCAATGGGCCAGCACCACCAACAGGCTCAGACACAACCACAGCCTCACCCTGTGCTTCCAATGGGGTCTGGTGTTGGGTGGGCTCTTCTTGGGCACCGCTCTCCTGATCTTTGCTTTCTGGTCCAGAGGAACCCTCACTCAGCTCCAACGCTGGGCTTACCACGTCCTGACCTTGAAGGGAGATGTTCCCACTGCTCTCCAGGCTCACAGCACAGCCCCTCTCTTGGTTTTCCAGCACCAACATGGCATCAGCGCAGCGCTCACCCAATAGGTGGGAGCTCTTGCTGTACCCCAGCATGTTGGCATCGTGGCTCTTTTGGTCTTGGCATGGAGTCTTGCTGCGTTCTGGTCCGACAGTGTCATCACAGCTCTTGATCTGCTCTTCTGGCTCAGTTGGGTTTTCATTGGGTATGGAAGAGAGGGAATCTGAACAGTCCTTATCCTGACTGTGCTGCCCAGAGGAACTGTCGCTGCTCTCCAACAAGGGGACATCAGTGCAGTACGGAGGACGGTCACCATTTGTGCCATCGTTGCTTTTTCCCAACTCCTCCCCAGCCTTGTGCTGCTCATCAAGCACCAAACAGACACCACTGATGGCTGTGCTGGGTTGGGGGCCGCCTTCAGCCTCCCCCTCAAGTGCAGCTTTGGGGCAGATCTCCCCTTCTCGTGCCCCATCAGCGCCCACCTCCTGTTCCCCCCATTCCGCCTTCTTCCGCATCGCCTTGGGCACGTATAGGGCTTTATCAGGCTTCCTCCGGGGTGGCCTCTTGATCCTGCCTGACCCCACACAGGCTCGGGATGTGTCCCCATGCCCGTCCCCGCCGTGCCGCAGCCGGGCCCCCCGTGCACCACGGCCCCATGGCTGTGTGGGTCGGGGCAGTCGCGGTGCGGTGCCAGCGGGGTTTTGCTCACCGGTCTCACTGGGAATCCTGGGGGCAGAAAACAGCGAGGTGTGAGCAGGAGAAGCACAGCATGTGCAGCATAGAGAGGGAAATGCAGGAGCTGTGTGTTGGCCGAAGCACCGAGGCTTTGTTTTTCATTAAGTTTAATAGGTCAACACAAGCTCACGCCTGAGTTCTGCTGGGATCTTCTGTGTTCTCCTGTTAGGAGGCCTACAGCCTACTCAGTGACGCATTAACACTTCAACCTTACCCATTCAGAATAAAGAATAGAAACGCCCCACATGGCACCTTACCCAACCAAAGGACACAATTATTCCCCTCAGCTCCTTAAACAAAAGTATAACGTTACAGGGAAACGCTTTTTTTCCCCCATCATCAGGGATGCTGCATCCCATTATTTATAGACCTCCTTAAGGCAGTAAGTATTGCAATTCTAACAGGTTCTTTACAAGAGAGTGGGGAGGTGCTGGAACAGGCTGTGGATGCTCCATCCATCCCTGGAGGTGTTCAAGGCCAGGCTGGATGGGGCCCTGGGCAGCCTGGTCTACTATTAGATATGGAAGTTGGTGGCCCTGCCTGAGCAGGGGGAGGTTGGAGCTTCATGATCCTTGAGGTCCCTTCCAACCTAAGCCATTCTATGCTCCCTGCTCCCTTCGTGCTATGAATAACAGAGGCCATGCTTCAAAGGTGGAACAACCACCCCAGAGCCCCACAAACCACCCCATCTACCTCACGGCTGAGTGACAGATGACCGTCCTCCTCCTCCATCCTTCCCCAACCGAAAAGCTGCTCAGCAAATCCACGTTCTCCACAGTCCTATGGATCAAGTAGCGGAGACGGCTGGACAGAGGGGGGAACAGGAGCACCCTGGGAAGGCAGAGGAAGGAAAAGGAGAAGAATGCAGCAAGTATTGATCAGCTCTTATTCCCCAGGTCACTCCAGGAGTAGGGCTTTAGGTCTGTGCCCTTAAGCTTTTCCAGTATCAAGGAGCCCAAAGCTCTTCTCCATCCAGATGTGCTCCGTCCACAGCCAGGACTCACATTTCTGCCCTCATCCCACGAAGCTGCAACCTCTTCTCCTGGTCTGAACGCACTGCAGAAAGCAGCAGTTAGAATATGAATGGGTGAACCAACCCCGTGCTGGATGGCATGGCACTCGGATGGGTTTTCTGTTATGGTTTATTCCATTTCACAGCTGCCTCAGTGCCATCTCTGGCAAACGTTCAAAAGAAGCAATCAAACAAATGCTGAAGGTCACCGTTGGCTGATGGGATCTCTGAACTAAGCGATCCCATCCCAGCTGAAACCCCATTTTGGGCCATCTCAGGGCTGGATCAGGAACGAGATCCAACTCAAAAGTTTGGACAAAGCCAAACGATGCAGCAAACACACGGCCAGGGAGGATGATGGGAGCATGGCAGCACGGTGCCCAGCTCTGCAGCCAGGCTGCAAAAGCTGCCAAGGTTCCCAACCGTGCCATGCAAACCCCACAGGGCCGATGGAGAGCAGAGTCCTGACACCTCAGTACCAGACAGTGCCCCTACCTGTGGTGCTGCCCCTGCAGCATGAAGTGCTCCAACTCCTCAGCGATCCTCCCCACGAACTCATCCTCTTTGGGAGAGAGGAAAACGCCGTCCATGGGGCGCAGCGCCAGGGTGGCACCGGGAAGGAGGGGGGGTGGGGGTGGGGAACCTGGGGAGGGACATGGACACATGAGGACGGCTGCATGCACCCCCTGCAAACCTGCTGCAGCTCCAGGCACGCTGCTGCAGCCCAACCCTTTGCACCCAAGGCCTCTGCAAACCCTGCCGCACCTCCACGCCACGCTCAAGCTGCTGCACCCCAACCCTCCCCTGTGCACACCTAGCACCGCGTGCAAGCCTGCTGCACCCCATCCCCCCTCTGGGCACCCCCACAACCTGATTCCCCCCTTCCACCCCCTCCCTCCCCCCCCATGCCCCCCAGTCGTCCCCTCCCCCCCCATGCCCCCCCCATGCCCCCCAGTCGTCCCCTCCCCCCCCCATGCCCCCCCCATGCCCCCCAGTCGTCCCCTCCCCCCCCCATGCCCCCCCCATGCCCCCCAGTCGTCCCCTCCCCCCCCCATGCCCCCCCCATGCCCCCCAGTCGTCCCCTCCCCCCCCCATGCCCCCCCCATGCCCCCCAGTCGTCCCCTCCCCCCCCCATGCCCCCAGTCGTCCCCTCCCCCCCCATGCCCCCCAGTCGTCCCCTCCCCCCCCCCTCCCCCAAAATACCTCCGGGCCCTCCGAGCTCTCCCCGCAGCCGCCCCCTCCGCAGCGCCTGCGCCCGTCCCGGCCCCTTCCGCCGGGCACCGCCCCCCCTCCTTCCCCCCAGCCCCCTCTTCTCTTCCTCCCCCCTTCGCCCCGCAGGAAGCGGCGGCCACGTGTGCGGAAACGGCGGGGACGCGCGGCCGTGCACGTGGGTGGGGGGGGGAGGGGTTGCACCGCCCGGGGTGGGTGCGGGGGGAGGGCGGAGGGTTCCATTGCACCGATTCGACTCTTCGTTCTTTGCCCGGAGTCGCAGTGATTTCCGATAGGATCGAAGTGAACGGCAGCTATGATTTCCTCTCTCTGGGGGGGTTCGGATAGCTTTTTGTATTCCTCGGGGAAAGCCCAGAGCGTGAATTTGGGGACAACCAAACCAAACCAAACCAGGCAGCCCTGCCGGTGCTCACTGTAACCCCGGTTCCAGAGAAGGTCCGTTCCAAGCTGCTCTACGCTCCAGGCAGCACACGGTGAACACTGCCTGGTGAACACTGCCTGGAGCTCACTGATTGTGAGCAGTCACCTCTTAGATCGGCTTGCTTAAGTGATCCTTCCAAGCTCCTTTGAGCCCCCCCCCCCCCCCCTTTCGTATCCCCCCCATCTGAAGCCTTTGCCCCATAAGAGGAGCAGCTGATGTTGGATGCCGAAGCAGAATCGCTCAGCCTGCACCACTCAGCCCCTTCTGTGCTCCGTGCATTCGCTTAAACACAGGGGAAAAAAAAAAATAGATATCTATGTTAAATAAAACCACTTCTGAGGGCAACCAGCAGCCCCTGCCCCCAACGCTCTCCCTTGTTTTGTGATTGCACGGAGCAGGACGGCCCTTTTCCTGGTCTCAAAGCATCCTTTCTTGCCTTTAAGAACCGTTTGCAGCTGTGTTGGAAGCACTGCTCCTTCTGCCCTGGTTGCAACGTGCCCACACTGGGGGAGCAGCTTTTGAGCCCAAAAGGACCTGGGTGCCTCTCCCTGGTTTGTGATCCCTCTCTTTGTAGGATCTCATTACACTCCGGTTATACAACACCTCCAGCAGCATAGAATGGCACTCTGAGCATTGGGGCCACTGCTCTGTTATTCCTGGATCCACCTCGGGGTGGGAGGAGGAGGATTTGGGATGGGGGGGGGGGAGGATGCTCTCAGTGGAGCCGCAGGGGAATGGAGAGAAGCAGCAAGCAACCAGTGGTAAATCCAATGGATCAGGCATCTGGACAGTAAATATATGAAGAAGACCCACCTCCATCAAAGGTTTCCATCACCTGCCCCGTTGTTTGTCCTCATGGTAGATAACAGCAATGCAGTGAGCTGTGCTGGGTCATGGATGGCCCTCTATGCAGGGAGATGGCCACGAAGGTGAGTCTGAGCAGTGCCCCATAGGAACATCCAAGCACTGACCTCAGGAACACGAGCTCTGCCCCCTTCTCATGCTGACTGTGCTGTCACTTGGCTATAATTGGGCTCTGTTTAACAATTACTGTTAGTCTGTAATTACCACTTTCAGCTTTTTTTTGCTGGGGAGGAGGAGGGAGGCTCTCCCGTTGTGCAGAGAGCAAAGGATGTCTCAGATGGAAGGCAACGTGGATGTGCTGCCCATTGGAGCAAGCATGGAGCAGAATGCGTTTCATGTCCCAGGCAGCAGCCAAGCGCTGGGGATCTCCACTGCCACAGCTCCAGTGTGCACAGGAGGGGCTGATTAAAGAGCACAGGTGAGCAAGGAGCGCTGCTTTAGAAGTCATGATTATTGAAATGAGGCAGGGCAGGAAGGATCCTTAATGAGTTTGAGAGGGAAAGGAATAAAAGGGGAAAGAAACACATGGCAGAAAGGAGGGAGACACAGCTTGAGGTACAAGCAGCAAGACCAGAACAGGAATATCCGTGCCTTAAAACCTGGCTTTGTCCTTCTGGAGCATGAAGGGATCATGCCCAAGGGCTCTGAGCAAATGGTTCAGCATCCTGAGGTCCTACAGAACACCCAACTCCTCCCCAAAGAGCACCCCGCAGAGTGCTCTGGACAAGCTGCAGCCCAGCACAGCCCTGGGGCTCTGGGAAGGTGGCTGTGTGTGCACATCATGGCCTGCAGGGCAGCTTGCACAAAGCCTCATCTCTCTGCAGACGAAAGGAAAGAGGAATTGGAGCCGTCGTGTTTTTATCTTTTGCAAAAAGCCTTTTCCTATGGGTCAAAGAGAAAGCAGCCATTGCAGATTTCTACTGCACCACCCGGGCTGGGTCCGAAGCTGTAAGTCACAAGAAAAACAACAAAACCATCTGAACATAAATACATCACTCCACAGTCAGTAATGCAAACTCCTGCCCAGCCAGAATAAAGTGATCCTAAATACCCTCAAAGGCCTCAGAAGACAGGCAGCTGTAGCAGTCCCTGCTTGCATCCATCCATCTCCATCCCATCCATCTCCATCCCGCCCATCTCAGTTCAATGTGTTGCAGGTGAGCGGTGCGATCTTCTCCACTTCGTACTCCACGTGTACCACTGCAGGGCAGCTGCTGTGGGAGGAGAGCTGGGAAAGCTTCTCAGAGGACACCTCGTTGTTCTCCATCTGCAGAACAGCGTGGGGGTGGCTGAGGGTCACCACGTCCTTTGGACACGAGGTGTCGTGGTGGTAGGAGACCAACTCGTTGCTGAAGTTGATCGTCTCCACTGCGTTGTCGGGGCAAAGATATTCACAGCCCAAGATGGTGATAAAAGCCCTCCGGAAATCTGCATTGAAGGCGTAGATGATGGGATTGAGGGAAGAGTTGGCCCACCCGAACCAGACAAAGGTGTTGAAAACGGTTTCACTGACACAAGGCAGCTCTCCTGGCTTGCGTTGGTCGGGATCGCAAAAGGGCACCACGCAGTTGAGCACAAAAAAAGGCAGCCAGCAGAAGATAAAGACACCCACGATGACGGAGAGGGTCTTGAGGACCTTGGTCTCCTTCTTGAAGGAGCTCTTCAGGTTGGCTTTGTGAGGGCACTCGCTGCCGTGACAGCTCTGGCTGTGTTCAACTGCGCTCTCCAAGGAGGAGATCCTGCGGATCTGCCGCTGGGCGATGCGGAAGATGCAGGTGTAGGTCAGGATCATGATGGCAACGGGGATGTAGAAGCTGATGAGAGAAGATGAGATGGCGTAAGTCCTGTTGAGGCGAGAATCGCAGCTCTCCTGGGTGACATCCTCCAGATGGTTGAGCTCTCGATCCTTGTGCCACCTCAGCTGCACGGGGATGAAGGAAATGAGGAGGGACAGCAGCCACGCCATCCCAACCATGGCAGAAGCCACACGTGGTGTCATCCTCCTCTCGTAGCGGAAGGGGTTGGAGATGGCCCAGTAGCGGTCCACGCTGATGATACACAAATTGAGGATAGAGGCTGTGGAGCACATGATGTCAAAAGCCACCCAGATGTCGCAGAAAGCCCCAAAGGGCCAAAACCCCACAGCCTCGGCAGCAGCCTTCCAAGGCATCACCAGCACGGCCACCAGGAGGTCAGACACGGCCAAGGAGATAACGAAGAAGTTGGTGACCTTGGAGCGTAGGTGTCTGAACTTGATGACAGCCACACACACCAGGGCATTGCCCAGGAGAGTGAGGAGGATGAGAAGGAACAGTAAAGCAGCTGCTACGCCATGGAAAGACGACGTGGGGGTCTCTCCCTCCACCCTGCTCTTCCTACCGCCGCTGCCATTGATTGAGTCCTGCCCACCTCCTTCCGTGGAGGAATAAAAGCCATCCATGGGTTGTTCCATTGCTCCAGTCCATCGAGGCTTTTCACAGCTGTTCAAGCCCCCGTTGGCATCCAAAGCCCTGCTGACAGTTCCATAGCACCAGCTGCAGTGGTCCCAGCTCTCGCACCCAGCCAGGCGACCCAGCACAGGGAAAAGCACTGGATGCTCTCAACTCCTTTCTAAATCTCGTCCTGACAGCACGGCATTTGTTTCATCCTCTTGTCTCCCACCACCCCGCTTTCCTTTCTCTACAGCCGTTCACAAAGAGCCAGCACTCACCTCTGATCGTGGAGCAAGCTGTGAGGGCTTTCCTGCAAGTCCTTCCCCTGCTGCAGAGCTCTTTGTCTGGTGTTGATCTGCTGCAGGATCTCACTCAGCCCCTCTCGCATTGACCATGCTCTGCTCCTTCTGCTCTGGCAGGCAGATGTCCTCTGCTCATAAAGCAGGCTGCTCTGCTGTCTGCTCTTCCTTCTCATTGCCTCTGGATTTCATGTAGTTATGATCTGGCTCTGCCCACGCACCGGGTGCCCCGCTCATCAGGGGCAGGGCAATGCTCAGCTAACAGGGAGAGCTGCTTGGGAATTAGGGGTTAAATAGCAAGCATTCGAGTGGGACTGAAGAGTCTTCAGTGCAAATCAGGATGGAAACGTAGCCTGCAAGAATCTGTCGGTGTGATCTCTGAATAAAAGAGACGCGGTCGTGGCTCAGATGGGTGACCCTAAAGCAGTCCCTGCTTCCTGTCCTGAGCTGCCTGGCCACGGGTGCTGCACAGCTGGCATTGTGTAGAATCATACAACATCCCGAGTTGGAGCAGTTGCAGAAATGGAGACCTGCTTTAGAGAAACACAGTGCTGGAAACTGGCTAAGCCACGGAAGGGCAGCAAAAGCCAGTGACAAAGTGACAAAGCCAGCAGGCAGCTCAGCATTAACTCCCTTACCACACTGGTAGCATTGCAGCGACCTCTGCCTTTGCCATACATGCTTCAGAAGAAAGCAGCAGCCAATCTATAGAGCATCAGCTCGGCTGCGCTGTGATTCAATTAACCTGACCCAGTGGCTCAGGCTCTGCACGATCCCAGCTGCCCACGAACAAAAGGAAACGAGAGCATCATTCTTCTTCCCCCAAAGATGCAGCTCACTCCGAAACCAAACAGTGCGCTCACCCTGTGACAGCTGAGAGAAGCTGCTCCGTGTGCCAGCATTTACTTCGGGAGGGTTTGTTTAATAAAGCCGCTAATTAAGCCTTTAATAAGTTCCACTGGGCTCATGCCTGCGCCAGGGAGAGCAGCTAGATGGCACCAAGCGCCGGCGCATGGCTCTGCGCTCCTATCGGTGGTGCTAACGCTGCTCCTTTCCTCCTTCCCAGGGCTGCACGTGAGGGAAAGATCCCATCCAACAGCCCCGACACCACGGGACAAGGCTGGATCAGGCCCTGCTGGAGCCACGGTGCCCCTGTGCAGCTGGATTTGATGGCCCTCAGAGGTCCCTTCTAACTCTAAGGGTTCTATGACAGCGGTGTGCTCCCTGGAGATGCATTATGCCATGTAAGGATGCGTGCAGACGCCCCCCTGTGCCCCCCCAAAAGTGATTTTTTCCTATTCCCTATGCAGGACACAGATGTCTAAGATGTGGGATGCTTCTGTCAGCCTCAAAGGGAGGCAATGATGGTGGTGATCCGTCCTGCAGCATTTAATCCATCCGAGGTTGGCACTGAGCGCTCACCACGTGCTCAGGTCCCATGGGCTGAAGGCATCCCAGGAAACCCCACGGTGTGGGGAAGCCTGCCCCCCTCCCCCCCCCTCTTAGGAGCTTAGAAACACCCAGATCTGATCCTTACGCTGAAAGAGATGCTCAGAACTGAGTCGGCGAGGGGAAGATGTGGTGGGACCCAGAACAGCACCTCCACTACCACACACCTTGTGGAGAAAGGGCCGATAGCTCTTCTGCTGCGGGAAAACAAAGCACGAAGCTGCCCTCCCTTTCCCTGCCCTCCCTTTCCCTGCCCCGCTGTCTCACCAAACTATATTTAAAACTCCCAGCTCAGCCATTTCCATCCTATTCCCCACTTTGCATCAAAGGAAGAAAGCAACAAGCCACTAAGAAACCAAGCAGCAGCTGCTTGGGCGTTAACACTTCCCCAGCGCTCTCTGATGCATTACAGGAGACTTTGCTCCTCCAGCAGTCATTCTGTGCTTCATTTCCCATGAAGTTCCTACAGGAGTACAAGCACTGCTCGTGTCGTTTAGAAACTTCCAGAGATGCTGTGAGCAACACACAGTGAGCATAGCACTAAGAAACTCCTTCCTTCCTTTCTCCCCCCCCCCAAAGAATACTCTCCAGGGACCAGCATGCCTGCTCAGCTCTGACCTCTGGCTGCAGGAAACACGCTCGACTTGGTGAATTCAAAGCCTCTTTCACTTATCTTAGCATGAGCAGGAAGGAGGGCTGATTGGGGCAGTGCTGATAGGGTAGGTGTTCCATTCAGTCATTGCCTTTAGGCAAAGGAAAACAACCACCAAATCCACGTACCTGCTGTTTGTTAGACAGTGGTGACTGCTTAGATGGGAAGGCGTTTTCTCACACAGCAACAGCTCAGTTTGGTTTTTGACACACAAAACCCAGGAACGCATCCTTGCTTTCAGCATACCTTTGCAGTTACAGGACAGCCAGAACGGTCCTAACAAGGCAATGAGCTGCAAAGAGAAACAGAAGCACAAGGGACTCCGGGTTCTTCCTCTCCCCTTTATTACATGTTGGCAACAAAGAGTGGTTTTCCTCCCGTTGGCTTACAAAAGAAAGGAATACAGAGCTTCACTTCACGTGCAGCCTGGGCACGCTGCTGGCTGACTGCAGGCTCCAGCAGGGCCTGCAATGCTCAGCAGGAGCGACATTGACACCAGAGCCAAAGCAGCACCCTGGTGATGCCCAGGATTTCTCTCCAAGCCCTCTGGGGCTGAAGCTGCTTTGGCAACAGCGCAGCAACCACAGGCCCAGGGTGCTGCTCACCCAAGTGCTTGGCTCAAGCACTGCAGCTCAGGACCAGGAGAGAGCCCAGAAACAGACACTGATAATACTTAAATACATTCCAAGTCAGGGTGAGGTGCAGAGAGGGACTACAGCTCAACACAGAGCTCTGAGCTCCCCTGCCATGCACAGAGCATGCAGAAAGCCCACGCTCCTTCTCTTCTCCTCCTGAAGGAACTCATTTATTGGTGTGCAGTACCAGACTTTCTGCTTTTCCAAGTGCATACATAGCATAAAAAAGTGACCTGCAAAAAAAAAAAAAGAAACAAAACAAAAACACACAAGAAAGCAATGATTTCACTTCCCAGCCTCCGAAAAACCATCTTCACTTGTTGTGCATTAGAAGCACATACGGGGTTTTATTTTAGGGCTTTCTGGTAACCCATCATCTCGTGGAACACCAAGACCACAAGCAGTTTAAGACTGTTACATGAAACTGCCCGTTGCAAAGGAGAAAACGATGCATCTTTTCCCCCCTCCCACCCCAAATCATTCCGCTGGAGAGCTGGAAGCAGATCGCCCTGCTGCTGCCTTGCCAACAAGGAAGATAGAAAGGCAGCAGACAGCTCAGATTTCAAGTAAGAGAAAGCAGAAAGTTGCATCACAGCGACCTCAAGGCTCCGTCACTGACCTCAGGGCTTCGTCACTGACCTCAGCACCAGCAACTCCTTCACTTGCCATATTTTGCAGGTCTCCCTTTTAAGGCCTTAGTGTCGTTACAGAAAGAGGAATTATTTTTGCCTTGTGCTTGCAATTGCTGCCCTCTAGCGCAGCAGCAACACCTCCTACAATTGTTACAGTGTTTAGTTGTCCACAACCGTGCAGAACACAGAGGGGAGGGACAGAACTACCAACGGGTGGTCAAGCTCGTTGCAGGTTAACTTACGTCAAGGACGGTACTTAACGTGCCAAGTGTTCTAAACAACCACACAGCCAAATGTTGAGCAACTGCAATGCCGCCGCAGCTCAAGTTCTCAACGAGAGCCACAGCAAAGGAAATGAAAAATCAAAGAAAACAACAAGCACTGTTAATGGGCAGAGAGAGTTTATCTCCGCTGGGCAGAGTAGTGAACTGAGTTCCTGGATGTCACAGGTGACTTGAGATGACAGCAAGTCAAATTCAGACCAGTGCAGATGTTGGCACATAGATGACAAACACCAGCTGGGGTCAGTTCCAGAGTGGATTGTCATGGCAGGAGATCCTGTTGCTTAGCAAAGTGATTTCATGAAGAAGAAGGGACCGGTATCCCTCTGTCCCACAGTTTTAGTCATTAGTTAAGGAGCCTTAAGACAACTTGTCAAACTGCAGCAACAGGATGCGGTCAGGTCTTTAGAGATTCACTTCCAGAGCTGTTTGGGGTTCAGAGGAAGCAGATGGACTCTTATGTGCCAAATCTATAGAGAAAATTGCAACAGAAAGTCATCAGTTTCCATCAGGATGAAGGATTAGGTAATAAAAAGGAACAACAGCACCAGAAATCCTAACCCTATAACTGATCCTAGTAACGGGTCATTAGCACAGCCTGCTGACATCCGTACCTCCATCACAAACGGAGAGCTTTTCCAACTCAGCTTCAAGCTCAGCATCCGAAATGGCTCCTGCAAATCCAGAATCCAGCTCCTTTTGGGGCACAGGGTGCAGGTGGACAGGTTCCTTAGCCGAGTCCTGGAGGAGGCTGTCCAGTTCCTTCTCCAGCTCTTCAGAGTCCATCTCTGCCAATGAAAGAAAACATTCAGCTTCTAGCAGAACTGAGTATCGCCTTCGCGGATGGATTGAAGTTGAATGGAATTATTATTACTCCCCACCACCACTTCATTACTCATAATAAGGAACTCCTGGTGAGCCATAGCTCCGTCTAACAGCAGCGGCAAGGACACAAGCAGAAGCTGAGAGCCCCACAACTTACCTAAACCATTGACCCCAGCTCTAGCCAGAGTCTGGGCTACTTCATCTTGAGTATCACAAAGCTAGGGGGTAAAAACAAAGACAGTTTGTATAGAATAGAAGTCACTCTTGTCTTATTGTAATCCAGCCATGCCAAAAGTAGAAACAGCAACCAATAAATAAACCACTATTTGACCTAAAAGCAACAGCTACTCATGCAAAAGAGAAGTCCAACATGCCTGGCTTTTCAGTAGTAAAAACAGTAACATGGAAGATGATTTAGTAAGTGCTACAAGAGAAAATAAACCTGAAAAGGAAAGATATCCCCTCCAGCTGTAGCTATTTCATATAAGCCTCACTGTAAGCATGCTGCTGATGCTAACAAAAGGAGCTACGGATGAAAACAGTTCAGCTAGGAGATTTTCACAGCCTTTCAGCTCAGCAGTTGAAGTTACTACACTTGAGTACACGGAGCTGAAGAAATAATCCTTCTTTGTTTCCTACATCAGCTTATGCAGATTGCTCCCTTCATTTCCATTGACTGGGAATAAACTCTTCTCCTCCTCATTTCCAGGAGAGCTGCGTGCTTAAGCGAGGAGCCACCATGAGGTTGTGCTGTGGCCAGCAGTAAATGTAATTACATAAAACCAGACACAGACAGTTATTGGAATACCTCTGCTTGCCGATCTGAAAAGATCAAGAATGACTCTGTTTGTTCTGATGACACAAGGTAGAAATCAAGCAGCACCAGATGCTTCAAATTTGCTGGGCAAATCTGCTTATTATGCATTAAGTGCTTATTTATACGTGTTCCTATTTCAGTACCTCTTGTATCTGATCTACCAGGTTTTCTGCCTTCTCCACAGTAACATCCTTCATAGAGAGCTTCAGAGCTCCCACACCAGCCTGATAGGCATTAAACACCTGGAAGAAAAAGAAAGAGAAGCACGATGTTAACTAAAAGCAAACGGTGTCAACACCCGTCAAGACGCACTGCTCAAGGAGGACACTCATAGAAAAATGAGCACACAAGAAAATAAGAGGCAGAAGCATTTCACTCAGAGCAATGCTCTGATATCAGAGCTGTTTCCTAGAGCAGAGCATGAAGCTTCACCAGCTAGCTTGCACTCAGAAGAACAGGTAAAGCAGCACAAAGAGTGGGGCTAGGTTGAGAAGTCAAAAAGAACACGTTACCATCTGGTCAGTCTGGGAAGCGTAGATACGATCCAAGATCCCCTGCACTGCATCCAGCTTGGAATGAAGCTCCTCAATGCGCCTTTCTGTCCTTCGTTTGGACTTCAGACATCTCAGTGCCTGCAGACGTTGGATACAAACAGACCTGGATCACAAACCAGGCAGCACTCAAAGGAAACAGAACAATCATCCCTACGCAACAAGGCATGCATGCAAACGCTGGCTTTAAAAGCAAGATGTTCCCATTCTCTTCACCACATCACCGTGGTCAGACAAAGCCACGTCTTCACCTTAAGGAGACCTTTGGCCTCAGAAGCACTCTTCACACTCCTGAGATGAACCTCACCACACCAAACCTGGTCATTATCTGTAGTAACGAACCAGCTCCAAGGCATTTAACGTGTAGCTCCTCCTACCAGCACTTACCAGTTGCTTTTTCCCAGCTCTACAAGCACTCCGGGCATCGTCTTTACACCTGTACAGATGCAATAAGAAAAAAAAAAGATTATTCCCTTGCAAGCAGCAGTAGTTCGTGTGGGTTTTTTTATAGATTAAATTTAGAGTTAGCAGCCACCTTCACTACCTTGCTCTAACACACAGCACGCGACCAAGAACTCGTATATTTCAGATACAGCAGCCCTCAAGCCATTCCTGCTTTTCACAGGTAGCCCTTGGAAGTATTTCAGACCATTGCAAAGCTTCTGACATCCACTCCCTGCATACAGTTTTCACAGGGACAAGAAACAAGACTAGAAAACCTGCCCTACCGTGTTACCGAAGATATTACGTGTGCTACGTAGGAAAGAACAAGAAGGCAGCTTTGTTCTTAACTACCTAACAGGGGTACAGAGCTCTGCATCACACGGAAGTTCTTCCCACCACCCATCCCCAAATTACTTCTCTGCTTCCTGGGAAAGGGACTCCACCTTCTGTGACAGCAGCTGTTCACTCTGCATCAGCTGATAGACCCCGATGTCCACATCATTCATTGGGGAGACTTTGGCATGAAGTCCTCTGGCAAACTTCACTATCTAAAGGAAAAGAAGCAGCACGCACTCGGTTCACTCATCTCCACCATTTGCACCTGCACTGGAAATATTTTCACTCTAACAGAAAGAAAAGATGCTTTTACACCCATGGTTTTATAGGAGAGTTCAGGAGCCATGCCAGTCATCATGTAATTTGATATTGAATTAGATGGGATCCTGCCTTAAGGAACACCCTGATGATGGTAAAGCTGTCCCAGCACTTTGAACAGCGTGGGGCAGCATCACGCTTCCAGGTTCTTCAGTCCAGAGCCACAGTGCCCAGCTCTACCAGCACACAGGGACAGCAGAGCTGCTCTGTGCTGCTGCTGACAAACAGGAGAACCTTGGCACGAGGAGAGAAACACCCATTCCAGCAGCATGGAACCATTTCAGTTTGGGTTAGCTGGGAACAGCTGCCTACTGCAACTATCTGCCAATCTGCAAGCTACGTGGCTAATATTAAAGATGTTGGATTGGCAGCACACAAAACTGAATCTCATCCATTATCAGGTTGTGATGTTGGAGCACACAGAGTTGCTTTCCCCAAATAAAGAACGCACCCCTTCGGCAGACAAAGTTCCTTCCAGCCAGATGAAACGTAAGGCAGGGATTACACCCCCCCAAAGCAGTCACCTTGACCCTGTACCTTCTCTCCATTCTGTTCCAGGATTGTGACCTTCTTTTCCTTTTGCAGCTGGAGCAGCAATAAGTAGAACGTTCTTTCGTCTGGACAAACACTGGCACAGAGGGAACGCAGCTCCGAGAGGGCAACAACAGGATGAGATGAAAGCACAGAGTTCTGATACAGGCGGTAAACTTCTTCTGCTTTCTCCTGAAAGGAAACAGCACAGCGTTCAGTTTCCTCCCGGCTGTTTTTTAAGCTCACGATGCTAAGTCACAGCTACTTCCTCCCACACACCGAAGGTAAAAAGTTAAGCATGGTTGGGGTCAGGCTGACCAGCAGAATGAGGCATAAACAACTCAAATACTGTTCCAACATAAGCAGCAAGGTGGGCGCTTCCACATTCCTCCTCCCCAGGAGTTTATACCCCAAATGAACTTTCATTGAATCCATGAGCTGTACTCGTCCAGTCATTTTCCTGTGTGAACAAGGGGAAAGCTTTTCCCATTCAAAGTGAGGAACTAAAGAAACGACTCCTCCCACCAGCTCCTGAGCTCTGCATCGAGGCACGTGATGTTCCAGACACCTTTAAGTTTCCTCTTCCACTCACACACCCTCTGAAAGGAGCGTGCAATACCCACCACAGCACATTTCTTGTCTTCCTGGGCAAGACAGCAAGCCTGCCCTCTCATTTCTTAGTGTAGGTCAACACGATAGTTTAAAGGAACATCCATAGATATGTTTCTGTACTCCTCAGGTGTAGGAAAGCCAGAAGGCGGTCCTTTTTCAACCCCAAACCTTCCTTGCTAGCACCTGAAACTGCTCATTTATTGGTCTGCAGGCTCTCAGCAGCACTCACCTGAAGTAGCTCCACATAAATCAGAACCTCCTCCTCCTCGGGTACTTTGCTGTCACCCAGCACACTGGAGAGAGTCCACTTCAGGGGCTTCAGGATGAAGACTCCCACACCCCAGGAGATCCAACTGCTGTCCACGCTGGCCATGAAGTCTGACTCCCTCTGCATCTTGCCACGTCTAAAGAAAAGCCATGCATGCAGAAAGGAATACAGTCAGCTCTTCCACCAGCAGCAGGGATGGGTGTCAGCATGGAGAACTGGCAATCAAAGACGTTAATAATGCGTATGGAAGCACACAAAGGGTCACACAGTGCCCCCGGCCTTCTGTGGACACAAAACAAAACAGCTCCTTCCAGGCTCACAGTTTCTGTGTTTTGTTACTTGAAACCATTGAGGCGCTGAACGGAGAAACTGATGAGGAAGCTGAGTTGCAAATTTCATGTCTGCTTCACATCTGCTTCACTTGTGCATTAAATTGCAGCACACACACAAAAAAAAGGAACTCTCTGTATCTGAGAAAAGTTATGCTGCACGTGGAGTCAGTTAACCACTGCTGTCCTTGAATCATTTCAGGGTATCAGAATCAGGCTGCAGTTTCACAAGACAACACTGCAAGCACGAGCGTGCAAAACATCCCCACGTGCCCACACAACCCTCACACCATCACAGCAACCATCTGACAGAACGTAACCCCATTTAACACCGAGCTCCTTCCTGCACCTACGAGTTCTCCCAGTGCAGCACTTCCCATGGTACTGCCAGCCCCAAGGCACATCCTATGGGAAACCCCAAGCTCCTGACACGCTGCTTCACCTCGTACAGAGCTCCCTCCTACACAGCCCCACATTCCCTCGTAACCTTTTTGTGCTCTCCCCTACTTTGCATGACGCAAAACCTCTTTATACTCTTACATAACCCCCATGCTTGGTTAACACCCGTGGCCACAACCACCCCCTCCACGGGCAGCACCCTTAGGTCCCCCTGCACCCACTGCTTCTCCAGCACCTCGATGCACTCCCCCGCCATGGGTACAGCTGACATTCTCTCAAGCTCCTCTTGCTGCGTGGCAGAACACAATTCTCCTTCTCTGTATACATAAAGCTCCCCGTATCACAGGCCACCTACACAACAAGGGCCCCCACTCCATACAGCCCCACTGCAGGGGGCACCCCCAACCCCAGGCACAGCCCCCTTCTACCCTCCAGAAGCAGCCCCTTTGCCATGCCCTGCATTTCACCTCAAGCCCCTCACTGTTTGCGTTCCCCACTTAGGACACCTGGCTGCACCACTCCATAGAACCATAGAATGGCCTGGGTTGAAAAGGACGACAATAATCATTGAGTTTCAACCCCCCTGCTGTGTGCAGGGTCACCAACCACCAGACCAGGCTGCCCAGAGCCACATCCAGCCTGGCCTTGAATGCCTGCAGGGATGGGGCATCCACAGCCTCCTTTGGCAACCTGTTCCATGCCTCAACCTCCCTTCCCATGAACTCCCCTCACACAGGGCTTCCCATACGCATCCCCTCCCTTACACAGAGCCCCCTGCTCTCCCCAACGCTCCTTGCAGCTCAATAATTGGACAGAGGGGGGTAATTCCAGACACAGGGTCACCCCACACTCCAGTCCAAGCTCACTGCTTCACTCCTGAGACCACTGCTCTCGCTCCCATCCCCACTCTCATCACCAGCCCCATTGCCTCAGCCCATCACACTGCAACCCCAGGCTCACAGCCTTGCACTCCCCTCAATCCTATCCCCCCCAACCTCACCCCAAAACCCGTCCCCTCCTCCCAACCTCAGCCCCCCCCCCCCCCCTCCCCATCCCCCCCCGATCCAGGCTGCCGCCCACCGCACGGCCCTCAGGCCCAGCCCGCAGCCCCCGCTACCTGAGCAGCTCCCGCAGCACGGTGCCGAGGCCCAGCGGGACGCTGCCCCGCCGCTCGAAGCCGTTCTGCAGCTCGCGCAGACAGGTGCGCACCACACCGCGGCGGCGGCCCCGGGCCAGCACCAGCCCGACCCAGAAGGCCATCTTGCTGTCCCACTCGGTGCTGTTCACTTCGCGGCTCTGCTTGAAAGCCGAGAAGAGAAAAGCCATACGCTCGTCGTCCGTCTCCCACTCGGGCGGCAGGTCCCCCGCCGGGGCCGGCCCAGGGGGCGCCCTCTCCGGGCTGCACATCTACGCGAGCCCCCGGCTTCGCCGCGGCCTCCACCCGGCCGGGACCCGCCTGGCTGCCAGGGACGCACAACGCGCACGCGCGCCGCTCCCCCCCCCCACCGCTCTCCTTTGTGTGGGCCGCTCCGCGCCCCCCCCCTCGCACCCCCCCTCACCGCCCATCGTGGTACAGCCCTGCGCATGCGCTGTGAGCGCGGCCGCCATTTGCAGGCAGAGGTGTGGTGGAGCGGGGTGCGAGCGGTGGGGTGTCGTTGTCCTCCACGTGGCTGTACGTGAACCTGAGGGGTCTGAGGCTTGCAGCGTGCTCTGGGCTGTGAGTCACAGCTCTGGGGGGCTGCTCTTAGCGAGCAGCCTGTGGGGGACACGGCAGTGCCTTGCAGTAGGGCTGGGGGTGTGAGAGCAGCGCGCCGTGCACGTGGAAAACCTCTCAGGGCTGAGCCAGTGATCCCCTCCAACCGCCTAAAAACACCGTGTGAATGTCATACAAACAGCGCACGGTGTGTGCTGAGCACGGCCCCCAAGCTGTGCTGGCCCTCAGCACTGTTCTTTGCATTATACACCATCTCATGTTCTCCAAAAACCCATTTCTGGGCCCACCCGGTTAGAATGCTTTAAGATTGCCCCCCTCCTATGGCTGCGAGTCTGGGTGGGTTGCACTGAGCCCAGGAATCCCAATAAACAGTGATAGGGTGGGGGGGAATGGCCTCATGTTGGATTTCACTGGATTTCACTGGATCCCTGCATCTCGCATGCGGTTCTCCCTTAGGGTTTATGGCTGAGTAAGCACAAAGGCTCATCCTCAGTCACCGTATCTCAGTGTGTGGAGTTTGGAAACCTCTGTTTTGCTTTACGGCTTGCTCGTGCCCTACCCCACTCATGGCATTGGTGAATGAAAGCCATTGCTGGCCCATTTGGAGGGCTCGGTGTGGCCTCTTTGGCTCTCTTGGATGCTGCAGATCCCGGAGCAGCCTTTAAACATGCTTCGATCTGTGCTTTAAATCAGCAGATGACTCAGCAGAGCCAAGAGCCTATTTTTATCTCCTTTCAGTCGAGCTGAGGTTTCAAATTAGTCATTTCGGTGCTGCCCTCAAAACAACGCTGCCTTATAACTGCGAAGCCATTCATACCCAGGAACCAAATCCATTCTGCGCAAGGGAGGGTGCAAAGCAAAGCAAACACCGCAGCCAGGAAGCTGAACCGAAAGGTCTGACCACAGGTCCTCATCACAGGAGCCGCACGGGGCTGTGTTTAAACACCTGGGAAAATCAGCCTTGAACCTTTGGCTGATGGAGAGAGGCATCGCGTGGTCACCCGCGGAGGGAGCCAAGTGATGGTCCTCGTCCTGCACCAGAAATCCCCTCCTGACCTGTGGGAAAACAGTATAAAGTGGACACGGTGTTCTGTCTGACAGGAGAATGTGTGTGTGTGTGTGTGTGTGTGCTTTTTTAGGGGTAAGATTCAAGACGTCGGTGTCTAATTTGGTTTGCATTGGCACAAAGGGATGGAACAACAGAAGCTTGGTCCCTTTGCACGATCTCGGGTTTATGGGGTGAGCCTGAGGGCTGCAGGCTGCTCCGGGGCACTGAGCGGGCTTTGTAACCCCATGGGAAGGGACTCGATGAGGTTTTATGCAATGCTGATCGTTTCAACCCCAAACACAGTGAGCCCGAAGTGCTCTGCAGTGGTGTCAGTGGCTGGGATCAGGAACCTGCAGCAGCTCAGCCCTCGTCCCACTGGGGCTCTCCCTCATCCCAAAGCCCCTTTCAAGTCTTTGTTCAAGGGGAGGGAAGAGGGGAGGGATGGGGAGAGCAGGGAAAAGGGTCGGTCTGAGTTCAGCAGTGCGAGCATCCTGCTGTGCAGAAGGGAATGGGGAACCCGGTGCTCGGCAGCTTGCCCAGGGGGAAACCATGCTCTGTTCTCATGGAGTTCACAGCCCGGCTGCTCGTGAGTCCCTCATTCCACTTATAAAGAGGAACCTGATATTTATGAGCCAAATCTGTTTTTATCCAGAGGGGGAAGTTCAGAATCATCGGATGGCTTCCCAAGGTGTTCTCTGGTTCTGTGATACGGCTTTGAATCGCCCTGGGAAGGGGGAGGGGAGGAGAGGTGTTCATGAGCCAGGTTAGGAGGGGCTGATAAGAGCGAGCGTCCCCTGCAGCCCTTTATGACAGGCATCATCTGTGAGTCATTCATTCCCACTTTGCTCCCACACCTCCCTGCTGTGCTCCTTCCCCACCTTCTTGCACTCGTTTTTATTGACCGCCTGCAGCAGAGCCGCAGGAAGGGTGGGAGTTTGGTGATGTGCAAACCATGCGGGGTGCCCCACTGCAGCGCACTGAACTCACGCCCAACTTCTTCTGCTCTGCAGCCTCCCTGGGTCTGCAGAGAGCCGGGCTGCAGGCGATAAGCACACTGAGCAGCCTGTCCTGGGGTGATAAATCCTTTCTTGCCTGAACCCGGTGCAAATCAACCTTACATGGAAATGTTCTGCACGTCTGGCTGGAAATTCTTGCCTTTGTTCAGAGCTGTGCAAAACCATGAGGTCTGCGGTTGGTGGCACGGAGAACTCCTGGTCTAGCTTTATAAATAAGAGGTTTGTGGCTGCAGCTTCCTAGCAAGGATGAGGAGTCCGGGTCCTGAGCTCCGACACGGAGAAGAACAGTTCTTATTTTCAGTACTAAATTAAGCAAGCTCTGCTGAGGATGGGAACCCAAGTGCCTGCTGTTAACTGGGACAAACAGCTTAAAGCTGGGGGAATGTCTGCGTGCTGTGTGTGTGCAAAGCATCCCTACACAGCAGCAGGTTGGGATGTCTGTCCTTCCCTGTCCTGCTGAACGTGCAGGGCTGGGGAGCGATGTTTGCTCCAAGCTGCAAAATCAGCTGCCTGCAAACCTCTGCATGATCTGAGCTGAGTGAAGTCATTGGGTTTGGTTAAGCAATGGGGCCTGCGTGCTTCTGGGGTTTGTCATGCCCCGGGAAACAACCCACTAATCCATCTTTCCCCCTTTGAATCACACCTGAGTTGAGTTGCACTCAGCATGGGAGGCACGATGGATTTCTTATTCATTGCAACATTGAGGGGATGCTCCCAGCTACCCCAAGCAGTCACTTGCAGCCCTGCTGGCCCCATTGCTGAGCATCACTGCCTTCCCCTCCATGCCAAGCTGCCGACAGTGCCCCATTCTCACCGGGTTCCCAATACATGGAGCTGCGGCGAGTGGTTTATTGCTACCCTGAGCCTCTGCCCTCACCTGCGCTTTATCTGCCTCGGGGATGCTTAAAAAGGATCGGTGACAGAAGGGTTATTTAACTCAACCCCGGGTGAGTCATCTCTAGGGAGGGAGCCCAGAAGCCGGAATTCTTGCAAGCCCGCGCTCGGTGTGAGTTCTATTAGTCCAGAGTTCAAGGTTAGGGAAAGATTAACAAGGGACTGCGTTTCTCTGCCTTGCTTTTGGGGTAGCTTTTCATCCACCCCATCCACAGATCCCCGTTGCAGAGGGTCTCGTTGTGGCACAGCAGGAAGTCTGAAGGTTTTCCTGTTGGGTTTGGTGTTTTGTTTTGGTTTTTTTTTGGTGTTGGCTTTCCCCCCCCCCCCCCCCCCCCCCTTTCACTGAATGTTTCTCCCCAAAACGATCCGGAATTCCCCACTTTCCGGCTCAGTGCCGATGATGGGATCGTTCTGCTCTCCCTACAACCCCATCCCCCCAAGACGCTGAGTAAACCCCGCCCCCCCCCCCCAATCTCTCCCGAGAAAAAAAGCCAGGCTAGCGAAACAATAATAAGAAAAGCATGTGAAAAGTGAGCCAGGTTCAGCTTTCCCTCTTGTAAGTGATTTTGCTGCGAAACCTGCTGCGGTTTCTCGGTGCGTGAGTTTGTGGCAGTGCCTGGAGGTCCTGCGTCTTCCTCCTCCTCCTCCTCCTGCTGCTCCTCCTCCTCCTCCTTCGTCACCGCCGAATAATAAGCGCTAATAAGCGCTTTGCCCGCACACATTTCTTCACACATCTCTCCTCTCAGCCAAGCTGTCAGCTCGTGGAATTCACGTCGTGTTCGGGCCCGGTCCCATTGTGGACCAAACCCGATCCTAACTCGGTTCGAAGCCGGATCCCAGCCCGGGCGCAGCGCGCTCCGCTCCGCGCACGATGCTCTCAGCGGCGCTTCGGTTCTGCCTCGTCCTGCTGCTGTTCGCGGTACGTGGATGGGTATGGGGGGCTGGGGGTACCTGGGGGTACCTGGGGGGCACGCGGGGACACCGAGGGGATGCTTTGGGGTCTCGGGATTCCCGACGGTGCTGCCCGATGTCGCCGCAACGTGCCCGGGCTTGCCGCACCGTCGAGGAGGTTTGGAGCGGTGGGGATGGGGATGGCTTTTGTATGGGAAGTAATGGGGTGGGAGGCAAAGGGGGGGCGGGGGGTGTTTTGGGGGGAATGAGGATACGGAAGAGTGGGTTGGAATAGGTGGGAGTCTGTGGAAATGGGGGTGTAGGGGATCACGTGGAGTGGGGGTGATGGGGGAGTGCAGAGGATTGGAGTTCTCGTTTAGTGGGAACTTCTGGACAGGGGGGAGACCAGAAGTGGGGGTTCGCTCCGACCGGACACTGTGGGGGGAGTCTGAGGGCATAGAGGGGCTCCCTGGATAAATGGGCTATGGAAGGAGCAGGGTCTATGGGGGGCTCCCCTGGTTTAGGGGCTCTGCAGGGCTCCCATGATCCCAGGGGCTGTAGGGGTTCACCTGGCCCCCATACAGGGGGTGGCGAGGCTATAGGGCCGCTTAGCTGGCCTGGGAGTTGTAGGGAACGCTGGGGCTATGGGGGCTCAGCTGGCCCATGGGGTGGGAGCAGTGGGCTCACCTGGGTGGGTTTGTAGGGGACAGGGGTGCGTGGGGCTGAGGCTGTGGGGCACGGTGGGGGGGATGGGATTGGCTATCAGCCCTATGGGGCTGTGGCCACGTGCGCGTGGGGCTCAGGGACAGCAAGCCTTGCAGTATGGGGGATGGGTTCCTATGGCGCTGCCTGGCTGGGGGGGAATTCCCCACTTTTAACACTGTGACCAGCGGGAACATTCGGCAGCATTGGGGCTGGGAGTTGCAGTGTGGAAATGCGTCATATCACCCCATACAATGTGTGTCCAAGCAGTCGGAGCCAAAACACCACCACGCATGGGTCATATTCCTGAACGGATGGGTGGTGCCCAAACTATGGCATACCTACAGCCTCACCTCAGCTGGCTCCACAGAAATGCATCCCCGAGGCTGGGGGAGCTGGGTTGTGATTTGTGCCATCACAGAGGCACTCAGGCCCTGGTGGGGTGTCCACCGTCCAACCCTAAAAGAGCATCAGCTTCTCTTCCGGTTCCTTCCACGTGCAGTTTATAGGGATTCAGTGAGTGAGGTGATATTTTCCAGCATCTTAAAGCCTCGCTGATGCCAGAACCTAAGGAAACATTCAGAACAGCCCTTTGTTTCACTGCTTAACTTGGTGCTGCACATGACTGTCACCTGATGCCATGCCGTGGTTCCTTCCTTTGGTCACCACTGCCCGTTGCATCATACCTGGACCTGGGCCACCAGGTGCACATGAGGAGCAGTGGCTGTGGATCTGCCAGAGCTCAAAATCCAACTGTGTAAAGCCCGGTGGGAAAACCCCTTTGGTTTGGCTGGAAATGGTTCAGAGCTCAGAGCTTCTCTTCCCAAAATGGAGAGCTGGCGTTGTGTTAATGCCATACGGACGCTGCGGGGTTCTATGCGGGATCGGTGCTGCCGTGCTTCAGTTCCTCCCTTGGGTGAAAAAGACAGAAATGAAGGAAACATTCACAGAGTTTTGGCTGCAGTGGCTTTGAGTGGATGAGGATATTGGATTCCTCTGCCCGGCAGCTCCTCCGCCCCAGCGCAGCGCTGGGGACGTTTCCTGCACACATGGGTTCTGGCCCTGGATGCTTTGCAGGGCTGCCGTACAGGCTGGTAACCTTATCGTGCCCAGTTCTGTTTTGTGATAGTGATGAAATCTCACACCCGAGAGGCCCTTCCAAACAGCGGGCGGGGTTGTTTTGTTGGTGAGATCAACTTTGCAGGGTTTGAATGGAGAAGGAGCTTTTTCTGCCCCCACGAGGACAGGCGGTGCATCCTGCATCCATGAAAGCTTCCACGTCTCCGTTTGGTGAAGCCCTAAAAACTGCGGAGGTGGTGGAAGGCGAAGGGTTTATTTTAGACAGAAAAAGGCTTTTTGTCCTTTATAAACACCCAAACAGCTCAGGCAGGCGGTGTGACCTGGATGTCAGGTGCTGTCATTTTTCTTCTGCCTTCCTGCCCCAATGCTGAGGAGGTGGAGAGCTCCAGGAATGCTTCCTCAAAGTAATGCTGATGGTGGGCCCAGGGCTTGGTCCTCCGTTAGGATGTGTCCCCTCCGTGTGCCATTGTTTGCTGTGTCGGTCCCTGTGCTCAGTGCCCACACCCTTACTTGCGGGAAGTGATGAAGAGGAAGAGGGGGGGGGGGGGGAGGGCAATATCTGTTCCTGAAGTGCCTTGGAGGTAACTGTTTCAGCATTTCTGACTCACAGAAGAAATATGTGCTCTGAGAGGAAGGTTATGGGGTGGGCACAACGTGGATATGGTGCCTCTCCCTGGCTGCCATTGCCCACACGTCCCTCTGCCCTGTCTCGGTGCCCCAGTGGTGTGGAAATGGTGGGAGCAGCTCAGCCTTCCTCCCCACCACCTCCCTTGCTGCCATTCACAGAATCACAGAATCACAGAATTATCGAGGTTGGAAAAGACCTAGAAGATCATCCAGTCCAACCATTACCAATACTTCCCAGCTAAATCATACCCCTCAACGCAACATCCAAACGTTTCTTGAACACTCCCATGGTCGGTGACTCCACCACCTCCCTGGGCAGTGCGTTCCAATGCCTGACTACCCTTTCCGAGTAGTAATACTTCCTAATGTCCAGCCTGAACCTCCCCTGGCGCAGCTTGAAACCATTCCCTCTAGTTCTATCACTGATTACACGAGAGAAGAGGCCGACCCCCAGCTCACCACAACCTCCCTTCAGGAAGTTATAGAGAGCTATAAGGTCTCCCCTGAGCCTCCTCTTCTCCAGGCTGAACAATCCCAGCTCCCTCAACCGTTCCTCATAAGGCCTGTGCTCCAGACCCCTCACCAGCTTCGTAGCCCTCCTCTGAACACGTTCCAGGGCCTCAATGTCTTTCTTGCAGTGAGGGGCCCAAAACTGAACACAGTACTCGAGGTGCGGCCGCACCAATGCCGTGTACAGGGGGACAATTACCTCCCTGTTCCTGCTAGTAACACTGTTTTTGATGCAAGCCAGGATGCCGTTGGCCTTCTTGGCCACCCGGGCACACTGTCGGCTCATGTTCAGCCGAGCATCAATCAGTACCCCCAGGTCTGTTTCCTCAACACAGTCCTCCAGCCACTCCGCCCCAAGCCTATAGCGCTGCCTGGGGTTGTTGTGGCCAAAGTGCAGGACCCGGCATTTGGTCCTGTTGAACCTCATCCCATTGGCTTCAACCCAGCTCACCAGTCTATCCAGATCCCTCTGCAGGGCCTCGCTACCCTCAGGCAGATCGACACTCCCTGCCAATTTGGTGTCATCCGCGAACTTACTGAGGGTGCACTCAATGCCCTCATCCAAGTCATCAATAAAGATGTTGAAGAGGACAGGCCCCAGCACCGACCCCTGGGGAACACCACTCATGACTGGTCTCCAACTGGATTTGACTCCATTTACCACCACTCTCTGGGCCCGGCCTTCCAGCCAGCTCCTTACCCAGCCGAGAGTGTATCATTATTCATTATTCATTATCCCTGCACAGCACTGTTGCTGCTTTCTTCCGTTCCGTTGGTTCACGTGCTCAGAAATTGGGGAAGGAAAGCAGGCACAATTGTGTCCGGCAGCTGCGGGCTGTCCCGGTGCGATGCCTCTCCTTTGCACCAAGGATTTGGGGTGTTTCGAACCCATTTTTTTTTTCCTGTGTTTTTAACAGAAGGTTCATTTGGGATCTGCTGGAGCACTGAAGAGGGAAGAAAAGTCAGATGTCCTGGAGCCAGACCTCTACAGCAAGAAGTGTCCTATGGGTAAGGCAGTCACAAGCATCACTCCGTGCAACTCAGTGACAACAGAATCAGCTCTTGCTGCAAAGACATCTCCACATCTTGGCAGCAAGATGTCTCCAATGCGGTGCCTTAATTCATACTTCTTTCCATTTCACCCCTTCTTGCAGGCACCTATTTGGCAAATGACCCCATGAAATGCCTCCCATGTAAGGAAGATGAATACACCGAGTATCCAAACGACTTTCCCAAGTGCCTGGGCTGCCGGACGTGTAGGGAAGGTATGAGCTGGTGTGAGGGATGGTTGCTATCAAAGCTTCTGTGTAAGGAGTGAGGACGTCTACCCTAAGGAGAAGTTCGTGCTGGGTGTGCTTGGATTGGAGGGAGCGGGCTGCATCCTGACCTGACACAGTGGATACTTCCAGATCTGCATCTCCATGCAGCACAGCATCCCTTGTGCAAAGCTGGGATGCGAGTCCTCCAGCAAGGACTGGGAGGGTCTGGGTGCGTGGAGGTGCTTGCAGGCTGCTGTGAGAGCTTTAATGCAATCGATGCTTTGGCATGTGGGCAAGGTAAAACTCCACCCCGGGGAGCAAGCTGGGCTTCCCTGAGCTTATGGGTTGTTGGCCGCACTGGGGAGTGGATGGGAGAGCCCAAGCAGAGCTGTGTTGCTTCTTGTCCACAGACCAGGTGGAGGTGAGTCCCTGCATCCGCACCAGGAACACGCAGTGCGTTTGCAAGAACGGCACCTTCTGCTTACCTGACCACCCCTGTGAGATGTGCCAAAAGTGCCAAACCCAGTGAGTAGGGAGCTGGGGAGCTCTTGGGCTGCTGTGGGGATCCCCAGGTGCTGAGCCTACCCCCTATCCCTCATTGCAGGTGCCCCAAAGGACAAGTGATGATAGCTCCGTGCACGCAGCACAGTGACCTGCGCTGCGGTCCTCCCTTGGACACCTCCTCCAGCTCCTCCAGTAAGTTTGGGATGGGTGAGGGATGAGGTCTGGGGGCTGCTGTTGAAGCAGCAGCTCCCCACACCCCCATGTTGTCTGCTTTAGCAGGCATCATTACCGTCACCGTGCTGCTGGCTGTGGTCCTGGGGATCCTGCTGGTGGCCTTAGGGTGGAGGTACTGCTGCAGACACCACGGTGCAGGTGAGGGGGATCATGGGCCATAGACATGGGGTCCTCACCCAACAGGGTGTGGGCAGGAAGGGGAACGTCCCGTGGGAGAAAGAAGGGTGACAGCACCGCTTTTTCTTCCAGGGGATGGTGTACAGCTGTGCAGGAAGCCCAGCGCCGTGGTGGTGAGTTGTGCTGGGCTTTGCTCCGCTTGCTCCCTGCTTTGCTTGCAGCTGATGGGAGGGCTGTGGTGGGGGGGAGTGTGGGAAGGTTTCCCGAAGCCCCCACTGCCAGGATGGGGGGCTCCAGCTTGGCTGCTCTGCGTTTCTCTCCCAGCAGAACAGGCTGTTGCAGCGACTGGGGATTCAGGACAACAGGTGCAATGAGCAGATCTACCAGAACCAGCAGCAGCAGCAGCAGCTGCTCTTCACAGTTCAGGGCTCAGAGGTTCCCCGTGGAGTGGAGCTGGAGGTATGGCACTGTGCCCCTCTGCTCCTCCTTGCATGGCTGAGCTCTGCTGCTTTCCTCTGCCTTGAGCTGATTTAACTCAAGGGCTTCCAAGAGCTGAACTAAGATGCCTGCATGGAGATGGGCATGGAGGTGGAGATGGGCACAGAGATGTTCTATGCCCGTAATCTCCTTCGTTCTACACTCGGTATTGAGCAAACCTCTCCCTGCCCAGCACCCATGAGCTCTTGTGATCCCAGTGTTAGGAACCCATCGCCCCCATTGAGGGGCGTCCCGGGGCTGTGTGGCAATCTCCTGCCTTAGCAGTGCCCAGAGATGCTCCCTGACCCCACTGTTAGCAGGGTGGAGGGACAGTGCTCACGCCAAAGCTCTCTGGGTGCTGTAATACGTTCCTTTTTCAGAAGATGGCATCAAGAACCTCAAATCCCAACGTGGAAACCCAGAAGAAGCTGGTTCCAATGCCAGGAGAGGATCCCATAGCCCGTAAGTGCTGGTGGGCAGGGATGGGTTGAGCCCGAGGGCTCTGAGAAGGCTCTTCCAGCCCAGATATCCACTTTCCCTGAGCTTCTCCCTTCTCATTCCAGTTTTGCGTCACTCTTTCGACACCTTTGTCGACCGGGTGCCCTTCCCAGATTGGAAGAGGTTCGGCCGAGCCCTCAGTCTGCTGGAAAACGACCTTTATCTGGCAGAGCAGAACGACAGAGGCTCACGGGAACCCTTCTATCAGATGCTCAACGTGTGGCTCAACAAACAAGGCAGCAAAGCTTCTGTGAATACACTGCTGGAGACCCTGCCCCGGATCGGCCTCAGCGGCGTGGCGGACAGAATTGCCTCCGAACTCATTAAGGAGGGATATTTCCAGTATGAAGTGAGCTGAGGAGCACAGCCAGCCCCGCGTCTCCCCAGCTGGAGCTGAAGATGTGAATTCCTCTGAGGATCCTTACCTTGACTTTGATATTCTCATGGCTCCTTTCTCCCGGAGCCGCCTCACCGTTAGGCTGAGCCTGGAGGAGTTGATCCCATTGGGAAGCAGTTGGGGTCTTCTCTGCCACACTCAGCGTTGGTGCTGCCTTATGGAAGCCAAGCGAGTGCCTTGATTTCATTTGGCCAACGCAATGAGCCAAAAGCTCTTCCAAGCTGCCTTTGGGATCATCTCATTTGCAAGCACTGATTTTATACAGACCTCGGCTTGGTGCAGGCACTCACTGCTTCTAACTGGATCCATTTTTTTTAACTTTTTATATATATTTTTAGTGATATTTCTGCTTGTAGAACATCTCCAAGCCAACCATCGTGCTTAGTACTGCTTGGTGCGCATCTCTGGGGCTCTTGGGTTACCCTCTGCAATCTGTTTAGAGTTGCATTCGTAGCTGGTTCTGCTTGCCCTTAGGAGTAGACACAAAACTGTAGCAGCTTGGTTGGAACTGGATGATCTTCAAGGTCCCTTCCAACCCAAGTCCACGATCCTATGACTGTAAGAGATGTGGGTGCGATCCATTGGCACTGAGGCTGCTTGAAATAAGGGTGGTAGAGGCTGGGTCGGTTCATTCCCATTGCCAGGGCTGTGGGGGCACCCAGCTGGCTGGGTTGCCCCTCCACCTCCAGGAACAACACACAGCTCAGGGATGAGGTGCTGCAGCCTTCCTGCACGCCTTGGCTGGGCGATGGGGGCTGCAGCCCAACCCCAGGAGCTCCCCCTGTGCGGGCGCAGGGTTGTGGGCAGCCCCCCCTCTGCACCCCTTTCCATCCTCTCCGCCCCTGTGCCAAATACCAGCAGAACTTTTGTATTTATGTATTTATTAATTGTAAACGAGTACATCCGTTAACTTAAAATATAATATAAAAATAGCTGGTTTTTGTTACTATGCGTGACGGTGTGTTTTTATACAGAGCTCTGGCCCAGCCAGTTAGTTTTATCCAGGATTTTTTTTTTTTGACACGTGTCTTTACGAAGAATAAACTTAAAAACAACAGCGAGCCTCCCGATTCCTCATCCCTTTTCCCCTTTGCTTTGCCATCACATGGACATCGCTCCGTTTTAGCTTTGCATGCCATGGACGTGGCAGAGCTCTGCATCCCCACCAGCGATGCTGCTGCAGGTCCTCAGAAGCAAACTGCTGCTGCTTTTGCCCCGGCTCCCATGCTCTTTAGCTGCCTGTAGAAGCAGGAGGCTGCAAGCTCGGTCCCTCGTGCAAACAGAGGCTGTGTGCTGCTGGAGCTGCGTTGCAAATCCATGCGGGTGCTTGCAAGATAACCCAGAGGCTACCATCCTGCTGGATCACATGCAGGGCATTTCTCATTGCAAGCACCCAAAGCAGGAGCTGCCAGCACAGGGAGGGGGACAGCAGCCCTGTGCTTTGCTCTGCTTGCAAACCCAGCAGGGCCGGCTCCTGCAGGACATGCACGGTGGGAATGCTTTCCAAAGGAAACTAAACCTCTCATCCTACCTGCTGCAAAGCATTGCACCCGCTGCATCTGCTCCTTTGCTCCCGCATCCACGGCTGAGCATCCGAACAGCGCGGTGACACAGAGCATCACCCAGGAGCATCACTCCCACGGGATTTGGGTTTTCAAGGGCTGCATCCTTGCGGTGCTTCTCCACTCCTCCCAAACACACAGGGACTACGCTGGGCTTTTCAAATAGCATTTATTACAACGGAGCCTTCCAGGCTCAGCTCCCAGGCTGGGAGCATTGGGGGGGGGGGGGGGGGGGGGGGGGGCGGGAGGGGAGAGGTGGTGCTGGGGGTTGGTGGTTCCTTTTGGCTTTTTTTTGGTGGTCTTATATCTATATCTATCTGTATCTATGATTATTTTTTGCTTCAAATTTCTTTTTGGTGAAACGTGTGCACTCTGGGCTCTTGCACTGCTGAGGCCCAAACTTTCCATGGGGAGAGGTGGAGGAGAGGGGCTCCTTTTCTCAGCAGCTCCCCAAATTGGGGACAGCCCTCCATGGAAGTGGATGGAGCCGCGGTGCGTGGCTCTTGCAGCCAAGTAGGATCCTCTCCTTGGTCCTTTGGGGACCGGGCTCCCTCCTCACCCTACTGCAAGTCCAGGGGGCAGCAGGATGGCATCCCACAAAACCCAACCCTACCCTGCAGCTCCTGGTTACAACTGAAAGGTGGAAGCGGGATGCTTCTCTTCTCCATCCTCATGCGGTTGATGTTGGAAAGAAAGAATGAATGGAAACAAAACCAGACAGCCCTCGTGCTCCTGTCACCTCTTCTGCTGCTGCTTTGTGCCAGTTCCGGCGCTGGCATGGGGACAGCAGAGCCCTCGCTGTGGGGATGCACTCCCTCCACCTCCTCGGGGCACCCATTAGTGGCACCCATCCGGCGCTGGGCGGCCTTCCTCCTCCTCATCTCCTGGAGCCACAGCAAGGACGGGCTCTCAAACCACAGCCGAGGAGGATGAGGAGGAGGAAGAGGAGGAGGCTGTGG
Source organism: Alectoris magna (assembly GCA_030625065.1). Classification (NCBI taxonomy): domain Eukaryota; kingdom Metazoa; phylum Chordata; class Aves; order Galliformes; family Phasianidae; genus Alectoris; species Alectoris magna. The sequence goes on from CM060587.1 coordinate 2,773,883, forward strand.
CTGCCGACGATGAAGGAGAGGAGGAAGGGGAGTTCCAGAAGAGCCACCGCCTCTTGGGCTGCCGTTTGAGGTGGAGGTAGTCTTCCTTCTCCCGCTCCTTCTTCGCCCGCTGGTAGTGGTCCTCCTCCTTCAGGTACCACACCGGCGGCCAGCGGTGCTTCTCGAAGTACTCCTGGTTCTCTGTGGGGACATCAGGGATGAGCACAGAGCTGGGTGCCCCCGATGCCCCCCACCGCCCCTCACCGACCGCGCTCACCTCCCGACATGGCCTTCATGTCGCGGGGAAACTTGCGGCAGACGTTGTTGTAGTTGGTGCAGATGTGGTGGAGGCACCAGTCGGCGAGCTGGTAGGCGCAGTGGAACTGCAGGAGATGGAGCACGTGTCAGAGCCACCGTGGGGACCACATCCATCCCAAGGCCCCCAGTCCCCATGGGCATCAAGGGCCAGATCCTGCTGTCCTCTCTGCCACGGCGCTGTCACCCCCACCTCATTCATCCCAAGGCCCCATCCCACCTACCTGTGCCAGCTCCAGGAACACGAGCACGTCCCCATCGATGTCCACCATCATCTGCGCAGCTTCCATCAGCCCGGTGACGGTGTACTGCTCTGTGGGACACGCAGGGGCTTAGGAGGGCAGTTGAGATGGGCTGAACAGAGAGCTGCCACCAAGCTTTGGGGACACCAACTCACCGGTAAGAGCCACCAGGTGGGGCAGGCAGAGGCGGTTGGCCAAGATGATGAGCTTCATGTCATCGAGGTCAGGGCTGGAGCTAAACTGCCCAGTGTAAAGATACTCCAGCACGGCCCGCATGCAGCTCTTGCTGGTGTAAGGAAGTGCCACCTGCAAGAGTCACACCCGTGGTGGTGACGGGTCAACAGCTGGACTTGATCTTGGAGGCCTTTTCCAACCTTTATGACTCTATGATTCTATGGGCACGGTGGGGATGGGTTAATAGTTGGACTTGATGATGATCATAGAGGCCTTTTCCAAACTTAATCTTTCTATGATTCCAATCGTCACCCCATGACTGTCCCAAACCCACCCTGAGCGCATCCTCACCTCGTTCGTAGAGCTCTCCACGAAGGGACCGCCGAACATTGCGGCCATCCAGTCGCAGCTGGAGATGAGCAGGGGCTTGTGGGCACTGATAGCACCGTCATCCAGCACGAAGGTGACATCTGCAAAGGAGCAGAGGGATGGCCCTGTCACACAGGGCTCAGCCATCCCCACCGCAAGACACCCAAAGGAAGGGGACGGAAGGACAAACACACGGCCCTGTACTTTGCCCTATGGACATGTTTGTTTTCCAGCATCCTCCAAGGAGCTCAGGGAAGGGCTACACCATCCACAGCACCGCGCACAGCCCTGCCCGAGGGCTTTCCCAAGGTGAACAGTGACGTGTTGGAAAGCAAAGGGCAAAACTCGGGGAGAAAAGCCTCACCCACACACGGCAGAGCACATCCCCATCCTCCTCCCTGTTCCTCCCAAGGACAAGTGTCCACTGCTCTGCTCTACCCTGGGTTGTTCCCAGGGCTCCCACAGCCCCATTTGGTCTGTCCACGTAAAACCAATCCAGCTAGAGGAAGAACGTTTTTAGGCCTGGGATGGCACTTGGAGGTGGAAAACCCAGAAACACAAAGGCTGTATGTGAGCACATCCAAAATCCCAAGGAAGGCGGAGCACACGGCACTGGTATGGGCAAGAGAGAGGGGGACGGGGTCGTACCCGAGAAAGTCCCCTTGGCCAGGCATTCCTTCACCCGGTTCGTCCTCCGGACGTGGAAGGCTTTGGTGATCTCCTGGTTCATGAACGCCTCATTGTTGAGGATGTTGGCCACCATCATGCGGAGGTCAAACACCTCCAGCAGCTCCGCGATGTGAGCGATGTGCATGAGGTCCCGCTCCTTCTCGTCCAGCTCCCCCGTGTACAAATACTTCAGCACGGCCCGGAAAGGGCCCGGTTGGATGGAAGAATCCATTTTCACCACCACCATCAGCTTGGATTTGTAGGTCAACGGGTCTTCCGCCATCTCCTCCTGGATGCTGATGAAGGCCCGGCTCCAAGAGGAGAGGTCCCGTCCCCGTCGCAGCCCACGTTCCCCGTTCTCATAGCGGTTCCCCCGTAGGATCCCATCACTGGTGGAGGCTCTAAGGCACGGTTTTCGCTGGCCGGAGCCGCCCTCCTCGGTGCTCTCACAGATATCAAAGCTCGCAGCGCGGAGGAGGAAATCCCGTCCGTGGTGCCTCTCCTCTTGGTGCAGCATCCTCTCAGCAGCTGCGGTGACAGCAACCCCAAAACCATGCCCTGCACTGCTCTGCTGGTCCTCCTCGCTCAGGTCCATGAGGAACAGGTCGTAAAACTTGGAGGAGGAGGTGGAGAGGTAGATCTTGTGTGCGTAGATTTTGATCTTCTCTTGCAGCACCAGGATGACGTCCGCGCACAGGGGGTCCTCCAAGAGGTGGGCCGGGTGCTCCTCATTGTTGGATGGGGGATCCGGCACCACGATGATGGGCGGAGGGGGCCTGGGGGGCAGGAAGGGGGCTTGGAGGAGGGGGCCGCTGCACGTTGCGTAGATGGGACTTCCAGAACTGCAGGTGACGGCGGGAGATGAGGGCGGCGCGGATGGCGTTGTCGAAGACGTCCTTGATGCCAAACTGGGCCACCACGCTCGTCTCGTAATAGGGGATCCCCAGTTCTTTGGCCACCTCCCTTCCCTTCTCCGGGGGAAGTATCTCGTTGGGTTTGATTGGCCTGGAGAAGAGGAAATAATGATAGGCGATGAGGAAACCTCGTATGATAAAGAAGAAAATGAAGAGTTGTCTCATCCCAAAGTCAGGCTGGACGGGGCTCCGAGCGCCTGACTGAGCTGCAGGTTTCCCTGTTCACTGCAGGGGAGTCGGACCGGACGGTCCCTTCCAACTCAAACAACTCTATGATTCTATGACCTCTTTGCACGCAAGGCAAGGAGAAAAGATTTGGGGGCATGGGATGTTTCCCACCTGGCCAAGGGACGCCGTGCCCGGTTGACGGCCTCCAGGTCGGCGTAGCGCAGGTCCAGCTGGCAGCCCACCAGGATGACAGGCGCACGGGGACAGAAGTGTTTGATCTCCGGGTACCACATGGTCTTCACATGGTGCAGGGAGTTGGGGTTGGCGATGGAGAAGCACAAAACCACGACGTCGGATCTGAGAGGGGAAAAGGGTCAGGATCCATCTGGGCGATGGAACCTCCCACCTCAGCGTGGGGTTCTCCTCTTCCTTACCTGCCATATGCAAAGCGCCGGTCTTTGTGGTGGTCTCCAAAGGTGTCCCAGAGCCGTAAGGACACGCTAACATCATCTACCACATCCCGCGAGCGCTCCAGCACCTGTGACAACAAAAACACTGTGAATCCTGGAGCTCTGCAACAGGAAAAGTCCCCAAATCCTCACAATGGGACAGTCCCACCAAGGGGACCAGCCCACCAAGGATGACCATCGCCAACAAGGGGATGACATGGGTCTTCCCCATGGAATTCACTCCTCCAACTCCATCCCCGTGCGGTTGGTCCCTCACCTCCTTACCATCCCAGCAAGCTGACAACGGTCCCTAAGATGACCATCCCACCAAGTGGACTACCGACACCAAACTCAGGACAGAGGAGTAAATCCCATGGGCAAACCCCAGCTCCATCCCCCATCCCCATGGGGCTGGTCCCTCACCTCCTTCCCATCCCAGCAAAGGGACCGTCGCCACCAAGATGACCATCCCGCCAAGGTAGGACTACTGCCACCAAGCTCAGGACACGGAGGAGTAAATCCCACGGGGAAGCCCCAGTTCCAACTCCATCCCCATCACCAAGATGACCACCACCACCAAGCTCAGAACACGGAGAAGTAAACCCCATGGGGAAGCCCCAGCTCCATCCCCATCCCCGTGGGTTTGGTCCCCCAACTCCTGACCATCCCACCAAGGGGAAAACCCCAGCAAGGGGACCACTGCCACCGAACTCGGGACACGGAGGTGTAAATCCCACGAGGAAGCCCCAGCTCCAACCCCATCCCCTCGGGGTCGGTCCCTCACCTCCTGGCACACGCGGTACTGGTCGATGGCCCACACCGTGGGCACGTGGGTGGCGAGGAGCTGGTACTGGGTGAGCGTGGCGTTGCAGGCGCGGGCGCAGATGAGCCGGGTCTTGCCCACCGCGTTGTCCCCGACCACGACGCACTTGATAGTTTCTACGTTTGGCCTCTCATAATCCATGTCAGAATCCATTAATTGGGACCTGAGGGGAAGAAGCGACGAGAGGATGCTCACAGCCACCAGCAAGCACGGCTGCCTCCTTCCTCCCTGCACACATCCCAGCCCGTCCCCTTTAAAATTTAATATCCTCGTGGCTGCGTGCGTTGCTGTGCCGCGCGTCAGACACATGCCCTCCCTCCCTCCCTCCCTCCCTCTCCCTCTCTCATGCTTGTTCATGTGAGATGAGGCTTTTATTTTTTATTTTTTTATTTCCCCTTTCTTTCTCCCTTTCCAGCATTTGCAAGCGAAGCTTCCAGATGGGAGCACGCACAGCAGCACCGCCAACCCCTATTGCTTCTATTGCACAGTTGAGCGCTGGGCTCTGCACCCCCAGCACCAACCTCCCCCAAATTTCCCACCCTGTTTGTTCCTGCTTCTGACCCAGAGCAGCAAAGACGCTCGTTGCATTTCCTCCCAGCACCAGGTGCAACATGAAACCTCCCCCGAGGAGCACGGAGCTGTGAGCCCAATGCAAAGCGCACGCATCCTGCAGGCCCATGTGCACAGCAGCAGCACCATTCAGAGCTCAAATCTGCAAGAATTAACTCCTTGAAGCAGGGAACTGGTGTGGGGCATTGCAATAGGGTCAAGGAGTGCTCCGTGCATCTGGATGGGCATTGCAATGGGGATGGGGAGCACCAGGCCTGGGAGTGGGGGGCTCTGCAATAGGGGAAGGAGTACTGGGAATGGTGGGGGGGGGAGGGGGGGGGGGCACTGCAGTAGGGCCAGGCAGTGCTTTAAGCATCTGGATGAGCATTGCAATAGGGCCAAGGATATTTGGAGCACTGGGACTGGGGGCATTGTAATAGTGCAGGGGGCGCCCGGATCACTGGGACTGGGGGCACTGCAATAGGGCCAAGGGGTGCTCCATGCGTCCGGATGGGCATTGCAATAGGGCCAAGGGGTGCTCGGAGCACATGGATTGGGATTAAAGAGATGCTCACATTGGAAATTGATGGATGAGGGGGGAAATAAAAAAATAAAATCTCAATTTCTTCGAACTTTGCAAAGCAGCACATCTCTTCCCCCCTTGTCACCCCCTCCCGAGATGCTATAATAAACCACCAGCACAAAACCTTGGAGCAAAAATACCCCGTAACGATGGCAACCGGCGCTGCACGCGGGGAGCTCCGAACGGAGCAGCACGGCAAGGACTTTGCAATGTGAGCAGCTCCCTCCTGCACACACCTGGCTGTGCAGGGATGCAGCACGAACCCAAAGCATCACACCCGGGTGGCTCCGGGTTGACCTCAAAGCGAAACTTCCCCATTTGCCACCATCAGCCCCATTCGTTCTTCCTTTTAGGGAGCTGGGATGCTCCTTGGGGGCATGGCAAAAAGGGGCAGGATGCAGGGCACGCTGCTTGCTGCCCCAATAGCTCCTGGAGATCGGCTCCCATTTTGTTCCCTTTGAGCAGAGCTTTGCTCTGTAGGGTCAGGAGGTCCCCAGGGGGGTGTCAGGACTCGCAGAGCTTTGCAGCAGTTATTTATAGGGTTCCCAAATCCAGCCACCAGCACACGGAGCTGCCCCCTGCAAGCTCCTTCCCCAATGCTCCATCTGCCCCATATCCAAACCGTGGGCCCCCAATACACCCCCTCCTATAAAACAGAACACCCCAAACTGCTTTTTCCATGCTGCCCAACCTGCAGTTGCCACGGCAACTGCACCATCACCCCCGGGAGCCGTTGCCTAGCAACCAAAAATATCCTCCATCCCACCCAACGAGGGGAAGAGAGCCCCTAAAACAGAGTGGGGGCACTGCAATAGAGCTGGGGGTGCTCAGAGCATTGGGATTGAGGCATTGCAATAGGGCTGGGGATGCTTGGAGCACACACACCGGGGGCACTGAATAGGGCTGGGGATGCTCACAGCATCAGGATTGGGGCACTGCAGTGGGGCTGGGGGTGCTCTGAGCAGGAGGACTGGGAGCACTGCAATAGGGCTGGGGATGCTTGGAGCACACAGACTGGGGGCACAGAATAGGACTGGGGATGCTCAAAGCATTAGGATTGGGGCATTGCAATAGGGCCTGGGGTGCTCAAAGCATTGGGACCGAGGCATTGCAATAGGGCCAGGGGTGCTCAGAGCACACGGATTAGGGGGTATGGGGCACTGCAAAAGGGGAAGGATTATTGGAAACGGGTGTGAGGTGTTGCAATAGGGCCAGGACATCCAGATGGGCACTGCAATAGGGCCGGGGAGCAGCAGGCCCGGGGCACTGCAATAAGGCCGGGGCTGCTCGGAGCACCCAGGCTGGGGATGCAAGGAATTGCAAAGGGGGAACGGGTGCGGGGCGTTGCAATAGGGACAGGGCGTGCTCCAAGCATCCGGATGGGCACTGCAATAGGGCCGGGGAAAAGCGGGCCCGGAGAGCTGCTTTAGGGCCGGAGGTGCTCAGAGGACTCAGCCTGGGAGCACCACAATAGGGCCGAAGGTGCAGGGAGCACCGGGGCCCCTCGTGGGGCATCGCAAAGGGGACGGAGAGGGGACTCGGAGCACCCGGATTGGGGGCACTGCAATAGGGCCGGGCCCTGGCTGTGTCCCCCCCCCCCCCACCGCGGAAGGATGCGCGGAGGCGGATGGGGAGGTCCGTACTTACACCAACACAGAAGAAGCGGCGGCTCCCAGGGGCCGGGGCCGGGCGCACCCCCCCGGACATGGTCACGGCGTAACTTGCGCGGATCGGCGCTGCGCGGCCCTGCTCTGAGCTGCGCGTTTTAAGGCCCATGGCGGCGCTGAGGCCGCTCCGAGCTCCGCATCCGCGGTCCGCAGCGCTGCGCGGAGCCCTTTGCGCGGAGCCCTTAACGCGGAGCGGCGGCGTTACGCGGAGCGCTGCGCGGAGCCGCGCGCTGCAGTCGGGGTCGCTCCGCCTCTCATTCACAAAAAACAAGCGGCGCCGCGAAGCCCCGCCCCCGAGCCCCCCCCAGCCCCCCCCCCCCGGGGCCTCTCATTGGCTGAAAGCGAGCCCCGAGGGGGGGTGAGGGGGGGGCTTCTGGGGGTGGGGTCCCATCCTGACCCTCAGTCCTCCCCCCTCCGCACTGAGCCGTGTGTCCCCGTGACCCCCATAGGATGCCCACCTGCCCCCGAATGCTACCCCTGCATAACACCCCCCCTCCCCCCCCCCAAAAAAAAATCCTCATCCCGCCCCTCACTCCTTCATAGGGGTCTGAATCCCCCACTCTATGGGGTCCCGTCTGGCCCCTAACTCTCCATGCGACCCCATCCTGCCCTTAATCCCCCTCCACGGCACCTCACTCTGCCCCTAAACCTCCTTCTATGGGATCCCCCCACCAATAACCCCTCCATAGGGCCTCATCGTGCCCCTAACCCCCCTCCATGGGACCCCACCTTGCCCCCCCTCCCCTTACTGCACAGCAGGGACAGAACTGGGGGGTAACCGTAATACTACGAGGGCCACAGAGGTGACCCCTTCCCAGCAGTGGGGGGAGCAAGACCAAGGGGGGCTCGCACCCCCATCTCCCCCCTTAAACACTGCAAAGACGCCTTCATCCCTTCAAATTCCCCCATCGCCTCCCCCTCCTCACCCCAATCCCTATAAACCCAGAGTGGAAAAACTCAAAGAGTCATCACAGCAGCAGCGTGGCTGCTGGGAAAGCGCCCGGCCCGGCTCTCTGACCCCGTATATCCGCATCATGTGATGCTCTCCATCCTCTCCCCACATCCCCCCCCCCCCCCTCCCCTCCTCCTCTTCCCCTTTTTTTTCTGCATGGAGCCGCGCTCTGCTTGGGGCCCTGCTCCTTTTGCATTGGGTTGGGGTCACCCATAGGGTTGGGGTCACGCATAGGGGTGGGGTCACCCATTGGGTTGGGGTCACCCCTTGGGTTGGGGTCACCCCTTGGGTTGGGGTTACCCGTAGGGTTGGGGTCACCCGAAGGGGTGGTGTCACCTGTTGGGTTGGGGTCACCCATAGGGGTGGGGTCACCCAAAGGGGTGGGGCCACCCTTTGGGTTGGGGTTACCCATAGGGTTGGGGTCACGCTAAGGGGTGGGGTCACCTGTCGGGTTGGGGCCACCCTTTGGGTTGGGGTCACCCATTGGGTTGGCGTCGATGTCATATCACCAGCACCCAAACCCCACTGCCCACCCTCACCCCCCCACCCCCGCTCACCTAACTCGCAGCACTGGGATCTCTCTCTCCATAGCAGAAGGAGATGGGATCTCTTATCTGGGGAAGGGGGGAGGTCCCCTTTGGGGTTTTTTGGGGGGCATACGCAGCCACCGCTGTGGGTTTGTCCCCGCTAATGGGGTCTGTGGAGCTGCAGCGTTTTGCTTTTCTTCTCCTTTCGAGTGGGTCACGGGGAAGGGGGGGGCGGGGGGTGGGAAGGAAGCGTGCGGCCCGGTTGCCAGCCACATGATTTGGCTTTATTTGCTCCGCTGTAGCAGGTGCTTAATTGTGGCATAAAAAGTTCCTGGCGGCGTTATGGTCAGAAATTCCTGAACGACCCCCCTCCCTTCACTCCCCCTTCACCCCTCCCCTCCCACTCTCCTGTCCCCAACAAGGTCCTGTACAAAAACAAAAGCACGATTGTGACTTCCAGGCAAAACAGGCGGCCTGGAGCTCCCAACCTCCTCCCTGGCAGGAGGCACTGAGTGGGGCCAGTGGGGCCAGCGGGGCTGGGGGGGCCCATGGATGGAGCCCCACGGAGGTCACGGAGCTGTGGGGTGTGGGGAGGAGCCCATCTCGCCTCTCCCTGCATCCCCTCCAGCTGTAATTAAAGCTGCTCCCGTTTAAGCCTCTTGAATTGATCCCATCTGCTCCGTCATCGCCACTGCTCTGACCCCACAAGCAGTAGGGCTGACACCACTTCTCTTTCTTTCCCCTATTTCCTCTCCCAGAAGGGACTGAAGAACCCCTCTGGGTGTTTGGGATGGGTGCAGATGCTGGTCCAGCACTGCCTTCCCCTATAATCCTATGGGCTCTGTGAGGCTGAGGAGCAGCACCCCTATAACCCTATGGAGTCCTGGTGTTCCCCAATGAAGATCAGTGCCCCTATGACCCTATGGGATCTGTAAGGCTGAGGAGCAGCACCCCTATAACCCTATGGAGTCCTGGTGCTCCCCAATGGAAGATCAGTGCCCCTATAGCCCTATGGGTTCTGTAGGGCTGCAGATCAGCAACCCTACAACACCATGGGCTCTGTAGGGCTGGGGATCATCACTCCTATGACCCTATGGGCTCTGTAGGGCTGGAGATCAGCACCCCCATAACCCTATAGGTTCTGTAGGGCTGGAGATCAGCACCCCCATAACCCTATGGGTTCTGTAGGTCTCGAGATCAGCACCCCTGTAACCCTATGGGCTCCGTAGGGCTGAGGAGCAGCACTACTATAACCCTATGGGCTCTGTAGGGCTGGGGATCAGCACCCTGATTTGCACGGCATTGCAAAAGGGCCCAAGCATTTCCCTGTGCTGCAGGCAGCACCCAGCCGAGCTGTGCCCTCCTGCAGCAGGGTGGCACGCATTGCACGGGAGCAAAGAGCAAAGCACGGCGGTGCCGGGGGGGGGGGGACACAGTACTTACAGGCTGCGTGCCAACGCGGTCATCGTCACCGTGGGGCTGCCCTTCCCTTTGGGGTCCATCTCGTGCTCTCGGCAGTGCCTGCAAGGAGAGGAGAGGAGGGCTGAGCGAATCCATTCACCTCCAGCACGCTGTCACCCCTCACCCCAAGGCTGGAAACCATGGCGTGGTGATAGGGCCAAGGGTGCTGTGGGGAGGGGGGTCTCTCACCCAAAGCATCTCCGCTGCTGCCCCTACATCCCAACACCCGGAGCAAAGCCGAGCTGTGGCCAAGGAGTGCAGGGCTGAGCCTCCCCGGGGCAGAGGTGGGGTGAGGCTGAGCTTTGCTCCTGGCACAAGGAGCAGGAAATGCTGCTGCGCTGCCAGATTGGAATTGCTGTTGGAATCAGCCCTGCTCACAGAGCCCCAACCCTGCAGCTCGTGGCTACAGAGCTCTGCTTACCCAAAGGGAATGCCCCAAGGATTTCCAGCCCCTTGCACGCCCCTTGTTGGCCAGGGGAAAGGTCTAAAATGAGAGCATTTCTGCAAATTGCATCCTCTGTCCCACCAAGCTGGGGGTTCCCAGGAATCAATTCCCTGTGTGCAGACTGTATGGCCCATCTGGATCTCATCTCCCAGCCACCCCATGGCTTGGAGCTCATCCCATCACAGTGCTGCAGGGTTTCAGGCCTTCACCACGTGGTTTATAAATATTTCAACCCAGAAGGATCACTGCCCTCCGGGGAAAGCCTTTACGCAACACCCCGAATCTCCCCCTTCACCCTGGCCCGGAGCTGGTAGGGCTCTCCGGGTGCATCTTTTGCAACCAGAAAGCAAAGCAAGGCAACATGTAAGGTCCTGCTGAAGGATTTTTGCACCCCATAGCGGCGGGGCGTTGTCTGACGGGTCGAAGTGCTGCTGCATGGGTTTTGCATCCCACAGCTGTTAGGTATTGTTGATGTGCCCGTCCTGCTGCCTCCCCCTGCCCCAAATTTGGGGGGCATTTATAGGCACAGCTTTTTATACAGCACTCAGCCCTCCCCCCCACTCCCCCAGCATGAAGAGCTGCTGACGCCTCGTGCACAAGCTGTTAAGAGCTTCTATTTGGGGAAAGCTCCCCTTCTCCCAACATGTCCTGTGGCTTCTCTGCTTCCCATTCCTCCTCACACAGCGCAAAATAAACCGGCGACGTCGCCAACAAAACAGCCCCCAGTGAACAGCCTCGGGGAGTCCGTTCTTGAGGTGCATTTGGGGGTGTTGCTGCAGTTTGCAAGGGGTGAAGCCCTGCAAGAAGGGTTCCCATATCCCGTCCCAACTCTGCTGCACCAACACGTGTTGGTTCCATCCCAAACGCACCCCCAGGAGCGCGGCTCAGGGCCTTGGGGGGGCTGCACATATCCGCATTAAAAACAAATAGAAGAAAATCAGAATGGAAGGAGCCTGTTTCTAAGCAACAGTCTCTGGTAGAGATGGAGACCATGAGGTGGAGTCCGTGAGATGGAGACCATAGAATGGAGAGCGTGAGATGGAGGTCATAAAATGGAGAGCCCGAGATGGACACCGAAAGATGGAGGCCATAAAATGGAGACCATGAGATGCAGGCCATAAAATGGAGACCATGAGATGGAGGTCATAAAATGGAGACCATGAGATGGAGGCCATAAAATGGAGACCCTGAGAAGGACACCAAAAGGTGGAGGCCATAAAATGGAGACCATGAGATGGACACCGCGAGATAAAGGCCATAAAATGGAGACCATGAAATGGAGACCATGGGATGGAGACCACAAAATGGAGACCCTGAGAAGGACACCAAAAGATGGAGGCCATAAAATGGAGACCATGGGATGGAGACCACAAAATGGAGACCCTGAGAAGGACACCAAAAGATGGAGGCCATAAAATGGAGACCATGAGACGAATGCCACAAAATGGGGACCATGAGATGGACACCAAAAGATGGAGACCATGGGATGGAGATCATAAAATGGAGACCATAAGATGAAGACCGTGAGATGGAGACCATAAAATGAAGACCGTGAGATGGAGACCATAAAATGGAGACCGTAGGATGGGGGAAAAAGGTGCTACAAAGCACTGGAGCAAACTCCTGGGATCCCAGAGCCCCACAGCAGGGATGCAGGAGAGTGGGGAGACTCCAAACCCACCCACCACCTCTGCCACCCACCGCAGCCCACCCACCCATCTCCAACCCCATCGTGCCGTCCCAAAAGAAGGGAGAAAACCCATCGGGTTGGCCAAGACTCATCGCCTCTATTGGAGCCAAGGTTGAACGGACGGGCAGACGGACGGGTGGACAGACGGAGAGATGGATGGGTGGACAGACAGATGGACAGGTGAGCAGACAGATGAACGGACAGACAGACAGACGGCGGTTACCTGTGTATGTCCGGGCGCTGTTGGCTGTGTCCCGGCTCTCCCAACAGCGAGTTGCCCCGTCCCGATAGGGATCATTTTTATATGCTCACCCATGTGATCCCAACGAATGCCCCAGGGATGAGGTTTTTTTTTTCTTTGCACTGACACAACCGGAGGGGCCGGAGCTCAAACAAACCTGTTGGACCACAATCCGTGCTCAGCACCGGGCAGGAATTTTCCACTCTCTTTGGGTGCGTCGGTGCACGGTGCACGCCAGGACCTGCGTTTGCACGGCTCCCTGAATGCAAAAGCAGAGATGAAAAATGCAAACTTTCCCACTCCCCAACTCTTTTAACGGTTGTTTGACCTCGTGCCTAAATTTCCATGTTGGAGTTGGAGAGCTTAGGTTGGAGAAATGCATGGGGGGAATACGTTGGAGACATCGAGTAGACGCAAGTTTTGCACTGAGCGTGCCATTCCTGCAAAGTGCATGCTCCTCCTGCAGAGTGCATGCTCCTCCTGCAAAGTGCATGCTCCTCCTGCAGAGTGCATGCCGTATCTGCAAGGACAGCACAGCAGATGCTGCTCAGAGTGAGAGATGTGGGCAACCCTTTGCCCCCCCCTCCCAAAATCTCTCCCTGCAGCCTTTTGTGCCCAAACTCAAGGGTGTGGATGGGGCTGATAATCTCAGTGGTGCTGATGGTGCAGAGCTGGGCAGAAGGGAGGCATGGACCTGGCTGGGGTGTGATAAATGCCCAAGGGTGACAGGATGGGAATGGAAAGGGTGAGCTTGGGAGAAGTGCTGGTGAGTCAATGGGAACCACAGGAGCAGGGAAATGACCACAGCCAGCAGGCCTGAGTCAGTAGGACCAGCTGGTGAGTCAATGGGAAAGCAGGGAGCTAATGGAGCGATGGGCTGTAGGTGCGTATGGGGCACACGGGAGGAGGGTATAGGGGTGATCCAGCATGGAGCTTTGCACTCCTGGAGTGCTGCTGGGTCACTGAGCCCTGCATGGGGCTGGATAACGTGCGATCTGTATGGTTTGCTCGTGTCCCAGCTATTCTGGGGTTGGTTCTGTGGGGTTCCAGCCTCTGCAAGCTGCCCCAGGTGGTGCTGTGCTGGCACAGCCCCAGGGTCAGCGCTGCCAAGGGGCCGGGCAGCGGGGCTGGGGCTGTGCCAGGCTCTGGGAGCAGAAACACAGCAGGACACGGAGCGGTAGGTGGGAGGGCAGGGGGGATTGGGGCACCAGGCGGCCTTCCCTGGTGTGCTGGGGGGCAGGTGCAGGGGTTCTGTGCCCCCTGGTAGCAGTAAGTTGGGGTCACCGTGGGGTAATGGTGCTGAGTGCCTGGCGTTGTGCTGGAAGGGGTTGGGGTGGGTTCATGGCAGCACCCATTGGGTCCAGTAGTGTGGATTTGGGTGGGGATGGCAGCGGGTTTGGGAGCTGCCTGCTGAGAAGGAAGCAAACAGTTGGGAAGGGGGGAGTTGAGAAGAGCTGGGGAGCTCCCAGCAGGATTGTGGGTACCCAGCACTGCTTTTGGGGACATCCCGGAGCATTTCCTTAGGGAGGACCCATAGCTGTGCCCATCAAACCAACGTGAGCCCCAGTGGCAGCCAGGTTAAAGCTGTCTGAGGAAGGGTTGAGACAATTTGGTGCGGTTTGAGTCTATTGATGCAAAGGTTAATCATGTCTCTGCTGGGGGTTGGGACCCCTGTAACTGATCTGCTCGCAGACAAGGAGGGGCTCAAACCCCACGTCCAGGCTGTGCTCCCCTTCTCTTTGGGCTGCAGAGAGCAAACGAGCTGTGGGGCTGAAGGGCTGCACTCTGCTGAATCTGAAATGGGGATATTTATAGCCGTCCCTGCCTGGCTGCCCTAAATACCATGCAGGTCCCTGTGCATGGGGAGCAGAGGCCCCCCCCCCCCCACCCCCCAAACCCTGAGCCGTTTGGATGTTTCCCTTCCCCCCCCCGGCTGACTCAGGGCTGCTCCTTCCTCACCCCATTACCCCTCTGCCTCAGGGCTTTCCCACGAGCATCACCCAGCAGCCCGGCTCAGCGCCGCGTGTTTGGGTTTACTGTCATCCCTTCAGGGCTGTAATCACCATTAGGGCACGCCCCCCCCCACTCCCCCACCCCCCCTTCCTGCAAAGGTGCAGCTCCAAAGAGAAGTGCGGGGAGGGCAGAGGGGTGAAAACACTCAGCTGGGGACAGGTGACACCTCGGTGGCCCACGCAAAGTCCCTGAGGAGTGTGGGTGGGAGCCACACCTGAGCGCTGCGCAATACAGATATATATATATATATATTTTGCTGGCACGTTGCTTAAAGCAGCAATTTTCCCTTCATCCCGAGTGCAAAAGGCTGAGCCTGAAGCACGGAGCAGAGCCGGGTGGGTTGCAGCAGAACGGAGCGTGCAAGCGGTGGTGCAAGCTGGTTGCACGAGGATCCACGCCGGTGGTGCAGCTGCAGAGCTGCTGGTGCAGGGGAGTGAGCTCCTGCCTTGCGACTGCCAAATGCATGCACTTAATATAGGTCAAATGCAAACGTTCTTCCCGAAATAGAAGCCCTCTTCCCCGGGAAGAGCTGCAGCTCGGTGCAGTCACAAGGGCTCTGCCAGGTGCTGCTGTGCAGTGCTGCAAAGGGAGCTGGTGTGCAAGCGTGGGGCTGCTGCCACCAAGGTCACCTCCTCTTGCAAACACAGCCGTGCGTGGTGCATCCTCCCCAGAATTTGCTTTGGCTTCTGGAGAAGGGGTGAGCACGCTTGTGCTCTGGATGGGGTGCAGAGGTGGGTGAGCCCCTCCTCAAGCCGTGCATCTTGCTTGCAAAACCCACTGTGAAAGCAGTGCTGGCACTGTGCAAGTGGGCCAGGATGAGCAGCCGTGCATGGGCTTGGAGCAGCGAGGGGTGCTGCAGGGGTGCAGTGTGCTCCTGCTGCAGAGCTGAGGCCGTGCAATGGGAGCGGTGCTGCAACTCCATGAGCTGATGCCAGGCTGTGGGGCTGCACCCCCTGGCTGTGCTCCTGTGGTGCTCTGCTAAAGCAGAAGCGTTGCTGCAGAGCTGCTGCGGGTGTGCTCGGCTGCTCGGTTTGCATGGCGCCGTGCCCTCTCAGGATGCACAGAGCGCAGCGAACTGCTTGCAGCTTCAGAGCACAAAAAGCATCGTGCAACCTCACAGCTTTGTGCATCCACCCCAGGATCCCATAAAGATTCCTGTGGAGGCTGCAGTGACCCAAACCATGCGTTCAGCTGTTGAACTCGCTCAGGGGAGTTGCTCTACCATTTGAAAACCTAGCCCCCCCCCACCCCCCCCAACCCTTACATGGAGCCTTTGTGCTGCTCACAAAGCACTGCAAGTGGGTTGGTGGAAGCAAAGTGGGGGCAGCCCCACGGCCACTCCTGTGGGGCTGGAAGTGGAGTTGGAAGTGGGGCAGTTGGCTGTGGGTAGCCCTTAGGAAGAGAGATAAGGCGTGCGGTGTGGGCAGGAGGTGCACTGTGGGCCAGGATGTGGCTTTCTGCTTCCTCTGATGGCCATGAAAAGGGCTGGAAAAGGATCTTCCTGCACAGTGGAGGGGATTTCCCCGGCTTCTGCTCCATGCAGTCCCCGTGAGCAGCGGCACAAATGTGTTTCCGACCATAGGAATTGGCGCTGCCCCCAGGGCAGCTCTAAATGAGTGTCACCAATGTCCTCCGTGGGGAAACCGAGCCAGAAGTCCAGCCCGGCTCTTCCTGCAGCAGCTGAGCTGCATTCATTGAAGTGCTTTTCAAGGCCTTGCTGGGCGTGCAAGGAGCACCACTCATTGCACAAGCAAGCTTTTGCACACACCGCACGGAAACCTTTGCACATGCATCCGAGCAAAGCCTCAGCAAGAAGGGGGCTCCATCAGCGCTGTTGCATGGGACAAAGCAGCCCCGTGGGGTGCAGGCAGTGGGTGCAGCTCCGGAGAGCCTCGTGCAGGCAGCTTCCCAACAGCAGGAAGGACGACATTCCTGGCACCCTGTGCTGCTGAGTCAGGAGCTGCAATGTGCAACACGCACGCATCCTGGTGCCGTGCTCAGGGCCTGACCCGGCGCGTGCTTTCCCACGGTGGAGGATGCTCTGAGGGGTGGCTGAGTGGTGCAAAGTGCCGGCACGTGTTGGCTCCTTGCTGCCAGGGCCCGGCGCGTGCCGATGGCACCGTAAGCAATTCTGCTGGCCTTGCGGTCTCGTGGGAGCTGCTCTGACTCCGTGGTGTCCCTGTGTGTTTTATTGCCTGCTAACATAGGGCTGTTCCGTGGGGGCTTCCTGCTGGCTCTGCAGCTCCCGAGCTGGAGAAATAGGATCTCTGTAATTACTCTGCAAATAGCTTCGTGGAGAGAAAGCCGCGTTTATCTGCTGCGAGAGGTTGCTGCTCCCCTGGGGTGTTCTTGCAGAGCATCCCTGGAGAGCTCTCCGCTCCTCAGCAATCAGCAAATCCTTTTCTGCTGATGCTGCTCTGTGCTGAGGTCTCCAAGGAGGGCTCTCTGCCCCCTGGCTGATGAATGCCCACACGGATGCCCCTGCCTGGGCTGCTCGGGGTGCATCCCGCCTGACTTGTGCCGACCTTTGGGTTTCCCCACGGAACTGCTGCAGGGCCGATGCAGGACCGACCAGTTTGTAACAAAGCAGCACTGCTTCTCATGCCCTGAGCTGCAGCTGTGCTGACTTTACAGTTCTCCAGATGAAATACCAAAATCTGATGCTTTGCCATCGCGAGGCTTCCTCCCAACCGAAGCCCTCCTCATCCCCATGTCTGTGCCTGCAGCAATCCAGGACAGAGCTGCAGAGCAGGCGTTTGCTCTGCTTCCCTCTTGCAGCCGTCAGCCCCGAAACCTCCAGACCATCCCCATCCATTATGGCTTCTAATTAGTTGAGCCCAGTGCTTTTTATCCCTCTGTAATGATGGTGACGCTGCACTTGCGCTCACTCTTCGTGGGGCCGCTTCGTTACGTGATGTCAGCGTGTTGTCATACCCAACTGACGGTGGGTTTGTATTGGTTCTGCCTCATCCCAGATGGTTTGGGCGACGGGGAAAGTTGGGTCACATCCTTTTCATTGGGCCGGGGAGGGCTTGGGGATTTCAGGCCAGGTGAGGTGATGTGGGTCATCGTGGGGTTGGAACACACGGCTGTTTTCTGTGATGCTTTGAGGGTCTTTCTGGGATGAGCTGCCCCTTCCTATGCTGTCCCACCCCCAGTTCCAACCCCTGCATCCCTCCCATCTCCACGGTAACCACAGAGCTGCTGCTCCATCCCCGGTGCCCACGGGTGAGTGCTGGGCTGTGGGGTCCTTGGGGATGCTGTGGGACCATGGGGAGGGCCGTGGGGGTACAGATCCCCTAACCTGGCCCTCCCCAAGCTCAGGGCTGGGCCACAGCTGAGCCTTATTGTAGGAGGGGCACCGGGGGCTCTGTCCCTTCCCTGTGACGTGGTGGTGGCAGCTTCCAGGTGGGGGTGACAGTGGGTTCCTGTGCACGGGGTCCCCAGCAGCTCAGTCTGCGTTGGGCATCATTGATGTGGAATTGGTAGAAATGAGAAAAATAGCTCATAGGGGAGCAAGGGGGGACTGAGCTGAACCGCAGCGTGGTGCCGGGTCCTGGTGGGACTGACCACATCCTTTGCTTGCTTAGGGCGGCATGGGGCTGCTGCTGGCTGTGGTGCTGCTGGCTGCTCTCCTGCCTGGGACCGCTGCCCGGGAGGCTCAGGCGCTGTGGCCGGATGAACCCTCACACACCTGCTCCTTCCACAGCCTCAGTGGCAAGGACAGCGAGTTCTGCAGGTGAGCAATCCCCTTCCAAAATGCCTCCCCCAGCCCACGGGAGAGCCATTTCCAGCCTCCCTCCCCTCCACCCCCCTCCAGAAAAGGGCTATCACAGAATCACAGAATCACAGAATGACCCGGGTTGGAATGGACCTCAAGGATCATGTAGCTCCAACCCCCCTGCCTAGCAGGGCCACCAACATACACATTTACTAGATCAGGTTGCCCAGGGCCCCATCCAACCTGGCCTTGAACACCTCCAAGGACGGGGCATCCACAACCTCCCTGGGCAGCCTGTTCCAGGGCCTAACCACTCTCCTAGTAAAGAACTTCCCCCTAACATCCAACCTAAATCTTCCCTCCTTCAACTTGGATCCATTTCCCCTAGTCCTGCTATTAAATGCTGTCTGCCCACCACTGGGAATCTGGTTGCATGGAGGGCTGGGAGGAGTGCTGTGTGTAGCCCTTCCTTTGAGGGTTTCTGAGTTACGAACTTCATTTTTTGCTGCCTCCAAAACGCTCCCGGGATGGGATGTGACTGATATAGAAGTTTGTGGATGAGTGCAAGCAGGGTGGAAGCGCCTTGCTTTGAATTCCTGGCCTCTGTAGGGTCAGCCCCATGCTGCTTGGCAGCCCTTGGGGATGCAGATTTAAAAGCCTCTCCTGCCAGCACCTCAAGGCGCTCTGTTCCTGTGCTGCCTGGGAAGGGCAAATTGTTCCCAGTCTGAGCTGGGGATGTCTGACCCGCTATTGCACTGTCTGTGGCCCAAACCCACCTGGAGCTCAGCTCTGCTTACATATCAGGGCAGGAGAAGCAGCTCAGAGCCCAATGGGGAGCAGAGGATGGCTTTGCTCCCCATCTTCAATCTTTGAGTTCAGCCATATGGGTGGTGATTTTAAGACTTCGGAAGCTCCTGGGAACAACCTGAGCCATTGTGAGTGTTCAAAGCTGCCTTAGTGCTGCTTGGGGGGGGGGGGGGGGGAAGGATGAGGAAAAGCGGCAAACCCCATGCTTAGGACATGGGAGGCTGCACAGCGTGCTGTCCGTGCTGACAGGTTGCATCCCACACCTCCTGCCCCACTCCAACCCCCACCCCTTGCACAGCGTGCTCCCACCTGACCCATCCTTTCCCCTTTTTCTCTCCCCCCAGAGGCAACTTAGAAGTCATCTACCCAGAGCTGGGCGACGTGGGCTGCACCTACATCCCCAGTTGCCACCAGTCCCGTTGGCGCATCAGCAGGGAGTGGGGCAGCCCCCAGGTCCGCTACCCGCAGGCCAGCAAGGTGAGCACCGTGTGGGTCCCTGCTTTGCTCTCCTATAATGCTACCACTGCTCAGGTTGTGCTTGCTGATTTTTATTATTAATATTCTGCATGAAATCGGGGCGATTTTTATGCTTATTCCCACCCTTCTCCTTTGCTTCGGTGGTTGGGTTTGAGGTTGAGCCGTCGGCAAACCCGCTCTTATTTTGTTGACGGCGGCAGAGACAAAGCAGTAAATATCTGAATATTTGCGAGCTTTTTGAACACGGAGGCGGCTCTGGTTGGGTGTTTCCGTTCCCACACGCCCGGGTTAAGGAGCGCAGTGAGTTGGGGCCGATGCCGGTGTCGACGCGTCCCGATGGGGCGGAGGGAGCGGCGCGGAGCGCTGCCGTTGCATTCGAGCGATGCCAGCAGATGGCACCATTGAACTTCGAGCTGAGCGCTATTCGGGTGGGCACCCCTGGGCGCTGCACCCCGCACTGGGGAGGGGACCAGTGCCCGACTCCGTGTGCTACGATAGGATCGCCTTCTTGGGGTCACCCAATTGGGGAGCCCAATGGGGTGGCAACCTGGGGGTTGGTGGCATCACCTTGCCGAGGTTCGTCCCCAAGTTGGTGTCCCAGCGTGCTCCGTCGGCGTGCTGGCAGCTGCTCCAACAGCTGCAGGGGATACGGAGCTCCCCGTGCATCTCGAAGGGACAGGAATCAATTCTTCCGTCGGCTTTGTCGGCATCCGAAAAGTCTCTTCCCGAAGTTGATCGCGTGGAATGGAGCCTAACTTTCACTTAAGGATGTCTGATTATTCAAAGAAAATCTAAAAAAAAAAAGGGGAAAGAAAGAAAGAAAGGGAGAAAAGAAAAAGGCCCAGAACTGGCAGAGGATGCTGCTCACAGAGCCACCCACCACTTGTGTGCTGCCTTGCGAGAGTTTGGAGCTCGATCCCTTCCAAGCGCATTGCATTTGGGTGTCATCTGAGGACACAGCCCCTGCTTCTTCCTTTGCTTTGCTTTCATTCTGCCTTCCCCCGGCCCAACGCAGCCCCAGCTCGGAGAGTTTTGGACCACGGGGGTGCAATGAACGGGGGGTTAATTTGGGGAGAGGGGTTGGGTGGCGTTGTGTCGTCTCCCGCACATCGATGCTGAAACGTTTTGGGTGTAACGCTTTGGTGTTTCTCTATGAGAACACATATATTGACCACATATATTGGCCACCTAAGCGTTTTCCCTGCTGCTGGAGCTGTGAGGATTCTCCTCCCCTCAAAGCACCTCCGGCGTTAATCTTTTCCCCCCAAAATTGCACCCAGAAACCGAGGCATGACCCCACCGCACCGAACCCAGGGCACGCACAGCAGGGTTTTGCTTTTTGTGCCTATGATGGGATTCCCAAGGCCAGAAAACTTCATTTATTTCCCCCTTTTTTTTTTTTTCCTGTTTGCTTTTTAGTTACAAGGAAGGGAAAACCTCGCTTTGCATGTGGTGCTGCTCAGCCCCCAGGGTCCTGATGGGCGCTGGATGGGTGTAATGGGATGGCTGAGCTCGTTTGCTTGTTCCATCCAAATGAGCTGCAGAAGAGCTGGGTTTGGGGGTAGGAGAACTCATGTAGGAAGTGTTTGCTTCCCACAGAACGCTTCGTTTCGTCAAGAAAAACAACCACAAGAATGATCCCCCTGCGGAGTGTGTTTGTGTTTTCTGATGGGGAGGACAGGACTTTGCCCATCCTTCCTCTGGGTCGCATCTCGCCGTGCTTATCCCCCCGCGCTTCGGTGCTGGCGTGGAGTTGAAAGGCTCAAGCACTCTGCATCTGCGCTGCAGGTGGGCGCTGAGGGTGCTCACCTCGTGCACTGAGCAAAGCAGCCAGCATCAGCCTTGTTGCTCCATCCCATGCAGCTGGGACCGAGTGCTGGCCGTGGTTGGGGTGGAGGGGGGGTGGGAGGCGATTGCATCCCAAAGCCCAACATCTGGAGAGATGGGAAATGCGCCCTCCTCGTCCCGCCTCAATATTGCTTTGCTCAACCAAAAATAAATTGGAAAAGAAAATTGGACGTCGCACCAATTTGGGGGCAAGTTTATAAATTCTGCAGCTAAGCAATCCCAATAGAAAATGATAGATCGCCGCGGAGCGCGCGGCCCCGGCCGTGATGTATGGCCGCATTAACCACAACGCCATATTACATGATTCTCTTTTATTACCGCTGTTGGTGGCAGACAGAAAAACAGATTACGCTTGAGATCAAATCGATAGGAACTTTATTTGCTGGCCTTTTAAAAACATATTTCTGCACTTTATAAAAACATACGGCAGATGCTATTGATAGAAGTTGTCTGCTTGTTAAAAAGCAATTTACCCGCCGCGGTGCTCGTAAGTCGTGTTTTTACGGCGCTACCTTTTACCTGCTCGTCCAGATCTGTGCCCGTTGCTGAGGTTGATGACTTCCTTTGGTTTATTTGGGACTCGGCGCTGGGAAGGGCAGGGCTGCAGCCTTCTGGAAGAGTGGTGATGGGAATGGAGCTGGGCACAACTTTGCGGATGGGAGAACTCATCCGGGTTAGGTCGGGTTGGATGTTAGGAAGATCTTGTCTGGAAGAGCGGTAGGAGGTTGGCACGGGGTGCCCAGGGAGGTGGTGGGGTCAGCATCGAGAGCTGTGGGATGTGGCACTGAGGGACGTGGTTAGCGGGGATGGGTTGGGGTTAGGCTTGGGATCTCAGAGGTCTTTTCCAACCTTAATGACCCCATGAACTCTTCCCCCATCGGTCTGAGGTCAAACAAATCCACTGTGTTGGATTCTGAAGGCTCTCAGCGTCGCCACTTTTGGCCATCTTGGAAGTAAAACGCTTTTCTCGTGGTTCCTGCTCCAGCAGAACTTCTGAAACTTGCGTTTTTTTGCAACAACCCTCTTCCCCCCCCCCAAGCCTGTCCCATCAGCCTTGCACATCTGCAAACTTTCTGCAGGCAAAGCTGCAACCCAAGAGATCTCCACCACTCAGAACCGTGTGCTTCCATCCTATCTAATTCTTTAAAAACCCCTTCCATAGCAGAATGAGTTGGAAATGGTGAGCAAAGGGCGACGTGCTCATGGCTACACGCAGCAGAACTCCTTGCACAGAGCTGTGGTGCTCTGGGACCGGAGCCGCAGCCACGTCCCTTTCTGTCCCCCTCCTCCTTTTGTGAACATCTGGAGACAGCTCTGATTTATAAAGGTTTCTGTGCTCTGGGGTCCTCAGCCCATTATTGGGAAAATTACTTCTATGGGTAAATTCATTAGCCTTTAACAAAGGGAGGAGAGGATCTGCTTAATCTCCTGGTGGGGCCGTGCTCTAGTTGTGTCAAGCAGTGATTTGCAGCTGGCTGGGCGAGGGGCTTCAGAGCGGCACTCAGGTTCAGTTCAACTCTCATTAAAGAAGACATTTTTAAGCAGAATTTTTCTTGACAGTCTGTGCATCCTCGCTGGCTCGTGGCACCATCTGGGACTGAGGAGCCACCAGCGTTTTTCTCTCAACCCTGTCCGGGATACTTATAAAAAACAACAACAATGGGCTCGCATTCCTTCCCCACACTGTCAGCCAGATATTATGGGATTATCCAAGCCCTCGGTGCCAACCCCTCCCTCCTGCCCTGCTTTGGGTTCCCATGCCCCGTGACGGCGCCTGGGCATCCCATCACCCCGACTTCAGAGGGCTGTGCTGCGGTGGGGCAAAGCCTGCGAGCAAGCAGAGAGCCTCTCCAAGCTGGAGGAAAAGCAGAACTGCGTTGCTCCACGCTGTCCTCCGTTGGCCCGAGCTTTTGGGTTTAGGATGCAACCCCTGCTGTGCATCCCAGTGTAAACGGCTGCTCTCCTTCCTCTGTGTTTTGTGGGGTTCTTCAACAGGGCATCCTTGGTGCAGCGGGTGGGTTGGTGCTCAGCGCCCGGCCCCACCATGGGGGACAGCTGGTGCCACGCCATGAGAGCGTCTCTCCATGAGTGATCCTGGCAGAAACGTCACTTTGCATCTGGTTCATTACCTACACGTTTGCTGGACGTTTAACGGCCCCGGACAAATAGTGATGGCAAGAACCTCCAGGTCATCAAATCCACGTTCCTCATTGCTTATGTATTGGCATCCCTGCGTGTCTAGGACAGACACTTGTGCCTGTTTCAGCTGCAAAACGTTTGAAGCAGCCGATGATTTTACTTTGATCCCCGTAAACACTATACAGTAATCAAAGTTTAAGCCGCTTTGGATGAAATAATTGCTTAACAATCATATAAGACAAAGTGATTCAACAAATGACAATTACGACTTGTGATATACAGAACAGATGCATTCAGTGTACCATATTATAATGTGCTAATACAAGATTGACAGCACAATAATAGGAGAGAACAGCCACTCAGCCTATAATTCTAAACCAAATGTGAGGCTGTCCACAGAGCTCAAATCCTAGCAGGCTGTACAATTAGAGGTAAGAAGGCACAAGGTTCACAAAGACTCATTAGCAGGTTGGCTGCGAAATTTCCAAGGGGGGAAGGCTCCCACTGCAGCGTTGGGCTGCGGGCTGCGGGGAGGAGGGGGCTCGAGGTGATGGTGTAGGGGTTGGGTGCAATGCGTGGGGCTGCGATGTGACCCCGCTGATCTCCGCTCTGATTTTGGGGGCTGTGTGATGGCGTTGGGCGCAGTCCGGCTTTGGGGACCCGGCTCCATCAGATGCTGTTACAGCACAGTGTGGGCGCGTGAAGGAGACAACGGTGTTGGGGACTGGATGAAATGAAGGCTGATATGAGCACGGAGCACTGATTGGCATCCCCTATAGGAGTTGGGCGCTTCCCAAGCCCTAAATGATACTGATGGGTGACAGGGGCACCCTTTGGCCCTGTCCATGGTCATTAAGGCGCCCGCTCTTCTCTTTGGGCGAATCGAGTGACGGGGACACGTGCACATCAATCTGCACAGGGAGGAAATGCCACCAGGACCCATGGCCAAGCGGCACGGAGCCACAGAGATCAGCCGTGTGTGTTTTCAGCTCTGGTGACAAAACCCACTTCATCTCCTCGTGTGCTTTCCACACGCTGTGTGCGCTTATCCCGCTCAACAGAGAATTTTGTCGTATTTTGTTATTAAATAAACAGACTTTTTTTTTTTTTTTTTTTTTTTTTTTTTTTGCAGGCGTGGGGGAGGATGGAAAGGTTTGGTAATTAAAACTTCTCCCTATCAGTGCTCAGCTCTGGGAGATGGTTGCGTTCCTCCCGCAGACGAGTGCTTCGTGTCGGATCTTTCAGGTTGGTCTCAAGGTTGGAGGCTGCGTGTTGGGCTGGAGCACACTGTGGGGTTGGGATGGGCACATCCCTAACCGTGCTCATATTCAGGAGTCGGGAATTCATTTGTTGCGTGGGCACTACCCTACTGTTGCAGGGAACTTTTGGCTTTCCGGCTTGCTAATCTGAAAGCTACGGGGATGCGTTGGGTCCGTGGAAGTGTTTTTGGGGACGGCGAAGTCAACAGCGTTGCATTTTGAAAGAAGACAAACCCAGGTCAAATAACATCTTCTGCTTTTCCCCTTAGTTGCGTGGGCAGTGGGGTGACATGAGCAAAGGGGCAGCAAAGCTCTTCCCCTCCCTTCATCTTCCCATCCGTTTAATTTTTGAGGAGCCCCTCGGGAAACGCTGCCCCAAACCCACACAGCTGTGTGCCAAATCCCATCTGGGACTGCACGTCACCCCCATCGATGGCAGATCAATGAGCCCCAAGGAGCAGTGTCACTTTTATTGAGCCTTCTGCCACCCGGAGGACCCGCCTTGGCTTTTTCAAAAGAAATTAGCGGTGCTTTGGGTGGGCGGGAGGGTTTACAGCATGAGGCAGGCTGCTGCGGACACTCGTGCCTTGGAAATGGGATTTATAGAGGCTTGAAATAATGCTTAACCAAGGGCTGATCTCTGGCTGCGCTGGGTAACTCTGGGCACAGATGTGTACCTTCTCTTGGTGCAGTTTTGGCACCTGAGACTCTTGGTGCCTTCGTGCAGCCATTGGGACGCCCCACTGTGCAGGGATGTCTGCTCTTCGCTGCTTACGCCGCTCTGGATGCACACTACCTGAGCATCATCTCCAGCATGGGATGGCATCCTGGGAAGTGCTACCTTCCTGTGGGGCTCTGAGCATCAGTATCCTACTCAGTCTTTGGAGCTTCTCCTTCCCTACCCTTAGCACCTCCTCCCCAGTCCCCGGAGCATCTTCTCGCCATCCCTGAAGCATCCCCTCCCCAGTCCCTGGAGCATCCCATCCCCATTCCCCAGAGCATCTCCTTCCCAATCCCCGGAGCATTCCCTCCCCAGTCCTGGAGCATCTCCTCCCCGTTCACAGAGCATCTCCTCCCCAATCCCAGAGCATCCTCCCCAACCCCTGGAGCATCTCCTCCCAGTCCCTGGAACATCTCCTCCCCAATCCCCAAAGCATCTCCTCCCCATCCTCCCCTGCACAACTTCCCCAGTGCCTCCCTGCCAGCACAGGAACCATCCTCACAGATGAGTAATTCTTCCCAATTTGGGGGCTCTTCCTGCTCTCCCCACCCTGCAGCATCCCCAAGCACGCCCGCCTGTATCCAGCTGCCAATCTGCGGCGGAGATATCCCCCTCATCCCCACAGAGGGGATGGGATGGAGGATCTGGGTTATACAAGCTGGGGTTGGGGAGACTATTTTGGATTGTTCCTTCCTGCCTCCAAATTGCAGCTTCGAATGTGACAAGTTACAAAACACTTGAGTCATTTCTCTCGCGCTCTGCCGTTCCCCCACAAGGAGCCGTTCGGGTTTGGTTTGTTTTAGAGGGGAAAAAAAAAAGGGGGGGGGGGGGGGGGGAGGGAAGTCGGCTTCCTGCTCCCCCCCTCCCCCCCCATCCCCCCCCAGTGTGCAGCCCACACGCAGGGTAACTCTGAAGCTGTTTATGTAAGCTGCTCATGTTCTGCTGAGCTGCAGCGAGAGCTGTTGTCAATTCAGAGGAAAGCCCACGTCTGCCCACGTAGGATCTCCCGAGCAGGGTTGTGTAACGCAGCCAGCGCTGAGCTGGGAGGGATCGGGGCCCCCATACCTGGGGGTGAAGGAGGGGAAAGCTGCATGGGGTGGTGGGAGGTGGGATGGATTCCTACGGGGAGGGGATGCGGCCGTGCCCTGCTCTCTGCTGCCATTCCTGAGCTGTGGTTGGGGACTGTGGGATGGACCTGTCTAAATTGCACACTTTGGATGATGGCATGTTTGGGGTAATCGAGTCAGAAGGAGGCTTAAAGCATGTGTGATTCATGTGGTTTTCAAAGCCAGGAGTGCTTTCCTGGTAGGCTGTGCTGGACTTGAGGCAGCAAAGTCTGCACAGGTCGGATGGGGATGGTTGCAGCATCCCAAAGCAATCTGCAGTGTGCGCTCTGACAATCAACCCTGGAAGGTCTTTCCCAACCCTGTGCAGCCATTCCCAATCCTGTGTGTCCATCCCATCCCTAGGTGTCCATCCCAACCCTACACATCCATCCCAATCTTATGTGTCCATTCCCAACCCTACACATCCATCCCAATCTTATGTGTCCGTTCCCAACCCTACATGTCTATCCCAGCCCTACATTTCCATCCCAACCCTACACATCTATCCCAACATTATGTGTCCATTCCCAACCCTACACATCCATTCCAACCCAACACGTCCATCTCAACCCTACATGTCCATCCCAACCCTACACGTCCATTGCCAACCCTACATATCTATCCCAACCTTATGTGTCCATTGCCAATGCTACACATCCATCCCAACCCTACATGTCCATCCCAACCCTGTGTGTCCATTCCCAACCCTACACATCCATCCCAATCTTATGTGTCCATTCCCAACCCTACATGTCTATCCCAGCCCTACACGTCTATCCCAACCCTACACATCTATCCCAACATTATGTGTCCATTCCCAACCCTACACATCCATCCCAACCCTATGTGCTGGGACTCCTGTGCCCCAAGCAACACCGTGTTCTGAGTTCATTGGGATAAGCCCAGTGTCCTGATGTTGGTTGGCTCCACACCACGCCAACGTGCCCCACTTCATGCCCTTTTTGCCCCAAATCCAACAAGCCAACACAACCCCAGCTCACGGCGCCTGCTCCAGTGGATGCCACCATGCCCACCGCTGCCACCTCCCACCTCTGTGCCACCAAGGCCGTTGAAATCCACATTTCCTGCAGCACCCGCTGCCGAAAGGCCCGCGATCCTCTTGCACGGGGCGGGGGACGCCGCATTATCATTTCAATGCTTCTTTACATAAATAGTGAAAAAGAAGAAAAGCCGGTGGCTCGCGTTTGCTCTCAGCCTCTGAGAAATGCTATCTCAGTGATCGGGTTTTAGTCCTTTTGCAGCATTCCATTTTTATACATATTTATTCATGCAGAACAGAGACGCCGAGCGCGTCGCCCTGCCGCGGGGCTGAGGGATGCGCTGCTATACATAAGAATGCACCTTCATTTACATCCTCCCTACTTCCCCACAATCGAACTGTGTGCAGCTGGGCTATTTTTATTCCTTATGTGTGTTTTCTTAAAGGTGGGGGAAGAAGGGGGGGAAAAAGGGGGGGGGGAGAAACCAAAAAACCCCGCACCTCTAAACGCACTTTTTTTTTAAAGAAAAAAAAAGAAACTTCCATTAAAAATTCCCTCCTGAATGTTTCTAAGCCGTAGAAATGAGGCGCATCGGTGAGGGGATGAGGGGGAGGAATGCGTTTTGGGGCAAAGAGTAAGTTTATAACTATTTTTCTCTTAACTGGAGCAGTTAGCTGCGGCGCGAGCCATTCATCTCCTGATTTAATAACTCACTCTCCCGGCACAGAGATGGGGGTATTACAGTCCTGGATATTGCTTTTCTTGGTATGGAGTATCAAAGATGAATCCGCATTTTCTACTAAAACACATTTTCATCGTAATTGAAATAATAATTTTCTGCTCCTTCTTTTTTTTTTATTTCCCCTTTATTTTGGGTTCCAGAGCTCTCCTTCCTTCATGCCCCCATTCCTGCCCTGGCAATTATTTTTTTTCGCCCAAAAAGAAGTGAAGGTTTTGGTGCTGGCAGTGAAGTGAGGCTGATTCCCTCTTCACCCAAATTATATATCAAGTGCTGTATGTTATATATATCATATTTTGTGGGGTTAATGCTCTTAAAAACTTCTCCTCACCTGTCCATCCCTTATCTCACACTACATGGACCCGGCTGCTATTTCCAGGACACATTTGGGTGAAGGGGACCCTTATGGCCATGGGGACCCATATGGTGATGGGCACCCATATGGTGACGGAGACCCATATGGTGATGGGGACCCATATGGTGATGGAGACCCGTATGGTGATGGGGACCCATAGGATGATAGGGACCCATACGGCAACGTGGGCCCGAATGGTTATAGGAATTCATATGGTGATGAGGACCTGTATGATGATAGGAGCCCATATGGTGATGGGCATCCGGATGGCAATGGTGACCCATATGGCGATGGAGACCCACATGGTGACGAGGACCCGTATGGTAGTAGGTACCCATATGGTTGCGGGGACCCATACAGCAATGGGAACCCATAGGGTGAAGGGGACCCATACAGTGATGGAGACCCACGTGGTGACGGGACCCCATGCAGCTGTAGGGACCCCTATAGTGATGGTTGCTTCCCTGCAGCTGCGGTTTTTCCAGCAAAGATCCAGAGTTTAGAAGAGCGATGCTGGGATGTTTCCTGGTGCAACACGCTGCTGTTGTGCTCCGCACGTCCATCTCAGCCCTGGGACACACCAGGAGGGAACGGTGCAATTAAAACCCCACCGACACGTGCGAAAAGTGACAGCCTCCAAACAGCACACGGAATCGGGATGAAAGGCGAACGCCAGCTCTGGCACAACCCTAGGAAAGGATCCATCAGCTCACCGCATCGTCCTGGGATTTCAAACCACGCCAATGAAATTTGGCCGCTTCATTTCATTCACTGTCAATCAGCGTCGCTGCTACCGATGCTTCCTCCCTCTTTTAGATCCCGCGGTTCTGTTGGCTCTGCCCAGAGCTCGCTGTATCCCAGCCAGGCAGCCCTCATCGCCGAGCGATTAAATCATCATCAAAACGGAGAGACGGCGCTTCTCAGACATAATAGTGAAAAAAAAGAGGGGGGTGGCTCCGGGTTCTGCTTCCATCCCGGCTCTGGCAGTGCGTTCCCGAGCTCTTCTCCTGCTTCACGCAGAGCTTTGGGTTTCCTATGGGATTTGTTGGGGTTTTGGTGCTTCCTCCCCGCCGGTAAAATCTAGTGCTTTAATAACAGAGCTGCAAAGAGGGATGGGGAGGGATAATTGTGCCACTGGGGGTAGCGACGTGCGGCGTTCCCTGCCCTGGATTTGGCCCTTTGTAGATTAGAAGTGCGTCAGCGCCGCGTCTCCAGCTCAAAGGAGCCCACGTTGGGCTCAGATCCTGATTTGGGGTGTGAAGGTGAACCCCCGGCGGCCAGGGGGGCGATGGGGACAGGGGTTGTTTGTATGGGGAAACGGCATAAAAAATAAGTTGTCTGTTCTCACACGGCAGCCAAGTGGGGCAGCAAAGGGCCGGGCGAGCGAAAGCTTTTTAATTTCAGAAATGTCACTGAGTCACGAATGAGTCATAATTATAATGGGAGACATTTCCAACCCGGTGCATGACTCGGAGACGTCTTCCAGGGATGTGAAGCTGTTTGTAACGGCCCGGCTGTGCCCGGCGAGGTGACGGGGGGACGCGTTAATGCCCCCATTGGGTGGCAGGTGTCTATTAGTGGGGCTCCTAACCCTGTCTGTGGTGCTGGGCAGAGTGCCATGGGGGTGGTTGGGGGAGCCCCGAGCATCTCCGCTCCTCCTTCCCCTCCTCCTCCAACGCATTTCTACTGCTCACATCAGCGTGCAGCCCCAATTCATTAAGCAGAATGGGTAGGAGCTAAATTAAAGAGCCAGTCCGACCAGTTTGGGGTTCCCATGCCAAGCGGGTCCCCAGCATCAGGGAGAAATCCGCCCTCACCCGGTCGGTGTGAAATATTCCCGAGCCGCAAACGCCTTGGACTGATTTGCTTTTCCATAAATAAACTTGTCGGGAGATATTTGGAGATGGGCCCTAAGCGGCGGAGCTTGGAGCTGCTCCCAAAAATGCGCCGCTGTTTGGGCTCGAGGGGAGGCTTTGGGATTGCTTTGAGTTCACTTCTGGTGTGAGTGCGGGGATCTGCCCCTGCTGGGCTCCCCAAACCCCCACACATCCCAAGGGCTGCTCCAATGGTGTGGCACTGCTTGGGCACAGGTTGTGGGATCATACAAGGGCTGATATAGAGGTACTGGCTATGGGGTCATACAGGGGCTGATGTAGGGGTATTGGCTATGGGGCATACAGGGGTTGATGTAGGGGTATTGGCTATGGGGTCATACAGGGGCTGATGTAGGGGTATTGGCTATGGGGTCATACAGGGGCTGATGTAGGGGTATTGGCTATGGGGTCATACAGGGGCTGATGTAGGGGTATTGGCTATGGGGTCATACAGGGGCTGACATGAGGGCGTTTTCTGAAGTGACTGCTTTGGGGTATTTCCAGAAGTGGTGGTCTACTGTGTTGCTTGGTTTGGTACCATGGATGCTTGGTGTCCGAGCTGCTTGCAAGAAGCAGAGCGAACCCTTTGCTGTGGTGCATGCACGGTGCTCCTCACCCAACTACAGCACGAAGAGTTGCTCCCCAGTGGGGAAAAAAATGAACGGAAAGCGGTAGAATCATAGGAAATTGTATTCTTTTATTTCTGATGGGGGAAATGGAGCAGGAGAGCCACGAGGCTGCTTGCAGCTCTGCAGGGAGGTGAGGTTCCATCCCCTCTCCTCCCGCAGGGACCGAGCGCTCCGTGCTCGTCCGCCACGCGCTGATGGCTTGTGACAAGGACAGGATTGCTCCTTTGGTGAGCGCACATGCTCCCGAAAACCCTCACAGTCTCTCACCCTCCACTTCCCCTTCTTCTCCATCAATTTCCAGCCTTGCGCCGAGCGCGGACACGGGAGAGGAGTCTAATCCGACCCGTAAACTCTGTCACATCCTCATTAATTTGCCCATGTCTCCCGTTGTAGCCTGAGGGCACCGTCACATTTGCGGCGCGGCGACAGCTTCATTTTGACAGCTGCAGGAAAGGTGAGCAGCACGGAGCTGCACCCGCCCTGCGTCCCGCTGGGCGGCTCTGGGACGGTGTCACCCCTCTTGGGGACACGGAGTGTGATGCTTTGCATCTTAGCGCTGCTTTTCTTTTCTCAGTTCTCTTTCTCCCCCCTATTTCTGCTGATTTTGCGTGTTTTATAGCTCAAACTCCCGGGGTGGATCTTGCTCTATCCCGGGAGCTCTGCTGTCCTATTCTAATGCAAATGCGCGCTGGTTGATAATCTAACGTTGAGTGGATTATTTCACCCCCAGATGAGCTGCTTTAAGGCAGAATTTTGCTTTCGGTATATTGAGCTGAAGGGAAAAAAAAAAGCAGCACCACAAAGAAGCCCACCTTGAACGGGGCTTTATCACCTGAAATCTGTGCTCTTCTCCCTTTCCCTCACACGCTACAAGAAATGAAGAAATCCAACCCTCCGCCGCCTTCACCGCGTGTGCACGGCAATCGCATCACCAAACGTTCGTATTGCAACTGGAGCCAGGGGGCAACAAGGAGAAATCAATCGGAAAGGTCCTGGCTTTGTGGTAGCACTCTGCATCCCACCCAACACCGATGGCCACCCAAACATTGGTGGCTGTTTTGTTGCAGAGCCAACATCCCACTGGGGGGTGTTTTGGGTGCCAAGCATGGAACAACTCCGTGCGCTCCTTGTCTTTCCTGCTTTGCTGTCATCTCCAGCATCCATTCGTGGCTGAAATGCATTGCAAACCCAAACTGTCCTGCTTCACTCTGTCCCCCTTTCTCCTATAAACATCCCCGCTGGGTTACGGCATCGCTGTTGGCTTCCCAACTGCATCATCCCCACCCGGTGTTGAAATCCGTGCTGAGCGTTGCCAGGAATGGGAGCAGCCCCGCCACGCCTGCACCGGCTCTGTGCTGGAATTTGGGGCTGTTTTTGGGGCTTGGATCGGGCTGGGCCATGCTTGGCCATCAGCGGTTGCTCAATGGCAGCAGGGTGGAGAGGGCATGGATGGAAACATGCAGAGCTATTGGGGAGGGAAGAATAAGGGTTTGGCTGGAGGGTGCCAGCACCCATCCCCATCCCTATACCGGGGTGCTTTGCACATAGGATGAATCCTCACCCCCACACCGTGCGCCTGGAAAAAAACCCTAATGCAACCCCACCAAAACAAACCCTTCCTCGGCACGTGCGGCTCTTTCCCCCGGGAGAGACTGATATAGAGAGTGGAGCACACGTGACAGATGTTAATCGCATCGTTTAATGCTCTCCTGGAAGGCACTCGTGCAGGGATGGGTACCAACCCAGGGGCTTTTGTTTCTGCTCCTGCAACGCATCCTCAGCGCAATGCACAGCGTTGGGATGCGCCCCGCAATTTTACAAAGGTGTTAATTGCAGCTGAGTCGATCACAGCTCTATCAGCCACAGATTGATCAGTCACTGATTGATCGATTGGGGGTGGTTCCTAATGCTGGGGGGGTAGGGGGGATCTGCCCATTGCTAGAATAGAATACGTACAAGAAATGGAAATGAAGCAAGGGTAGGGGAAACCCCCGTGCCTCCTGGTGTATAAAGAGGGGAAAACTGCACCCCAAGCACTTCCATCCCACGTGCAGGATGGCAGAGGGGAGAAACCGCGTTGCGAGCACCCTGCCTTAGGGGCAAGCATCCTCGCTCCTGGGAAATAAGGGGGTAAAACGGAGAAAGCTATTTGTTCCAGGTTTGGAAAAATGCCGTTTTCCACGCACCCCGGACTGGGGTGGGGGCAGGCCGCACACCGAGCCTGCCTCTCCCTAAAAGTCACCAACTTATTGCCTAATAGATTTCCCAGTCATGAAGTCCCCGCGCTCCATATGTACCCAAATCAAAGCAATTACAGATTTAAATGAAGCTGGAATCCGCGGTGCAGAAAATGCTTGTTTTAGCGTGAGATTGGACAGAGGTGAGCGACCTGCAGCACCCCCAGTAATGAAAGCTCTTCACAGCTTGCAGTGTTTCACCGGCCGGTAATTGCTGCAGGCTGTGATACGGATCTGGCTGTGTTAATGATGCACTGTTCCTTTTTGTAGGATTCATTTAAGCTTCCCATTTTTATTTTCCTTTTTTTTTTTAATTTTCGGGGGATTTCAAAGCAACAAGGCAGCGTGGAAATTAACACGTTAAGGCGGACGTTTTTATCACTTAAAATATTATTTAAAGCTTTGGGGTATTGATTAACAAAGCGATCGGGGCTGGTGTCGGCATGCTGGAGATGGATGCGCTGTGACACGGATGCTCGTCGCTCCCAGCCAGGCTGCATCCATAGGGATTGTGTTTGATTTGGCATGACAAGATGGAGATATGAGGACAAAACATACATTAGATGTGTGTGTGTGTGGGGTGGAGGGGGGGGGGGGAAAGGGTTTGGATGAGAATAAAAATCCTATTAACTTCCACGTGAAAACCACATCCAAGAGACAGTTGGCTTCTGTTGTGAGTTTATTATTAAATATTTTACTAGGGAGGGAAGTTCTGAGCTGAGCAGCTCTTCTCTCCTGTTTCTGGCATGGAGTTGTTTCCAAGCCCTTTTTGCCAAAGCAGCTCATTGCGTTGGCTCAGCAGGAGGTGGTGGAACACCGGGGTGGGCTTTCAGACAACCATGGGATCGCTGAGGTTGGAAAAGACCACTGAGATCATCAGGTCCAGCTGTCAACCCGTCACCGCCGTGCCCATACAACCACAGAATCGTTAAGGACAGAAAAGAGTTCCTAAGACCACCAAGTCCAACCCCAACCCACCCCATCCGTGCCCATAGGATGGCTGAGGTTGGAAAGACCTCAAAGATCACCACATCCAGCCACCAACCCATCCCCACCGCGGCACCAAACCGCGTCACTTCGGGGCGCTTGCAGCGCTTCAGGACACCACGAGTGCATTCCCAAAGACGCTCTTGTGCTGGATGCTCTGCTCTCATCCTTCATCCTCCTGCAATCTCCCATCGCTCCCCAGGGGCTCCGGCATTAATTTCTTCCCTTGACCCCGGGGCCGGTGGCGAGGCGAGGTCAGGCAGCGGGGAGCAGAGAGGACGGCAGCAAATGATAAGGAGCCGCGGGCGCATCGGTGCTGCGACGCCTCGGAAATGGCATTTCCAGCTCGCTTAATCGCCCGGTTGCAGAGAAACGCTGAGATTCAATTACCGGCCCCCGCGGCCCACAGCACCCCCGTCCTCCCGCACGGCCCCGGGGGCGGTGGGGGTCCGTGGGGGTCAGGGCTGGGGGTCGAGGTGTGCAGGGGAATGAGAAGCGAGGAGCCGGCGGAGCACCGGGCGCTTTCCATTTAGAAGAGTCAGAATTCAATCCAGAAAATAACGCAGCGCTCGTTGTTTAATTTCCCCCCGGTATTTTGTGTGCTCGTGGGATTTTAATGCTATTAATTATTGTTGAATTTGTGCTGTCTTTTTTTTCTTTTTTTCTTTTTCTTTGCACCATGGTGTTATTTTATTGGGAAAGGCAGCAGTGCTTTGCATCTCATCTCATCCCACCCCATCCATCCCATCCCACCCCATCTTATCCCATCCTCATCCCATCTCATCCCATCTTCATCCCATCTCATCTCATCCAATCCCATCCCACCATCCCCATCCCCATCCCCATCCTCATCCCATCCCACACCACACCACCCCATCCCCATCCCCATCCCCATCCCACCCCACACCACACCACCCCATCCCATCCCATCCCATCCCATCCCCATCCCACCCCACACCACTCCATCCCATCCCATCTCATCCCATCCTCTCCCATCCTCATCCTCCTCTATTCTCTATTTTCTTTCTTTTTCGAATTTCTGGCTTCCCAGCACCAGAACCCAATCTGTCACTTTTGTCATCAAGTTCTATTTGCCCAGCAAAGGGCTCTCCTCACTGTCATCTCAGAGCCTCCGTGGGATGCTCGTTGCCCGTGCCAGCATCCCAGTGCGCTCCCCCCAGCCGCACTTTGCCAGATAATGAGAGCGAGTTTAGAAACTTAAAGCCTCTTCCTTGCACGCTGGTGAGTGACACAAATGGAGTTCATATTTAATCATCTGTTAACTCGTTGTCTATTATAGCTCTTTAATAGCACCATAGATATTCTTAATGAAGCATGATTTAAGGTATTTACAGCTCTAGGACCGACAGACATCACTCACAGTGTGCAGGTAATGAGGCGTAAAACAGCTCTGGAAACCGTAAAAATGGGAGAGAGAGAGAGGGAGAGAGAGAGAGAGAAAGCGGGTGAGGAGTTGGAGCTGAATTATTCCGGGGTTTGTTTTAAAATGTTTAGGCATTTAAAGTCATTTCAGCTTCCCGAGGTGTCTGATGGCAGCGGGTGCAGTGGTTCCCAGATCCGCGACCTTGACCTCAGTGCTGGGGGATGGGGACAGCACTGCTTCAGCTCTATCCCACCGCACACAAAAAAGCATGGAAAAAGGGGAAAATGCTATTGTGGGGTCTGCCGAGATGCGGCTGTTTGCTTTTTGGCCAACCCAATGGCATGCATGCAACAGCGAAGCGACGGACCTTCCCTTTGCTCATCAGATGTCACCCCGCGCAACGCTCCCCGGCAAAACAATCCGCACACACAGAGTGCATAAAAACCCACCCGGACCCAAGCCAAGATTTGCAAAATAATTTGTGACGGAGGTGCCATTTTGCATCAAAATATTGTGCAGCAAATGTCAAACGCCACCAGCCCATGTGTCCCCACGTGTGACGGTAATTGGGATGGACAGCTGTGCTCTGCCACCTCCTCCTTGCGTGGTGATCCCGGCGCGGCCGGTCCCGAGCAATGGCCAACGTCCCGGCTCCGAGATGGGGATGCTCATTAGCAAAGAGCTCATTAGCTCGCCTTCCCGTGTGAATAAATAGATATGGGAGAAGTGGGGACGGAGCACGCAGGGAATGGGTGGCACGGTGCACTCCAGTTTGTGCTTTTTGTTTTGGTGGTGGATTTGTCTCCCGGATGGAGAAGGGGCAGCAATGGGGTTGCACTGTCCCCATCGCTGGGTCCTTGCTTTGGGGTTGCGTCCCGTGATGATAGTGGTGCGGATGGAGCCCAGCTGTGGGGAAACCATTGCTATGGGGTCTGTGAACAAGGGGTACGGCATGCTGCTCCCCTCCCTCCCAAAAACGTGCGCTGCCTGCATGGGCACCTCCCGGCTCTGCTGCGAACAAATCTGTTCTTATAGAGCGTGCGCCCCGTGGAAGCTCACCCTGTTTTGTGCATTGCTGCACCACGAGTGCAGGACATTTCCATGGGAAAGCAAGCCTCTCTCCTTTCGGAGCAAATAACCCATTTCCCAAACCATCCCAAGGGCCTCCATTGGGGAATAAGCCTTACAAATCGACGCGCTCACCGTAACGACCCCGCATTAATCCCTTATTATCCGGACACTGGGCTGCATAAATATTTGGCTGCCTCAGCTCCCCGGGGAGCTGGGGGGGGCAAAGCCTGTTAGAAAGTCAATGAAGTTCCCTTGGGCAGTGCAGGGGGGGGATGAGATGCTTTGGGTCAAGCGCTGAGATTGTGCCACATGTCCCCTTGGGCAAGTCCTGCTGAGGAGGGTTAATATTGCTGACCTATTTTGCACGGGGAAAGCAGCGAGGCTCCGGTTTCAATTAGAAAGGTAAAAACCACCTCGAAACACTGCTCCCACAGCACCCAACTCGGCTGCAAACAGTTTTTTCGCCTGCCTCACCCCCCCTGTTAGCCACGGGAGAAGGAGCTAGAATCTCTCTTTGGCGAAGCATCAGCAGCAGAATTGCTAACTACGTGCCCGTTATAGAAACTTTTTAGTACTGGGGACGAGCCAAGAAAAAAGCCCAGATTGACTCTGAGCTCTCAGCTGGCGCTCGTGGTGCTTCCACCGCGCAGGGGGAGCGGCAGCTCCGGCTTCTGCACGGCGTGCAGGCAGCATCCTGCACCCTGCATCCCATATGCATCATCCCACATCCCGCACCCTGCACTCCATGTCCCGCATCCTGCACCTTGCAACCCACACCCTGCACCCTGCATCCCGTATCCGTCATCCCGTATCCCACACCCTGCACACTGCACCTCACCTCTTACATCTCACATCTTGCATCCTGCATCCCACATCCCTCATCCCACACCCTGCATCCCACGTCCTGCATCCTGCATCCCCCATCCCGCATCCTGCACCCTGCATTCTGCATCCCCCATCCCACATCCTACATCCTGCATCTTGCATCCTGCACCCCACGCCCCTCATCCCACACCCTGCACCCCACATTGTGCATTGTGCTCCTCACACCCTGCATCCCGCAGCCTGCATCCCACATCCTGCATCCTGCATCCCGTGCCCTGCATCTCACATCCCACACCCCGCACCGCTCATCCCACACCTCGCATCTGCAATCTTGCATCCCTCATCCCGAATTCCACATTCTACATCCTGCATCTCTCATCCCACATCCTGCATCCCACACCTTGCAACCCTGCATCCTGCATCCCACACCCTTGCAGCTCCCTTCCCATCTGTGAGCTGCCATGGGATGCATTTCCCCTCTCGTGCTGCAGCTGCATGCAGTGAGCTCTGAGCTGCTCACTGTGCCATGGACCGCATCCCATGTGCTGTAGGCTGCTCAAAGTCAGCCCCAACTGGGATGCTCCCAAGCCCAATAAACCCTTTATTTGTGCCGAGCAGCACACGTTGCACTGTGGCTTTGCTCATCACTTGGCTTCTTCCCTTTGAGACCGAATTTCCAAGGTGATCCAGGCCAGCAAAGCATGGATCCCATTGCATCTCACACCGTATCCCACATCCCAAGCCCCAAAACCCCACTTTGGCTGCTGGGGGAACGCCATCGCCCGCCCGGATCCGCATGTGTGCCGCTTCCATGTGCGCTCGTTTCCAAGGAAACTGCTCGCTCTACATGTGTGTGGCTTAGCACCCTGCATGCTCTCCTTTGGATAAATCCTTAATTCCTGCTCTGTTCCCCGTAATCCTGGTACACAAATCCCCCTCTCCCACTCGCATCCCACTCGCTGTGTTTCCCAACCTGTGGATGATGGCAGAGGATCGGCTGCAAAGGGAGCTGCACGCTTTGCTGCAGCGATGCATGGTGCTGCTCGTTGCTCCCTTTGGGACATGCTTTGGGGTTTGGGGATGGCACCGTCCTTTGGGTTTTTGGTTTGGCCTCTTGCTGCAGGGCCGGGAAGGGCAGCTGAATAGGGAGCACTGTGCAAGGAGTTATTTCTTATGTTGGAACCCCAAATGGCTTTTGGTTGCCTTGGCAAAATTTAGCAAAATGTGGCATTTTCTAAAAGCGGATTTGGGGTGGAGATCTCCTTCCCTCCTCCCCAAAACCCCCGGAGCAGTGACACTGCGCAGTGTCACCCAATGCCAGCAGCCAACGCCGTGAGCCTCCACGGTGGGGAGGATTGCAGGATTAGGAAACCAACCCCAGCACTGCTCTGCTGTGGGGCTGCAGCAGCAAAACCCCATCTCTTTGCACAGCGCAGCGCTCGTGCCCAGTGGGGCTGCACAGGGGAGCTGCTCCCTGCACCCAGTCGTGCAAGAAAACCCCCCTCATCCTTACAGCCCTGGTGCACCCAGTGGGATCCGTGCTTGGGTCCGACCCAGCGCCCATCCCCGTGGGGGTCTGCCCTGCGCCGCGTGCACAGCACCTTTCTAGGCCACAATCTGTACCCAATTGCGAGCCTGCTGCTAACTCCGCTTGCACTCTATTCTCGTGTTTGCTGTTATTTTTTAACACTTGTTTTATTTTTTTCCTCCTTTTTTTTTTTTTTTATAATTTTTTTTTTCTTTTTTTTTTTCTTTTTTTTTTTTTTGGTGCATAAAAGCGCTACCCTCTCCCCAGAGCCTGCCTGCAGCGAAGGCATGGTCTGTACAACTGCAATTATTTCGAAGAACAGATGGAGCGAGGAGCAGAAAGTCTGTTAATAGTAATAGAAATGCTACATGTTAACCTGGACAGCACACGATGACAGTCCCATGACTACACGTTCTGTTCCCACCAGCTGGGCTCCGAAGGAGAAACGAGAGCTTCAGAAGCGCCGCGCTCAGCGCTGCACCCTCCCTAAAGTTAGAGCTCAAATTCCTTCACACTTGCCGAGCGGGGTTTTGGGGTTGTTGGGTTTTTTTTCTCTCCCCCCCTCTCCCTCCCCAATCCCTCCTCCTTCCCGTTTTCGGCACCGACTGAAAATATTTCCGCTCCTCCGCGGTGCTCCGGGCGACGCTGCAGCTGTGAGCGCTGCGTCCCCATCTCCATCCCATAGTGACCCATTTTTTTGGGGGGTGGGGGGGGTGCACATCTGCACGCTCGGTGTAAGCCCGTTGCAAAGCGATTGCGGTGAACCGAGCCGGGATTAAGGCACGGCACCTTGCTCTGGGGCAGGTTGCATCAGCACAGGATTGCAAGCTCTTGGCTCAGTGGGTTTAACTCCACATTTTGCTGTTTTAATGGGTTGTCTGGTGGAGATGGAGCCTTGTGGTTTGCACCGAGGGCTGAGTCGTGCGTGGCTTTGGGGGCACGGTGGCGTGGAGGGCACCAAGAGTGTGGTTTGGGAATGGAGCAGAGGTGCCGTCTGCAGGGCAGTGATCCCGCTCTGCAATCCCTGCCCGCTTTCCCAAGGCATGGGGGGATTTAGATAGGGAGCTCTGGCTCCGTGGATGAGAACTTGTGACTCAATCCTGCCGCGGTTCCCTGAAATCTCAGCCCCTGGAGGTTGCACCTGGAGGTCTCGTTAGGAGAGGGCCTTTTATCCGTCTGCTTGCAGGATAATCCATCTCCCGAGGTCGTGCCAAATCCTTGCAGATCAGATTTTCCTCCCACAAACCTCCAGAGGTCACTTCAAACCTGCAGGGCCCCAAATCCCTGCTCTGGAGGCACTGTGGGGCACTGGGTGCCCTCATACAGGGACCGGGACACCCAAGGGTGCCCACAGCTGAGCATTGCTTTCGGGAAATATCCTGGCATCCTTTTGCAGGAGAGCAGAAAGCCCTGTGCTGTGTGACGGGGTCAGGGGGGAAATCCTGAGTGCATTTATTTGGATGTACACCAAAACACCCTACTCCTTTCACAAAGCTCTTTTGGAGCCATTGGGATCATTGGGGTCCAGTAGTTCTGCATGCCTTGCGTTCCCCTCCTTGCTTGTTCCCCATGCCTTGCATTCTCCTTGCTCGTGCATGCATGGGAAAGGGTGAAAAGCAGCGATGCAGGGGCAGGCTGTGCCTTGTTGACACAACCCCATGCCCCCCATTGCCCCAACGCTCTCTCCTCTCACAGAACAAGAAATACGTGGTGATGCTGGTGGACCCCGACGCTCCCAGCAGGGCCGACCCCCGGAGCCGCTTCTGGAGGCATTGGCTGCTCACCGACGTCCCCGTGAGTGTCCCCAGGTGGGAGGGCAGTGACATCCCCACGGCTGCACCCAACGGGGCACCTTTCGTGGGTGAAATCCCAAAGGGGAGAAATGCAAATGGCGCTCGGTGTGTGGGTAGGGGAGCCTGTCCTGACACAGAATCGAGTGAGGCTGGGGTGAAAATATTGCTGCTTTTCCTTTCTTTTTTTCTTTTCTTTTTTTTTCCCCTCTATTTTTATTTATATATTTTTTACCCTTTCCTAAAGGAACGCTGCAAAACAAATCATGCACCATGCAGACCCCTCACCCACAGCTCTGTCTGCGCTCCATCTCACGAGAGTTCTCGGCTTACTTTGGGAGAGGAAGGGGGAAAAAACATCAATTTTGTTGAAAATCTTCAAGGGGGCGGGGGAAAAAAAAACCCAGCAGTTTTTGGTGCAAAATCCCATATTTTTGCCCAATTTTGGGTGCCAAATCCCATATCTTTCCATTGGGCAATGGATGGGGACCTTTCCGTCTCCGCTTTGCTTCCTGAGAGCGTTGGGCGAATCCGTGCACTCCACTCCTCCTCTTATCTCCTGAAAGACGCAACGTTTCGGCTCTGAATCAATCTAGCTAATAATCTGAAGTCTAATTAAGATATCAATTAATTTGCAGCGCGCATTTAACAAGAAATATCTCGTCATTCTCCGCTATTATTCTCCGAAATTACTGCTGAGGGCTTTTTGTACAGATACCTTAATTAGGCCTTTCTTTTTTTTTTTTTTTTTCCTTGATGGTTAATGGGAATATTGAGCAAATTAGAATTAGATATTAATACTTTCTGCGAATTTCATAATTGGCTGGGAAAAAAAAAAAAGGAAGAAAAAACAAAAACCCAACCATAAAGCGTTGGGAATAATTGCAGAGATTTGTGTACGAGGCCTTTCTGTTATCCTTTCCTCTTTTTTTTTTTAATATATATATATATAATCCTTCACAGAAGCCCTTCTGCATTTCTAACAACGGGGTCTTGGAAGTCTCTCATTAATTTTAATATTTACTAAACGCAAGAAGGAAAAAAAAAAGAAGCCCGAGCTCTTGTTTTCCCTTCTGCACGCAGCTCCTTCCGAGGCGTTCGTTATTGCTAATTATTGTGGTTTTCTTGTCTTTTTATTTTTTTTTCTAATTTTTTTTTTTTTTTTTTGAGCGTGAGATGGTTTGAGCAGAGATGGGGGATTACGAGCGGCGCGAATGGTTGGAAGGCGCTGCGTTTTTCTCGAGCGAATCAGCGTTGAGGTCGGAAATCTCCTTTGCAGGATGGGAGGAGGGAGCTCTTTTAGCAGCAGAATGGATTTGAGGGAGAAAAGGTGAATTTGGGGAATGGTTTTGGCACCGCTGAGCGCTGCGTCTCCATTGGTCCCAAGGGCCGTTATTCAGCGTGCTCCATCCTTGTGCTATGGATGCATAGGCGGATCTCCTTATGTACGTGTAAACATGCGCATAAGGATACCCATACATATATATATGGCATCTCTGCACCTATATATATGAGCTCACCATTGGGCATTGCTCCCTGAAGGCATCTTGTAGGCAAGCGGTGACCCCCCTAAAGCCTAAATTGGAGAGCACTCCATGCAAACTACAGCACCCCAACACGCCACCGAGGTCGGGGACCAGTTCTGATGTGAAATACCAACAGAAAACCATAAAACCACAACAGGGCCCACTTAGGGTCGGTGTCCCAAAAGGCAGCGTTGGGGTTGGAGCACCCCATTCCCACTGGGTCCCATTTACTGCTCCTTATCGCCAACGGCGGCACCGCCGCTCCGCTTGTCAGGCGCCGGCGAGATGCTTTCGCTCCCATTCAAAATAATTTAAATAAAAACGTTGCTACAAAGTGGAATAATATCTTTTGATGAATGTTTTTAAAGCCCTTTAGGTTTTCATGGTAATTTGCAGTGTAAAATTATTTAGAGATAAGAGCCAAATTAGCTCTTATAGGCGGAGGTCGATATGTCCCGTTATCCATGCAAGCAGTGTTTAAATATAATCAGCCTTTACTCTAATGCAGCATAATTGTTCATTTGAAATCGCCTTTCTCTCTCTCTCTCTCTCTCTCTCTTTTTTTTTTAAACTCCATTCAATGAGTCATTAAAATATTCAAAGGATAATGCAGCGAATTGGAAATGAATTTATCACATTATCCCGCGTGCACCGCGGAGCATCAGGTAGCAACGCAGAGCTGGGGCCGGATGGCAGAGCCACCCAGTAAACATGGATTCCCATTTCGTATGCAGCAAAGGAAGGGAGAAAATCCTGCCCAGGGGAAGGAGCGCATTCCGGCGTTATCCCCCTCCTCGGGAGCTGCAGATTTGTGCTCCGCCGCAGCGCCGCCGCTTGAACTTTATTTTTATCCAAATATGTTTGTAGCAGAAAGTCGTTATGGAAACGAGTTCTGGCAGCCACCAGACCCTGCGTTGAGATGGGGCGGAGCGGGGGGCTCGGTGCTGCCTCGGCCATACCCGCACCCGCCTCCTGGT
This sequence comes from Alectoris magna, assembly GCA_030625065.1. NCBI lineage: Eukaryota > Metazoa > Chordata > Aves > Galliformes > Phasianidae > Alectoris > Alectoris magna. The sequence continues at coordinate 2,817,114 of CM060587.1, forward strand.
GGGGGGATTGTGGGGAAAATGAGGCACGGAGAGGTGAGGAGGTGGGCACGGTGGTTGGGGATGAAACGTGAGCCGATGGGTTGAGAAAGTGCCAATAGGAGCCCTCAGCCCAACGCTTCGAGTTGACTCCTCCCTTTGGGAAAGGTTTGGGTTGGGTTGGTGGGACGGGTTGAGGGTCGGCATTGGGGTCACTGCGCTGTCCTCGGTGTTGAATGTCCCAGTGCCACCACCGGCCCCCTCCTGCGCCTGCGTTTGTCACCACGCTGATAAACAGGTTCTGGGTTGCAAGTGTCACCATAGAAACAGGTGCTATCTTAAGCAAACAAGGGCTTTATTAACCTTAAAATTTGAGGGTTCTTTTTTCACATGACAAGAGGCTGAGGAGGAGCTGCGGTGCGTTCTCACATCCCTGCACACCAATGGGGTTCCCAGCCCTGTCCCCAAACCTGTCCCCAACCCGAAGGGAGAGCAGTGCGAGAACCCAGAAGGAAACTTTTCTCTTTGTGCAGTGCCAGAGCTGAGCTGATCCGAAGTGCCATGGATGTAACCATGGTTTTGTTGGGGAAACCGAAGGGCTGCGGTGATTGGGGTGCGCCGGGCAGAGCAGGGTGCAGTCAGCATGGAGGTGAATTTGGGAGTCAATGATCCTTAGGGGTTCTTTCCTAAGGGTGTTCTATGAGAAGATTCTGTGATTCTAAATATAATAATGGAAGGAGATGCTTTTGGGTTGGGTTCTAGCAAAGAAAAAAAAATAAAAAGCTTATATATATATATATATATATAAACGAAATCAGGTTTTGGGTATGTGAGTTCTGCCTGCGGGAAGAGGTGGGTGTGGGAAAGCTGCCCCAGGGAGCTGCCAGCAGTGGAATGCTCCTTTGGGGAGAAGTAGAGCATCAGGACTTGGAGCTGCAGGGACAGGGAGGATCCAATCCCTACCCCAACGCCATCAGCATCCCCGTCCCCATCGGTCCCTGTTGCAGCAATGGGGATTTGATGGGCAGCGATGCAATCATTGAGGAAACAGCCAAAATTGTTGGTCCCCATGGCAGTGATGGGGAATTTCAGAGCAGCAATGCAGTTACTGGGGACTCGGTGTTGTTCCCCATTGGTCCCCATTGCAGCGATGGGGACTTGCAGAGCAGTGGTGCAATTGCTGGGGTGTTGTTCCGTCTCTCTGGGGCTCATTCTCCTCTACTTTTTGGTTACCAAACCGAGCGACTGAAAGGGAAAGAACAGAGAGCAATGCTGTTTTAATTGATGACTTGGAATATTCGGTTCCCCGGTGCGAGTTTGCGTCGCTGCCTTTTAATGAAAGCTTTATTAATAATTATTAAAAAAAAAAAAAGAGAGAAGAACAACAAAAGCGAAAGGAAAAGAAAACCACACGGCGGGTTTGCTGTTAGGGCACGGTTTCTCTGTTGGGTTTTTCTCCTTGGGGCCTCATTTTGGGGGTGAGGTTGGGTGTTCAACAGCTCCAGAGTTGAGTGTCAACCGCTACTCATTGGCGCTCTGCAAGCAGATGGGCTTTAATTACTGCCACTGTCAGCAAACGTCGCAGGGAAAAGGGCTTTGGGGCTCATTGCTGGAAAATCCAGCTTCAGCGGGGCCGTGTAGGAATTATAGATCCGGCTTATTTTAAAGCTTGAACTGTTTATATTACCTTTAAACATAGGCTTTAGTCAACAGCGTGAGTGACTGTAAGGCACAATGCCGCCCGAGGGCCCGCCACGCCAGAACAATGCGACAGCAGCAACTCAGTGCTGATGGAAAAACAGCACCAGAACGTGATTGGCCTGAACTGCCAAAGAATGGAGCTGCTAATCTGTGTAATTTCTTGGGCAAAGTGCTGCCTTCCCGTTGCTGTGGGAAAAAACAGTGCCTGCAGGGCTGCCTGCAGGGGAATGCGTGTTTGCACGAGTGCCTGTGCGGGCACAAGTGCACACGTCTGTGTGTGTTTGCACAAGAATGCTTCTTTGTATGCGCAGCTGTTTGCACAAGCGCGCACCTTTGCACGAGCGCATTTTCACTTGCATGTCTTTGCACAAGGATGTTTGCACAGGTGCGTCTTTGCACAAGGACGTGTGTTTGCTCAGAGCCTCCTTGCATGCACCAGGTTTATCCCTGAGGGAGCGGCTGCTGGACTCTCCCAGAGCTGCAGCTCGGGCTCCTGCCCTCCTGCCTTGTAATTAACGCTCTCAGGTAATTGCACTTCCAACCTGCCCACTAAGCCACCACCAAGCAATTCCAGGAAGCTGCAAAATGAGGAAGTGCAAAGGGTGGCTCTGATGCACCCTGGGGAGCACCGACACTGGGATGGGGAGTTTGTAAGGCTGCAAACATTCTGAGGCTGAGACAAGGGGGAAAACATGGGGGCATGTCTGCTCCCAGCCCCACATTTCTGCTCCCAGCCCTACATATTAGTGCCCAACCCTACACATCTTCTCCCAACCCTACCCATCAGCTCCCAGCCCTATGAATCTTCTCCCAGCCCTATGTATCAGCTCCCAACCTATACATCAGCTCCCAACCCTACACATCTTTTCCCAACCCTACACATCAGCTCATGGCCATACACATCATCTCCCAGCCCTACAACATCTTCTCCCAACCCTACCCATCAGCTCCCAGCCCTATGAATCTTCTCCCAGCCCTATGGATCAGCTCCCAACCTACACATCAGCTCCCAACCCTACACATCTTTTCCCAACCCTACACATCAGCTCCCATCCCCACAAATCTTGTCCCAGCCCTACCCATCAGCTCCCAACCCCACACACCCTCTCCCAGCCCCAGAGCCGCGATGCTTTCAGGCAGACAGACACGCACTCTGTGATTACGATCATTATATTGCCAAGGATCCGCGGAGGGAGAGACGATTATGATGGTGACAAAGAGGTTTCTGTCATCGGGGCTGCGTCCCGCAGCTTCTCTCTTCCTTTAGTGGTTGGAATATTTCCTTTTTTCCATGGTCTGATGCTGTCCCAGAGATCTGGGGTTGTTCGTGTTGTCCCGAGCAATCTGCGCATTCCAGGTGCTCCTGGCAGAGGTGGTTCATTGGGGTGTGATCCCAGAGAGGGGGTGTTGGGTTGGTTGGGGTGTTTTGGGTGACCTTGGTGTGCCGGGTGCTCCTGGTGGAGCTGTATGGCTGGGGGGCATCCCCAGGGACAGGGAACCCCAACATGTGGTCCCACCTCCCACCAGGTAGAAGTGGATTTAGGGATTTCCTGCTTGCTTCTCTTCCGTGTAGCTCACCGAGGCCGATGATTCGTCACCATCCAATAACGCCGAGGCTGCAAACACTCTCACTGCTGTTTATTCAAATGGCTGTTTGTTAATTAGCTCTTCTTAACGAGGAGAGAATAAATCAGATAAAACACACCGGAATGGCACGGGGACGGTTTGTGGATTGGCAGAGATACAGCCATGAACCTTCTATGGAGATCCCATGTGTACAGGCAACAGAGTGTATGGAGACCCTGCGTATACAGGGGGTGGGTTGTATATGGAGATCTATGTATATAGGGGATGGAAGGTGCCTGGGTATCCTATATACGTACAGGCTATAAGATGTATATAGGGGTTGAGTTGCAGATGGAGGTCTATGCATATAGGGGATGAAATGTGTATGGAAGTTTTGTATAGAGCCCATGGGGCATGCATGGACATTCTTTGCACTGGATGTATAGGATGTATATGGAGATGTATAAGATGTGTATGGGGAGGTATGAGATGTGCACGAAGGTGTATAGGATCTATAAAGGAGGTGTATGGGATAAAGGAGATTTCGAGGGTGGGTATGGAGATGTGTAAGTTGTACACAGACATATATAGGATGCACATGGAGATGTGTAAGATGTGCATGGTAACATGTGGGATGTATATGGAGGTGTGCAGGAGGTACATGGAGATGCATAGGATGCCTATGGAGACGGATGGGGTATATGGAGATGTATGGGACGCACGTGGAGATCTATAGGATGCACATGGGGATCTATAGGATGGATATGGAGTTATATAGGATGCACATGGAGATGTGTAGGATGGACATGGAGGTATGCAGGATGCGCATGGGGATCTATGGGATGCACATGGAGATCTATAGGATGCACACAGAGCTATATGGGATGCTCACAGCGGGATTCCCACGGTCCCGTCCCCCCTCCACGGTGCAGAGTGGTGATTAATGGGGCCGTGTGTGGGAGTGCGGGGATGGAGGAGGGAACTCCTACTGCACCCCGCCATGAATCACCGGGAAGGCGAATCGGTGCCGTTACCACGGGAACAGAGAGAGGAAGGGACTTCCCTGCCGAAATGATGCGGCGGAGAAAATCGCTCCAAAAAAGAAAAAAAAAAAAAAAAAAAGAGGAAAAAAAAAAAAACCACCAGGAAAAAAAAAAGGAGGCGAAGCTGTGACTAAGCAGCAGAAGTTATGTAAAGCACCGTGGGGAAGTGCAGGGGAGGGACGGCACGTCCTGCGCTGCCCACGGCCGTACCCCTCCCCGCCTCCCCTCCCCGCAGCGGGGGTGGTGGCAATGGGGGATGCTCTCACTGAGGGCGGTGGGGTGCGGGGTGGTTTATGGGGTGTCTGTGGGGCTGGATCCCTGCGTGAATGGGGCCGGAGAGGAGCGGTGGGGATGTGGGGAGAGGGGTTGGGTGTTGGTGCTTAGCGGTGCGTGTCTTCCTCGAGTGGAGCTTGTTGAGATTTAGGGATGCTCAGCCAAAGTTGTCTGTGCTCATCTGAATTTGGGGGTGCTCATCTGAATCTGGGGGTGCTCATCCGAATCTGGGGATGCCCATCCAAATTTGGGATGCTCATCCGAAGTCAGGGTTGCTCATCCAAATTTGGGGATACTTATGTGAATTTGGGGATGCCCATCCAAAGGCAGGGTTGCTTGTGCACTTTGGGGACGCTCATCCAGAGCTGGGCCCCCAAAGATAGGATTGCTGGTCAGAATTCAGGGATGCTTGTTTAAATTTAGGGATACGTGTTTGAATTTAAGGCTGCCATCCGAATTTTGGGGATGCTCATCCGAATTTGGGGGTGCTCACGTAAAGTTAGTGATGCCTGCCTGTCTTTAGGGATGCCCAACCAACTTTGGGGATTCTCATCTAAAATTAGCGATATTCATCCAAATTTGGTGAAGCGAGCCTGAATTCAGGGCCTCTCATCCAGATTTGGAGCTGCTCATCCTAAGTTAGGGTTGCTTATCAGAATTTGGGGATGCTCGTTCCAATTTGGGGCAGCAGATCAGAATTTATTGATGCTCATCCGAATTTGGGGCTGCTCATCCAAAGGTAGGGAAACAAGTCAGAATTTAGGGCTGCTCGTCCAAACTTCGGGCTGCTCATCCACACTCGGGGATGTCCATCCAAATTTGGGGATGCTCTTCCAAGCTTGGGGGAGTTCCCCACCCCCCATCCCAAGCAGGGCTGCTCACCCCACGGGTGACACGATGCGCACGACGGTGAACCCAAAGCCGCCCTGCAATAAGGGGATCCCAACACCCCACGAAGCAACACACGAAGCCATCCCAAACCTCCCGAATCTGCTTCCTCTTTTCAACAGCATCCGTCCGCAGGAGGATCCCGGCCGTGCCGGGAGATGCTTGGGATTGTTCCAGCTTCCGCCTGGAAGCCCCGCAGCCCGGTGGGAGCCGCGCATCTCCCGAAAAGGGAATGCAGAGGCAGCTGCACGGTGGAGGAAAACCCTCTGCCTGCCCTCCCCTGGTGCCACAGACGCGGTGTCTGAGCGATTAGTCACCGAGGCTTCCCTCCTCCACAGCGGAGCCTGTCCCCCACACGGCAAGCCAGCGGAATGCTTAATTGGAGTTCCTCACACCTACAGGGGTATCGCCTTAAACGAAGCGACAGCGCGATCAAAGCGCTGCAGTCAGACCCTGGGAGCTGCGGGGTTGCTATGGAGTCGTTGGCTTCGGGTTTTGAAAGAAAGGAAGGGAGTGAAAAAAAAAAGAACGTATCAAGAGAGACAGAAAACCGAAGCCGATCCCGAATCTGCAGGTGCTGCCCCAGAGGCCAAAATCTTTGGGTCTGAACACATAGAGCGGGATGGGGATGCCCAGACTTAATAGAGGGGTGGCTGCCCCATCATACATCAGCAAAGCCAAAGAACACCCCAGAAAAGAGGAAGGGGTGACCCTCTGCACCCTGCTGGAGATGGGGCAGTGGGCAGGGAGCGTCCTCTGCTCATTCTGGAGGTGACACATCGAGAGAGCCAATGCCAATTGTCCCCATAGGGGTGGCCGTCCCCGCAGTGGCATGGGAGGAGTCGGCAGAAGGGATTAATTTCTCACCTGGAATTTACAGTGGGGATTTGGGGCTGATTAAAGGCAGCTCTCAGCAGCTCCCAGCTGGGATCCCTCCTCCGAGCGATGCCCGTCACTCAGAGAGTGAAATTACAGCTTGGTTCCCGTTGCAAACGACTTTCCTTCCACGAAAGGCGGGCACTGTGCATGAGGGAAACAGGATATCATTTGTGGGTTTGTGGAAAAAGTTGTCCTTTTATTTTGGTGGGGGTTTTTTTTGTTTTTTTTTTGGTGTTTGTTTTTTTTTTTTAATTAATCTTGCTGTTTCTTCGGGATCTATTTCAAATTTGGGTATTCTGAGTCGGAAAATCGTTTCACAAGGGCAGAAAGGCGCCGGGTTCCAGCAAATGATGAAACTGGTGGCTCCTCCCGTGTTGGGTTGGAGTTTTGTTTGGAAACAGCCCCAAAACCATCCCGGTGGAGCACCGGGGCCAACAGGACGATGCCAAACGCAGAGCACCGGGGGGCACTGAGCCCACCCCCAGGTGACCACGCGTGGGCAGGTGCTGCCCCATCGATCCCTTGTGCGAATGCCAAAAGGGCCCTCAATCAATAAAACCTGAACTTTTACGGGGCCGGCTTCAAAAGATCATCCCGAGGCAAAGGCTTTTGGTTGGAGGCGATTAATTAGAGCCTTACAAATGACTCGTTAAGGAGGTGGCCGGTAAATGTGAGAGCAATTAAAACCTTCGAGCGCGCTGCCCCCCGACCCCTCTCCCAATGCATCGATCACTCATTGGGACGAGCTGGGGATGCAGCCTAAAAAAGGACTTTTTTTTCCCCCCTCCTTCTGCAAACCACAGCCGTGTTTTCTCCCTGCTGCTTCCAAACGAGAGCCGGAACAAGGTAGGAGAGCGAGGAAAACCCTCCGCTGGTTTCCCTTGATGAACTGAGCTAATTTCTCTCTTAATGGTTCACTACGGAGCTGAATGTGAGGCTTTCCTCCTGCACAGCAAACCCTCTCCCACACACAGACAAATAGGCTGAATATTTAATTGGAATTCCTCACACCTACAGGGTAAAGCCTTGTCAGTAGAAATATAGCCCATCGCCAGCTGGCATCCCCGCACGCCTCCCACCTGATCTCCCAAAAAGAAATCCCTCCCTGTCCTCCCCCCATCACTCCGCACCCACAAACCCTGTGCCTGGTGGTGCTCAGGGCTTTGGGAGCTTGGAGGTACCCAACCAGAGCAGTGGCCCCCAGGGTACAAGCCAAAATCCCTTTGGTGGCCCCATCGGGATGGTGGTGGCAGTGAGGGCACATCCTTCACCAAATCCCATTGGTGGCTCCATTGGGATGGTGGTGGCGCTGAGGGCACATCCTTCACCAAATCCCATTGGTGGCTCCATTGGGGTGGTGGTGGCGCTGAGGGCACATCCTTCACCAAATCCCATTGGTGGCCCCATTGGGGTGGTGGTGGCGCTGAGGGCACATCCTTCACCAAATCCCATTGGTGGCCCCATTGGGATGGTGGTGGCACTGAGGGCACATCCTTCACCAAATCCCACTGGTGGCCCCATTGGGATGGTGGTGGCACTGAGGGCACATCCTTCACCAAATCCCACTGGTGGCCCCGCAGGGATGGTGGTGGCACCAAGGAACCAACCTTGACCAAATCCTATGGGAGCAGTTTGTGATCTTGGATCTGAGCTTCATGCAACACTCAGGCAGCTGCGGGATGAGCTGTGGGGTCCACTGTGGGGTCCCCTATGGTGTCCCCAAGGGTGCCCCAATGGTTTCCCCATGTGGGTGGCAGCAGAGGGCACTGCCGGGCCGCCCGCACCTCTCCCTACCCAGGTGATGAAACGGGTGCAAATCATTACCCAACACTCCACTCTATGGGGGAAGCAGGAGCCCCCTGTTTCCAAGCCCTATGGCCCCGTTTTCTTTCCTTTTTCTTTTTTTTTTTCCCCAAGTTTCCCCAAGTCTTTGTCTTAATGAGCCAGGTTAAATATGCAGTAATCAGTGTAATAATACACCTGGACTTGTTCGCCAGATATCTGCCTTTTGTACTGCGACAGGACATTAATAGTAATTATTCTGCTTTGTAATTGGAGCCTTAAATACTAATTCAAACAGCCAGAGGAAAACCAATTAGTGCTAATTTATCTCTATGTGTTTTGGAGAGCCTGTGTCTGTCATACTGTGAAGAAATAGGTTGGTAATTAGTACAGTTGGGTGGTAGATAGAAGTAATTATCAGATTCTTTCATGTTCTTTAAAGAAAAAAAGAAGATATCTAAGGGCTGCCTGACTCCTCCTTTCCAAAGAAGTTTGCACCTCGAAGGAAGGCAGTGCCTGGTCCCGGCTGTCCCAGGTCTTGCTGTGCCAACCTGTGGGCTTTGGGAGGTGCTGAGCCAAATTTGGGGGTTTGGGGCTGTACCCAATGGGTATGTGCCCAGACCTATGTGATCCATGCATCGGAGCCATGCTCCATAGAGCTGAGCCAACACTTGTGTCTGTGAGCCATATTCCATGTCTGTGAGCCATATTCCATGTCTGTGAGCCATACCCCATATCTGTGAGCCATACCCCATATCTGTAAGCCATACCCATGTCTTTGAGCCATACCCCATGTCTCTGAGCCATACCCCAAATCTTTCGGCCAGAACCTATGCCTACTGTCTTTGAGCCATACCCCAAATCTTTCAGCCATACCTCATGTGTTTGAGCACCAAACCTATGCATCTAAGCCATATCTCACCTGCTTGGATCCTATTCCATACATCTGAGCCACACTCTCTGTGTTTGAGATAAAATCTGTATACTCAGCGTGGCTGAGACGTACCCCGTGCATCTGACCGAAGCCTGTTGGTGTGAGCCACACTCTGTGTATTGGGTTTATAACCAAAGTGTTTGGTTTGTGCCCTCTATACTTGGTTTGTACCCTATATATTTGGTTTGTATCCTACATGTTTGGTTTGTATCCTACATGTTTGGTTTGTACCCTATATATTTGGTTTGTATCCTACATGATTGGTTTGTATCCTATATATTTGGTTTGTACCCTACATATTTGGTTTGTATCCTATATATTTGGGTTGTACCCTGTGTGTTTGGTTGATATCCTATGCATTTGAGCTGAACCCTGGCATTCCAGCCATGCCCTAAGCCTAGTAATCCCACCCTATCCTATCTCTCTGATCCATACCCAGTGCGTAAGCTCCATATTCTATGATCCATTCCTTACGTGTATGAGCCCAACCCTTTGCACCAAAGCCATAGACGGGGATGGTGACCCATCCCATCGTCCCTCTGTGGGATAAACTGGACCAGGGCTGCAGCAGGATCTGCAGGAATTCCTGCCTGCCCCATCCTGTGCTTCCTTTCCTCTCCAAAAACCCAATGGGGTTACCTTGGTAATAACAAAGTGCGCCGTTCCAGGAGGGAGGGAACAGATTCCTATTCTGATGAAGCGGATTTCTCCTCCTCCCCTCTTTGCCCCTTTTATTGCTGCCAATTTTGTTTAGGGGGAAAAAAAAAAAAAGTAAAAATAATAATAATAATAAAAAAAATCATAAGCAAATGCTAATGATGGGGGGGGGGGGGGGAAAAAAAGCACTTCTTTTTTTTCCACGGGTGGGGAGTAAATGCCATTGGAAGACTTCTATGCGAAGAGATGCCGGGGGGCACAACATATCAAAGGAAATATAATGCACCCAGGTTAAAACTAATGATTGCCATGTAATTAGATGTGAACCATTGTGCTATAAATGTGTATTCTTCAGCGTGCTGTGATTGTACAGTAAAGGAGAGAGAGAGAGAGAGTGAGCGCACGGAGAAAGAAAGACAGAAAAACACCGAACCCAGCAACGTACTATAAAAAGCACTGTTGACTTTTCTGCTGTTTAGTATTCCTTGCCCGTACTCCCCCAGGAGTATGTAATTAGTGCTTTATGAAGAGCGCATTTAAAGCAGTTTAATATTCACCTCATTCAGTCTGAAACAATGTGATCACTGCTTAGACAAATCACTGCTCCTCACTGACATCCTCTGTCAGTACATTACCTCTGAAAAGACCTTTCAAGAGGCTTGGATGTTAATTAGTTGTCTATCATGTATAAACAGAGCAGTGAGCAGAAGGGCTGCACCAGGCCAAAGGCACAGAGGGAAATACTGGAAATACTGTTTTTATTTTTTTTTTATTTTTTTTTATTTTTTTTTTCCCCCTTTTTCATGAAAATCCCTGCCTTTGTCGTCCGCCTCTCCCCTGTTGGATGGCTCTTTGCGGAGTTTTGCATGACCTGGAGTGGAGCCCGGGCTTCCCTGCTGCTCCCCAGGGTGCTGAGCCACCTGGAACCAAGCTCTGCTGTGAGCAAGGTGTTCCTAAAGCTGCTGTGTGGGGTGGGACCTGCTGAGCTGCCTTTGCCCTGCTGGTGTGAGCATCCCAACCTGCATCCCAACCTGCATCCCATCCTGCATCCCAACCTGCATCCCAACCTGCATCCCAACCTGTATCCCAACCTGCATACCATCCTGCATCCCACCTGTATCCCAACCTGCATCCCAACCTGCATCCCATCCTGCATCCCAACCTGCATCCCATCCTGCATCCATACCTGCATCCCAACCTGCATCCCATCCTGCATCCCATCCTGCATCCCAACCTGCATCCCAACCTGCATGCCAACCCAGCCTCCCAACTCTTCATCCCACCTTGCATCCTATCCTGCAAGCCAGTGTTACTTCCCAATCCTGCATCTCAGCCTTCATCTCATCCTGCATCCCAATTGTTTACCCCAAGCCTGCATCCCAACCCCATAACTTAACCCTGCATCCCAGGCATCATCCCGTCCTGACTCCCAATCCCACATCCAGTGCTACATCCCAGCCCTACATTGCAGTGTTACATCCCAATCCTGCATGCCAGGCATCATCCCATCCCAGATCCCAATCCTGCATCCCAACTTTCCATCCCAACCCTACAACCCAGGCATGATCCTGTCCTGCATCCCAACCCTGCATCCCAGTGCTACACCCCAATGACACATCCCAGCCATCCTGTCATCCTGCATCCCAGCTATACATCCCAGACAACTTCCTGTCCTGCATCCCAGTTTTGCATTCCAGCCCTGTATCCCAACCCCATATCCTAATTCTGCATCCTGCCCCTCCATCCCAGTGCTATGTCCTAACCTTTCATCCTGGCCCTGTCCCCCCAGCACTGCATCCCACTGCTGCATCTTGTCTTTGTATCCTGGTCCCACATACTGGCCAACTTCCTCCCCCGAATCCCACTGCTACATCCAAATTCTGCATCCCTGGCATCATCCCATCCTGGAACCCAAGCTTGCATCCCAGCGCTACATCCCAGTGACACATCCCAGCACCATCCCAACCCTGCATTCTAACCCTGCATCCTAATTCTACACCCCAAACCCCCACCCCAGTTCCACACCCCAATCCTGCTCCCCATCCTTACCTCCTAACCTTGCACCCCGACCTCGCCTTGCAGCTCTGCATCCCATTGCTCCCAGTCCCTTGCCATGCACAAGGAGTGTGACATGGGCAGGGTGATGACGCGGGGCTGGGGACAGGAGCAGGCCCCCACCAGCACAGCAAGGTCCCTCAGCTCCAGCCCTGACACCATCTCAGTGCCTAAACACACGGAATGAGCACTTCTGCACCCATACAATGTGGTTACTGACACCCACCCACTTTGCCAGCACGCCTGGAAATGAATGGATGGAAAATACGATAGGAGAAGGAGGCATCGCTATTTACAGCAGGGTGGCACTCGGCTGAGCAAAGAGATCTCAATGGAAGGGATGCACGGGTCCATCCCGTATGGGTTTGTGCCATGCACGGTGTGCCCAAACCCTCCATCGCAAGAGACACTGCGGGTGTCCCCACAGGTGCCCCCATCACCTCGCCTCCCCCTCCCCCCCCCTACTCCCCCAGCTCAGGGTTTTTCCCCTTTTCTCTCCCTTTTTCCCTGGCTCTCTTAGTCATGAAGGTGAGGCACTGGTGGAGACACAGACATCAAAAACAAGAGGTGATGAAATGCCGGGAATAATTAAGTTGCACTAAATCACCGGGCCCAGGTGGCACACTGCCAGCACACTGGGAAACTGGAGCAAGGAGAGCTGCATTATTATTAATAATCACTGGCCCCATCACGAACAACAACTTATTTTGCACCTCCTTGTACCAAAGGAGTGGGAAGCAGCTGGGACAGGGGGTGGGCAGTCACAGAGCAGGGGGACAGAGCAGGGGATGCGGCCCTGAAACACTCCGGTGGCACCGTGCTTGGTGATGCGTTGTAAAGGGGGAAAAGTGCGTGATTTGGGGCTAAACCCAGCACTGGAGGCCCCTGGGGATGCTCCATCCCACAACAGTGAGATCTCCAAAAGATTCGGAGAAGGTTTCCATCTCCTCTCTATTTCATTTGGGTCCAGCAGTGATTTTGCATGACCGCATTTCTGGGGCGGAATCGATTGTTTCCCCTGTTCTGCACACCAGAACGTGCGTGAACTCAGCGCTGATTGAGATCATGGAAACCACTCTGCTTGTGCAGACAGGCACCCGGCTCCGTCTGTCCGTCCGAGCAGCCCCTATAGGGCTGTGCATCCATCCCCGTGTCGCCGGCAGCCCCGATCCCAAGCAAGTCTGCTCCCGCCGCGCATCCTCCGCGCACCCCTCTCCTTGCGCAAGGGCTTATCCGCCCGCATCGCTGCAAGAGGAGCTGCCTGCTCCCAGGGCGTGGGCGAGCCTGCTGCCCCGGGCTGGGCATTGCACAGCTCCTCTGCCCGGCCCTGGTGCTGCAGAGAGTTTTGCAGCAGGGTGCGTTCCCCCACCGCGCATTGCTGGGGTGATAGCGGGCCGAGAGCGATGTTGGTGTTGCGAAGCTTTGGGATGCATTTTTCTTGCATCCTGATGGGCTTTCAGCCTTGAAAGCTTTTGGGAAAATGTGCTTCGACCTAAGGCTCGTGTTAGGGTTGGATCGTGCTCTTTGGTAGCCCCAATGGGCTCTCTCCATGGCCACAGGGCTCTCCCCATGGCTCGGAGTTGGTTGGAGACATGGTGATGGCACGAGTGGGACTCGGTCCTTACCACCGTTCCCACCTGCACGCATTTCATCAGGGTGACCACAGCCAAAATCCTCCCTGCCAGGGGCAAACCAACCTGTGTCGAAATTTCTGCGAGCTGTAAATCTACAGCGGTTGTAAAACCCCTAAGCCTCCATCTGCAACGCGCGGGTAAACCTTTAATTCCCCAACAATACCCAGCTAACTCCCAGCTAAATCCCTAATTCCTGCGCGCCGGGGCTCCGCTCATTGGGCACCGTGCAGCCCGGTGGCTGCAGAACTGAGGCAACCCCACGATAGAGGGGAAGCCGACGGGTTTCGGGGCTCATCAGCACAGTGATGACAGTGGTGGTGATTGCTCCACGCGTTGTACAACGCGGGTCCCCGCCGCTGGCACAACGCTTGCCCAAGCCGGTGAAACCTGTAGGGAAAGACCACCCTTTCTTGGGCAACTTCCCTGACTCAAGATCCCACCCCGAGTCTCCTGGAGATGGATCTCCGCTGCCTCTTACAACACATCGCCATCCAAACTGGTTTCCCAGCAAATCTCTCTTCCATGGATTGTTTTCCTGTTCTTATTTTTTTTTTTCCCCTTTTAATTTTTGGGTGGCTGCGAGAGCTCAGGCCGCGGCGCTGCGGTGCTGTCAGCTGCTTTGTGTAGAATCGTAGAACCGCTGAGGCTGGGGAATACCTCCAAGACCACCAACCGTTGACCCATCACCACCATTTCCACGGCATCATTGAGTCACTGAGGTTGGAAAAGACCACCAAGGTCATCAAGCCAACCACTGACCCACCCCCGCCGTGTCCACAGAATCAGAACTGGAGAAGACCTCCAAGATTGTTGAGTCCAACCCCAACCCATCACCACCGTGCCCTTAGGATCACACGACCATTAAAGCTGGAAGTGACATCAGCCCATCAAGTCAACCATCGACCCACCCCCACCGTGCCCACCAAACCATGACCCCAAGCGCCGCGTCCTCCACCTTTCTTTTTCCTTACACCACACAAAGCTCAACCAAAAGCACATCTTCTATAGAAAAGAGGTTCCCAGAAACGCTTCCCTGGGCAGAACCCCTTTGAGACTCCGGGATTTTCCTTCTGTTAGCAACCCAAATCTTCCCCAAAGGGAGGATTCCAGCAGCGGAAGGGTTACGGGCACCCATCTGTGCAGCCGCGTTTCACAACGCGCTCTGAGTTTTACTACAAGTTTCAGACAATGAAGGTGTGTCTGCGCTCGCTGCCTGGCTTGCCCATGGTGTAGGCGTCGGGTTCAGCGCCGTCTTGTCAACACTTGAATATGTTGAGCATCACTCATGGGGCATTCTGTAAGAAACCTATTAAGTTAATTACCCAGGCTCGCTCGCTCCGTGTGTGTGTGCGCACCTCTACCGTAAAAATTTGGCTTTTTGCATTGCAAGATGCTTCTGATGCAAGCCTCGGTGTGATGACATCTCGTCTGTGCTGTAACTGATACAGCTGCGAGCTCGGAGCCAGCAGCAAGGATCCGAGTTGGGCTGCACACCCTCGTCATAAGGATTATGGGGTCAGGGTCACCTCCAACGCCGCCCCTTCTGAAGTCCCATCCAACCCCCCGCCTCGAGGCATCACCCCGCGTCCCCCAGCCCCACCTGTGGGTGTTTTTGGGGTGGTTTTTTTTTTTTGTGGATGGGGGAGGAGTGCAGGGCGTTGCACAAACATCGCATGCGCCCCAGGTGGGGCGGCCGGGCCCCCTCCTTCCGCGCCCCACGAGCGCCCCGTGGGAGCCAGGATCCGGTGGACTTTTATGGAAAAAAGGGAAGTCCGTGGCACGGCGGCTTGGCAGCGTCTCTGCAGCTGTAACCGCAGCGCTGTTAACCCCTCATCCTCGGGATGGGGCCGCCCCGGAGCTGCAGAACCCCGCGGCCCTGCATCCCTGGGGAGCAGAGGATGCTCGGCAGCGAGAAGTTGGGAAAAAAAAACACGTGCGTGGCTTTTCCTGAGCACCCAAACCGCTGCAAAAACTCACCAAGCAACGCCTCAACCCTCCCCTCCTCCAAGGATCCCCCCCTCCTTGCAAAATACAGAATAACGAGCAGAGGGAAGTGCTCCAATTTGAAACGTTTCCTGTCCAAATTCACTGCATCCCCAGGGCCGGGCCGGACTCTCCCTCTGCCCGCTGCCAAGTGTTGTTGTCAGGAAGCGGCCGCAAGGCTGAGCCCGAGGCACCCGGATGCACTGCGGGGGCCGGGCAGCTCCTTATCCCCAGATGTGCAGTGGGGAGCTTTTGGCCGGCAAGGAGAAGATGAAATAATAGAAAGAATAACAGAAAGAAAAAGCAAAACCCCACCCCCGTGCTCTTCCCTCATTATTCTCGTCTGATTCCCCACTGATTCTGTTCAGTTCCCCACTGCTCCCCTCCAGTTCCCCACAGATTCCATCTGATTTCCCATTGCTCCTATCCACTTCCCCACTGCTCCCATCACATTCCCCACTGCTCCCGTCCAGTTCCCCACTGGCTCTGTCCGATTTCCCATTGCTCCCATTCAATTCCCCAGAGCTCCCACCAGATTCCTCCTTGCTCCCGTTCAATTCCCCATTATTCCCATCTGATTCCCCACTGATTGCATTCAATTCCCCATTGCTCCCATCCCATTTCTCCCATCAGATTCTCAACTTCTCCCATCTGAATCCCCATTGCTCCCATACAATTCCCCATTTCTCCCATCTGATTCTCCAGTGCTCCCACCCGAACCCCGATTGCTCCCATAACAACTCCCCATTGCTCCCACCCGAACCCCGATTGCTCCCATAACAACTCCCCATTGTTCCCGTCTGATTCCCCACTGCTCCCATCCCATTTCTCCCATCAGACTCTCCACCTCTCCCATCACATTCCCCATTGCTTCCATCAGATTCCCCACTGCTCCCATCAGATTAGGGATTCCAAAATAGCCAAGTTGGCCCAGAGCAGTAGTAGTGTTGGCACGCGCGGGCTTTGATCCGCCCCCGTGCCCAGGAAGGTGCTGGGATGGGGATCAGACAGAAGTAAAATGTGTAGGAGAGGTTTTGGGGCACGTGGGGCCACATTCCCCCCCCCTGCCCCGGGGTTGGCACGAGGTGCAGCATCCCTGCACCTCAAAAAGAGCACCATCGAGGTCACCGCCCTAAAAATCTGCAGCAGAATGGGGTTCTGCGTGGCCCCAGAGCCCGGATCTGCAGTGGGGATGGAGCACGGCACGCGGGCGGCGTTTTGGCACACGTGCCCACAGCTGAGCTCCGTGCTGTGCGCCGCTCCTGGGAACGTGCTGGCGCTGTGCGCACACCCGTGCAAACATCCCCGTGTCCCCAAACCCGCCGTGTCCCCGTGGCTGCAGCCTCCCCCCGTCCAGCCCCAGGGCAGAGTGTCGGTGAGGGTTCTGCACAGAATCGGGCTCCGGTCCTTTAAGTGCCTGAATTAGGCAAAATTTGGTGTTTCTCCAACAATCCTCCGGAAATGTGCTGCTGGAAAAGCGAGCTGATCTTAAAGCCGCATGGACGCGGAGCAGATGAGTTTTCCATTCCCGAGAACTGCTCCCCAGCCCTTTCCATGGCCGCTTCGAGTTCATTCCCTGCACTGAAATCTCAGGGCTCTGACCGTGGCTCTCCCCACAAACCACTCCATTCCTGGGGTCCGGCAGAGCTTTGCCCACTCCCCAACCCTACAGAGCGGCCGTCCCACACCCCGAGGATCAGCAGAGCTGGGGCAGTGCAGACCTTTCTCCCCACTCTGAGATTAAACATTTTGCAAAGAGCCCAACGCCGGGGTGATTTGTGTTTATTTTGCTTGCTTAATAACCCTACAGCCTGTCCCTCCCTGGGGCATTAGGGTGTATCAGACGAGCGTTTGTTTGAATTACACCCGTGACTGATATTTATTTTTCAATATATTTTTATGGTGGCCTTCCCCATTTAAAGCAACCTAGAACTGAAAAGGAGGGCTGCTCTGAGTAGCAGTCGGGGCAAATCCTTCCGGTGCTGACCCCTTAAACCCAAGGAGATGCTCACTGGAGCCACGTCCCAGCCCTGCTGGGGGCACAGGGTGGGCACCGGGACCCCTTGAGCCACCAGGGACCCGTGGGGACATTCCTGGGGGGGTCCAGTGAGTCCCAGCTCATTTTTATGGTGAGGGTGGGCAGCCAACCCGTATTCATGTGGCAGCATCTTTCTGGTGGCCCCACTGAGAAATGGTGGCGGTCCCACTGAGGTGTGATGTCCCGTTGAGAACTGACGGTGGTCCCATTGAGAAGTGTTGTCCTGTTGAGAAATCATGGTGTCCCACTGAGACGTCCCATTGGGAAATTACGGCGGTCCCATCGCAAAACGACATCCCATTGAGAAGTGATGGGGGTTCCGTCGAGAAATGGTGGTGGTCCCATTGAGGAGTGAAGGTGGTCCCATTGAGAAACGTTGTCATGGCGCAGCACTGGGGTGAAAGCAGTCGGTTTTGGTGCTTGGGCTGAGCTGGAAACCGTCGGGATTTGGGAGCGCTGGGGGATATCTGCGCTCCATCCCTCTCCCTGAAGGACTTCCCCATGCAGGAGTAATGGGATGGAGAATTTCTCTTGCTCTCCTTCATGCTCTCTTTCAACATCTCAGGTCTGGACGAGACCGGGGTTTGGGGTGAGAGCAATCCCATTCTGCTGGCGTTTTTATTTCCACCAGGAAAACCTCCAGATGGGCTGCGATCAAACGGATCCACAACAAAAACCATCCTTGCGTTTGAGCCCCCTCTGTTCGCGGGGGGTCGATGTCCCCGGGGGTCCCCTGGGCGGCACCTCAGCCCCACTCCTCAGCACGGCCGTGGTCCCATCCTCGGTCTGTTTGTCCTGGATCCCCTCCAGCGGCTGCTCTGATTCCCACACCCACCACTTTCCATCCTGTTCCGTCCTCACCCAACCGCTGCGCTCACCACCCTGCCCTTCCCCCTTTCCTCTCCATGGGATCGTTCAGAGGGGGAGAAGAGGGATCGTATATGTGCATATAGATAAAGATATGAGACCAAGAGGAAAACAAAACGTGACTCACCGCCGTCTTAATTTATTTGTATTTATTTCTCCTCCCCGCCCCGACGCAGGCAGCGCAGGGGGGGCTCGGGGCACTGCCACGGATTGGCGTTGGGAAGGGGGGAAATCATTTTCTCCGCTCTTTGGGGTGAGGGAATGGGGGCACAGAGGTTTGTGGCACCGCATTTGGGGGCAGTCTGTGCACATCAGGCGTTCCAGCACTGCTTGACACGGCCGTGGATGGAGGATGGAAACGCACGTCCTCGGCGGGGGGAAGAGAGAGGGAAAAGGCACAAATGGTGTCATTAGGGACTGTTAATGCTCTCGTAAAAGGGCATTAATAAATGCGGCAGCTCAGCAGCATCCATTAGCTGGGCTCGTGGTGGGGAGATGAGGTGAGGGCGCTTCGCACCGACCCCACAATCCCCTCCTATGGCTCAGGGCAATTCTTTCCCCACACTCCCCCCCCCCCCCCCCCCCCCCCCAGCTTTGCTCCCTTCCCTTCACAAGAGCTGTTTACCACCTATTAAAAAAAAAGGCAGCTCTCAGTGCCAGTCCCTACTCTCCCTCCCGCCCTCTTCCTGTTCTCTCCTCTTAAAATGAGCTTTATCCTTTGACTCTCCCATCCCCGGGGCGAATGGGAACACGCTGTGTCTCGGGGTGAGCAGAACCCACAGTGTGAGCAGGTGGGGGAGCAGGGAGGAGCTCAGCCGCTCCCCAGGAGCCCACGGCAAAGCCAGGAATAGCAGCTCAATGCTGCACAGAGCAGCACGGCCTGGCCCAGAGATCTCTGTGCCTTCATAAGGGGCAATGGGATGGGAGAGGTCGGGGCGGTGTTGGGGTGCGGAGAGCTCTGGGGGGGGGGGGGGGCAGTGGGATGGGTTCATCTCCGGCACAGCTGGGAGGGATGGAGGTGCACAGATGGATGGGGTGGGAGCAGAAGTGTTGGTGCACACCTGGATGGAGCAGGATGGTGCATCGGTGCGCACCTGGATGGAGCGGGTGCACGCGAGTGTTTGCACACCTGGATGCAGTAGGAAGATGGGTTGGTGCGTGTCTGCATGAAGCAGGAGCACATGTGCTCGTGCACATCGGGGTGGAGTGGGACCACATGCCTTGGTGCACATCTGGGCGGGCCGTGTCACACATCTGAGCACGGACAGCAGCCATAGAACCCCCTGCAGACCCCTGGAAGCCTCTCCTCCAACCCCCATAGAGCCCAGGCACCCTAAGCTGCCCCAGATCTCCCCGCTGATGGGATCCCTTTGGTTCTGGCTGCCAGGACTAGCGTGGCCTTTGGCACCCAGGTGAACTGCGCCGTGCCACACGCCGCTCAGCGCCGTGACTCAGTGCAGAGCGTTTTCCTCCCATCCCACAGCAGGGAGAAGCTTTGATCCCCCAAACGCCCGCCATGCTCCCCACGTGCACTTCTGCTCGCTGTTATCCGGTGCCTCTGCTTTGGGGTTGGTTGTTGAGGGTTGGTTTTTTTGGGGGGGTAATAACTCCCAGGGCAGGTCGGGACGGAGCAGCGCTGGCAGCAGCACTTGTGTGGGCAGGACTGGAATAACGGGTGCAGTCAGGGGAGGATTTATGAGTGCTGGAAGCGGCGGTGGGAAGTGGGGGTCGGGATTGGGGGGTGGGGGGTGGGGATCAACAGGGCTGGAGTGCAGCGATGTCCCCATAACCCCATCCCCATAGCATGGGGCATCACCCCCTGCCCAAGTATTGAGGATGTTACACAGGGGAAGTCATCTGGCTGATGGATTCCGCAAGAGCAATGCTCTAAATAGCATCTCCCCCCCCAAAAAAAAAAAGAAATGAAATACAATCAGGTTGATATTCAGGTGGCTCCGTCCCACTGCGGGCTCAGCAGCACCTCAACCTCCTCTCTGTGTGATTGCAGGGCGCAGAGCTGAGGACAGGGGAGCTCAGAGGGCGCGTGCTGACGGGTGAGTGCCAGCCCCAGGCTGGGGGGATGCGCTGGGGGGGCCACGGGGTGACACGGTGCCCCATGGGCACAACGCACAGGCGTGGCTGTGGTTGGCTGAGACACTGCTTTGGTGTTGTTCTCTTTCTAGAGGTAAACGTGGTTCCTGGAAGAGCTCCAAACCAGTGCAAAAAGAAAAAGGGGGGGGGAGGGTTGGGAGGGTGGGGGCCCTGGGGGGGGCGAGGGGGGGAATAAAACAGTCAGAAAGAAAACCTGAAGATAAAAGTGGGTGAATCCCAACCACCTCTGTGATGTGGCAGGAACAAAGAGTTCGGGTTCAAGTCAGGCTGAGAGGCAGCCGTGCAGGTTACAGCCCAGAGGGAAATGTCCCTGGGGGGGTGTCACAGTGTGTGTGGGGGGGGGGGGTTGGGGGGAAAGGGGGTGTGGAGCCCCTGGTCAGCCCGTATCACATCCCTGTGTGCCACCCGTGCAGAACACAGCGGCACGGCTGGCGGCACGCAGCCACACCTGGGCAGATGTGCAGGGCTCCCAGGGGGCGTGCAGCGGGGGCTCACCTGCGTGCAAAGGAGATGAAACAACCCCAACGTCACAAGCATCCACCCCAACCCTCCCAACGGGACCGTGAGTGGGGCGGAGGGCGATGCTCACAGTGGGGCACCGCTCACCCCCCCACCCCTCCCCCCCGTCTCCCTTTGCACCCACAGAGTACGCCCGCCCCACGCCGCCGCCCCGCAGTGGGTATCACCGCTACCAGCTGCGCCTGTATGAGCAGCCCGAGGGTAAACGCATCGCCCTGGGTCCTGAGGAGCGCATCTCCGTGGGTGAGGAGCAGCCGTGCCCCAGGGCGTCGCTTTGGGTGCTGCATCCATCCGTCCCACCTGAGTTTGCAGCACGGGATCCAGCCCACGCAGGGATGCCCTCGTTTGGTGCAGCGGGATGAGCTTGGGGTGCTGGGGTGGGACGTCCCCGTGCTGGGGGGGTCACCAAATAGCGGGATGGGGATAAGGGGAGGCGGCTCAGCGGCTGTGAAATCGGGCTCAGACCTCACCAGCGCGTCCCCAACCGACCGACCGACCAACAGCGGGAGTTTCGTCACTCTGATAGGGATCAGAGATGGAGATGTGGCAAAGGGATTGCTCAAAGGGCCCTGACACAACGCCGGCCAACTCCCAGCCAAAGCAGGGACACGTCCCCAGGTGGGGATGGGCACACAGGGTAAAGCTCCCATGCACGGCTCTCCGCGGGTTGTTCTGCCCCTCAGTTTTCTTTCCTGGCTCATTAGTTCTGAGTCTTAATGGCTGAAGGTTGGATTTAACCTTTTGGCTGCTGTGTCACAGCCTTGGGTTTTCCCAGCGGGTAGGGAGAGGGTCCTAAGAGAGCCGTCCCAGAAGGGGCTGTTGGTGCCCGCAGGGTTTTATGGGATGGATGCGGTGGGGTGAGCAGCGACTCATCCAACACAGCCCTCACCCCACAGATATGAGGAGGGCAAGGTCTGATCCCGGCAGATCTGCTCTGAGTCCATCCCCTCCCCTGGCCTTTCATGGGCTGGGATGCTCGGGCCGTCCCATGGAGCTGTCAGCCCTCCTCGGGCTTTTCCCACCCCCAAATGAATCCCCTCTCGTCGCTCTGTTTGCAGCACCGGTCCTTCTGTCAGAGCTGGCATCACCCGCTGTCACCCCAGCGTCACCCCTAACCCTAATCCTAACCCCACCCACCCCCCATCCCGGCCTACACGGTGCCGTCCGTCTGTCCTCTGTCGCTTCATCCCCTGCTCGAATCCACCCAGGGAAAAAGGAGAACCCTCCCCCCCCCCCCGAGTGAGCATCACTCCCACCAGCCCTTCCTCCCCACCAACCCGATGCGCGAAAGGTGTGTGCGGGGCGGTGGGACCCATCGTTGCGGGATGAGCGGTGGGGCCGCAGCTTCCAGAAGAGGGCACTGCGCCCTGAGATGACCTCCCCGAGCCGTTCTCGGAGCGCCGGGACGCGGAGAGCGACTGGGGAGCAGCGCGGGGTGGGCGGGTGGTGGGAAGGGCGGGGGGTCCGTCGGCGCTTCTCCGCTCCGCTGGGGCTCGAAAGGGGGGGAGGTGTGGGCTGACCCACCGAGGGCTGAGGGTGTTGGCGCTGTGCGGAGGGGCGTTTCGATGCCGGGTGGGGGGTGGGGGCCACGGGTAGAGGCGGAGGAGCTGCAGCGTCCCCTCACAGCCCCTTTGGGAGCGGTTGTTCCAGGGATGCTCTGAAGCAAAACGGTTTCGTTTCGTTGCGTGGGGGAGTGGGGGGGGGGGGGGGGGAATAGATCGTCCCGTCCTCTCCTCCCCTCTCTCCCCCCCAAGATCCCTCCGGGCACCCCCACCCTTCCCTACTGACGGAACCCCGCAACCACCCAGCGCTGTGACCCCAAAGCGGCTCAGCCCTCGCCCAGCCTCACTTTCCCCCTATTAGAGTCCGCTCGCACCGAGCGCCGCTTTTTGCAGCAGCTCCGTCCCTCCCCCCCTCCCCCCCCCCCCACCACCACCACCGGGCCCAGCGCTGCAGCGGCTGTTCCGTACCCAGCAGCGCTCAGCTGCGGCCTCGCGGGGTTACGGCCGCCTCTGCGCTCTCAGCGGATGGGAGATAACAGTTCTGTGGGCTGCAGAATCTCCGAGCCGCCCGTCGGAGCGGCGCAGCTCGCAGCTCTCTGTCCGCAGCGCTGCCCGACCGTCGGAAATCCCCGGCGTCCCGTTGGGGAATTCAATAGCCAGCCCGACCGGGGGAGGAAAACCCACCCGGATTGCAGCCTCAGAGCTGATTTTGGGGCGCTTTTCCCCATTTCCCCCACTCCCTTCACCCTCGGCCACCGGCACTGCTTTGCACAGAGACCCCTCGCACATCCCGAGGGGGTTGGAGCCCCTTCTCTTGCCCGCTGTGCCCACGGGCCGGTGCCTCCCGCGGATGTCGCCTCAACGAAGGTGGCACGCTTTGGGGCTGGGGCACTGCTGGACGCGCTGTGCCGCCTTCCTCCCCTTACGGGTCTGGATTCACATCGGGGAATGACTCATGAGCCGACCTCGATCCGCCCAGCCAGAAATTCGGGTCGGACCGGTGCTGGAAGGGAGAGGGAGCAGGCGAGGAAAGCAGGAGCTGAGCGCAGCGGGGTGATGCCGGGCTTGGCTTTGGGGCTGGGAAGGGAGGAAGGCTGTTGTGAGGATGATGATGGCGAGCGGCCCCGGCAGAAGTCTCCGCGTGTTGGTTAATGGGGATAAAAGCAGGCAGCGGCCGCACGCCCACCTCTGTTGGGACATCATTAATCTCAGCAGAGCTGCGCTGATGGGGCTGATTAATGATGGCCCCGAAGAGCTGCGGGGTGGGGGTCCGGCGTAGGGCAGGGGGGTACGGTGGGGAGACAGAAAACAGCCCCATACGTCCCCCCACTTTCTGGCTGTGGGTCTGGAGGGGTCGGCAGAGCCGTGCCCGCTCCCCATGCCTCAGTTTCCCCTGTGTGCGCTCCTCCTCCTCCTCCAGCGATGATATAATCCTGCAGGAAACGAGTTTGAAAGTGGACCAAAGTGCGATGAAACGCCTCATTGTTCAGGCCGGGGGGGTGGGGGTGGGGGGGGCAGTGACCCTACAACCTCCTCTCCCGGCCCCACTGACTCACGGGGCTATTGGGACCCATTGGCACAGAGGTGCCTTTTATGGACACCCCGTACCCACAGAAGGGGTGGCTGCGTTGGGGTGCCCCACAGTTTGGGGCTGCCCCCACATTGCTGGGTTTGGAGGGGGGGGTGCGGGGCTGGGAGCCACCTGGGGAAGCCCCCAACGCATCCGTGCATGCCTGGGGGTTTCCTTCAGGACGGACCCACGGGGAGAGGTGCGAACAGCACAAGCGCAGGTAGGAAAGTAGGTCAGGAAAAACCCTCACCCCGCACACCGGGGCCGCTGCGTGCAGCCCTGTAATAACTCAGCCTCATCCCGGCTGCTTTCATCCGCGCCTCTCGGGAGGATCCATAAACACTAATTAGGGCTGCCTGCACCCCAGAGAGGGGGGAGCAGCCGTGTCTCGCTCTCACCCCATCCCGCGGGGCCCCCATTGCACTCCGCTTGGGCTTTCTGGGGGCTTTCATCCCATGGATGAAAGGCACCCACAGATTTGGGGACAAGAGGATCGGCTCCGGGACCCCCGAGAGACCCCAAGCCTATGCTCAAGGGGATGAGTGGGGGGGAGAGATTCAGACCCCGAAGCGAGAGGTTCCCATCCTTTTTCCATCCTTTCTGAGGGAGACCTTTAGGGGTTGGATGCACCCATCTCCATCCTGGGCACAGCAGCAGCTCCCCATCCACACCCACCATCGTGGTGGGAGGTGGGGGGCACACGGGAGGGAGGGATTCGGGTCATCGGTGGGGCTGTTCCTGCACTGTGACACCGCAGCTGTGCCCCTCTGGGTGTCCCTTCAGTGCCCCTTTGGATGTCCCTTTGGATGCCTCTTTGGGTGCCCTTTTGGATACCCCTTGGGTGCCCCTTTGGTGTCCCTTTTGGTGTCCCTTTGGATGTCCTTTTGGGTGCCCCTTTGGGTGTCCCTTTGATGTCCCTTTGGGTGCCCCTTTGGGTGTCCTTTTGGTGTCCCATTGGGTGTCCCTTTGGGTGCCCCTTTGGGTGTCCCTTTGATGTCCCTTTGGGTGCCCCTTTGGGTGTCCTTTTGGTGTCCCATTGGGTGTCCCTTTGGGTGCCTCTTTGGGTGTCCCTTTGATGTCCCTTTGGGTGCCTCTTTGGGTGTCCTTTTGGTGTCCCATTGGGTGTCCCTTTGGGTGCCTCTTTGGGTGTCCCATTGGGTGTCCCTTTGGGTGCCTCTTTGGGTGTCCCATTGGGTGTCCCTTTGGCGTCCCTTTGGGCATCCTTCTGGATGCCCCTTTTGTGTCCCATTGGGTGTCCTTTTGGATGCCCCTTTGGGTGTCCCTTTGATGTCCCTTTGGGTGCCTCTTTGGGTGTCCCATTGGGTGTCCCTTTGGCGTCCCTTTGGGCATCCTTCTGGATGCCCCTTTTGTGTCCCATTGGGTGTCCTTTTGGATGCCCCTTTAGGTGTCCCTTTGATGTCCCTTTGGGTGCCTCTTTGGGTGTCCCTTTGATGTCCCTTTGGGTGCCTCTTTGGGCGTCCCTTTGGTGTCCCATTGGGCGTCCTTCGGGATGCCCCTTTGGGTGTTCCTTTGGGTGTCCCCTTGGATGCCCACGCCGGGGATTTCCAGAGGTGGGCTCGGAGGAAGCAGTGGGCAGCTCTGCCTCAAAGGTCAGCGGGAAGCAGTGGGGGCGGAGGGGGGTCCCCATCCTCTGCCACCCCCCAGGGGCTGCTCAGAGCAGGATGCAGCACTGCGCGGTCCCTGCAGGCGGTGCAGAGCTGTTTGCAGGATGTGGTCGGGCGCACTGCACACAGCAGCAGGATGCAGCCCCGCTCACCCCTCTGCTCTCTCCCCCAGGTTCCTGGTCACTGGAGAGCTTCGTGGAGCGCTTTCGGCTCGGCTCCCCCGTGGCCTCGACGCAGTTCCTCACCAAACACCACGAGGATTAGAGGGGCACAGACCCCACAGCGCTCCCAGCCTCCTCCAAACCTCAAATCCCTCCGCGCGACACCGCTGTGGGGCTCTCCGTGCGCCCCAAAGGTGCCCCACCTCGAAGCTTTTGCTGCTTGCTGAATTCAACCGACGGATGTTTTTGGGTCTTTGCATCCAGCCCTGAGCTGCAGGCTGTGGCCGCCGGGACCCGATGTCACCGAGCGGTGGCACTGGGACGCAGCGCGGGAGCCGCCGTGGCTCCATCCGTGCTCTTCTCTTGGAAAGCAAAACCGAAATTAAAGCTGTAAATCAGAAGAGCTCTGCCTGCCGGCCGCTCAGCCGGACCTCCCCTGTAATTAGCTCTTTAATTAGGCTTTCATCCCGAGAGTCGGGTTTGCTCCTTGCAGACTGCCCTCGCTGATTTCATGCCCCCGTGGCACAGAGCTTGGAGCAAACCCAGCGTGGGAGAGTGAGCCCGGGTGGGGAAACTGAGGCACTGGGAAGCACTCATGGCACGGGTTGGAGGGCTCAGCTGTGCTCCCATTGCTGCATCTCACCCCAAACCCACCCCAAATGCATCGACCCAGCAGTGAAAGCAGCTTTCACCTCACAGCCAGAGGGCTCTGAGGCGGCCGGGACTTTCCCTGCAGCAGGAAGAGGTTGTTTACCCAGCAGGGCTGAATCATTGCTGCATCCCATGCAGCACTGCAGGGAGGGATGCGCGGTGCTCATTGCTCCCATGCAGCACTGCAGGGAGGGATGCACAGTGCTCATTGCTCCCATGCAGCACTGCAGGGAGGGATGCACGGTGCTCATTGCTCCCATGCAGCACTGCAGGGAGGGATGCACGGTGCTCATTGCTCCCATGCAGCACTGCAGGGAGGGATGCGCGGTGCTCATTGCTCCACCACAGCCATTCCTGTTGTTGTAGGGGGAGGGAAGATGTGATGGGAAATGGTCCCCTTCCATGGAGATGGAAATGGGGTGGGAACACAGTGGGCCTGGGGTGGGTGCATGGGTGGGGGGAGTGGGGAGCCCTGAGGGGGTCAGCCCCATTGCGGGGTGGGTTGGGGGTGGAAGTCATTGGGGATAGGGATGGGATCGGGATGGCAATTGGATAGGGATGGGGATGGCATGGGAGTGAGGAAGGGGAAGGGATGGATGGGGATGGGATAGGATGGGATTGGGGTGGGATGGGATGAGATTGGGGTGGGATAAGATGGGTTGGGATGGGATGGGATGGGATGGGGTGGGGTGGGATGGGATGGAATGAGATGGGATTGAAGTGGGATGGGATGAGATTGGGGTGGGATGGAGATGGATGGGGGTGGGGATGAGGTGAAGATGGGGATGAGTGGGGATGAGGATGGTATATGCACGTGGATGGGATGGAGATGGAATGGAATGAGATGGGGTGGGGATGGGGATGGAGCAGGGATGGAGATGGAATGGTGATAAGGATGGGATGGCATGGGGGTGCGAATGGTGATGGGATGGGAATAATGATGGGGTGGGATGGGGGTGGGGATGAGGATGGGATAGGGTGAAGATGAGATGGGGATGGGGATGGGGTGGAGATAAGGATAGAATGAGAGTGAGGATGGGATGGGGATAAGGGCGGGGATGGGAATGCGGATGGATGAGGATGAGGAAGAGGATGGGGTTGGAATGAGAATGGGATGCAACGGGGTTAGGAACAAGGGTAGAGATGTGGATGGGATGGGATGGGATGGGATGGGATGGGATGGGATGGGGGTGAGATAGGGTGGAAATAAGGATAGGATGAGGGTGCTGATGGGGATGGGGATAAGGATGGGATGGGATGGATGAGGATGAGGATGGGGATGAGAACGAGAATGGGGATGGGATGAGAATGGAATGCAAAGGGCATGGAACCACGGTTGCGGTTAGGATGGGAATGGGATAAGAATGGAGTGCAATGAGGATAGGAGCGAGGATGAGGACATGGATGGAAGTGGAAGGAATGAGGACACGAGTGAGGACGGTGACACCGCAGCACGCCATGGGACAGCAGAGCTGCCCGGGCCGTGACCACAAACTCTCACTGGGACGTTCACGAGGCCTTTGCAGCGTGGAAAATATGAACGGCGATTTTGTTTGCTCACTTTTGGCTAAATTAGAAAGAAAGAAAGAAAGAAAGAAAGAAAAAAAAGGAAGCCGCGTACAGTCATCCCGCAGCCGCCCGGCGTTGGCCACACCTCTTTGTGCCCCCTTCCATTCACTCACCATTGGTGCAAGAGAGAGAAAAGAGAAGCTGAGTCTCTCGCAGCCTAAATGTAGAAACTTTTGCTTCTAAATCAGTTTGCGATGGAAAGGAAATACGTCACATCCCTGGGGAAGTGGCAGCCACAACCCCAGCGCTGCAATGGAACAGCCCGGCCCCGAAATAGCTCCGCTCTGTTATTGTCACTGATAGCACCTTTTTTTCTCTCTCTCTCTCTGTCTATATGTGTCATTTTTAGCATCCAGAGGAAGTTTTGTTTGTGTTTGTCAGCCCGACTTTCCACCGCCGTGGCTTTTTGCTTTTTCCTCTGCTGATGGGGGGGGGGGGGGTGAGAAAGAGGCGCTGGGGCCGCGAGATCCAAACTGCGGAGCCCAAAGGAGAAGGCAGCGCTGCAGTGCCATAAACCCCACGTTGCTGTGGCTGGGGGGGGAGGGGGGGGAGGTGGCACTCGAGGACCCCTTTGTGACAGTGTGCCCACGGAGGACGTGGTGGCCGTGGGCACTGCTGGGGCTCCTGTGCCTCCTCCTCCGGCCCCATCCCAGAGCAAACGTGAGCACCTTGGGGATGGGTTGGGGTCAGAATTGGGGGCCTTGGAGGTCTTTTCTGACCTTAATGATTCTCCCAGCCAAGGAAGGGGTCCCATCCCCTGAAGGAGGGCAGGAAGGAGCCGCTCTCCATCCCACAGCTGGTGGGACCACGCTGCGAAAATGCAAATGTAAGGGCAGGGGATGCAGGGGAGCAATGAGGCACCCCCCCACACACACCCTGCAATGGGGCAGGGGGGCAGGACGGGTGCAGCCCCTATTTCTGGGAGCAGAGCAGAGCTCCCCCAGCGCCAGCACTTGCACAAGAAGGGATCGGCAGGATCAGCTGACGATGATCTAAGTGCATAACTATATCAACCTGCAAATTAATTAACGCTATCTCGCGCTACATAATGGCCCCATCTGCGGCTCTTAGGCACTCCTCAAGCACTCTCCTCATCCAGGCTCGCTGCTCCCCCCAGGATATGGGTCAGGATGGGGACTCCCCATTTGCCGGCGGGGAAGATGTGATGTGGGGACCAACCGGCATTGCCAGCATTGAGTGCTGATGGAAACCCCCATCTCACGGACCCCCATGTGGGGCTGTGTGTGGGGAGGATGCTCAGCATTGCCACAGCCCTACAGAGCTGGATTGGGGCTGGGGAAGGCAGGCAGGGCTGTGCAGGAATGTCGGGCTCCTGGAGCAATAAGGGAAAGGGTACACGGGGCCACGTCCCCACCTCTGTGCACCGCGTCGCTGCCAGGAGGAGCACACGGGGTGGTCCCAGCATGAGGCTTTTATTAATTAGCAATAATGAGTGATCTTTACACAGTGCGCGTCCCTGGGGGAGCTCTGTGGGGCTGCACGGACCCATTCCTCCTATCTTGGTTGGAGAGAAGCGGGTGCTGGGGGCCGTGGCCACAAATCCAAGCTCTCTGCTCACCCCACAGCATCAGGACCAAAGCTCTGCGGCCCCATAAGTGTGACCCACAGCCCCACAAGTGTGACCCACAGCCCCACAGCCCCGGCCCCTCATTCCCAGGGGTGCTGCTCCACACTCCAGACCTACTGCTCAGGTTTTTTTTCCATCTCCTTATTGTTCCCATGCTGATATCTGGATAATAACAGGAAAATCCTCTGGGGTCAGAACGGCGTTGGTCAGAATGGCTGCCCCACACTGTGCGTTGCCATTGGTCCCACTGAGATCCCTGCTGCACAAAGCGCCTGTTCCCCACGGCCATGGGGAAACTGGGGCACAGAAGGGCTCCCATAGATCCCCCCCGTCCTGCGGTGCCCCATACCTCCATCCTCCCCCAAGTCTCAGCAGATGGGGAGGAGCTGAGCCCAACGGGCCATCGGAGCATCCCAAGGGAGCAGCCCCATCCCAGTGCCACCACCCCATGCCCCAAGGAGAGGAGCGAGGCAGATGCGGGCCTCGCTTCCGTGTGTAAATCAGAGTGAGCCTTTCTGAGCATCTCTGGCGGAGGAGGGCGTGTGGCTGTCAAAGGCAGAGCAGGAAAACCAACGTGAGTGCATGCCGGGAGGGACGCGGCCGTGCCCGGAGGTGCTGTGGGTCAGGGGCAGAGTTTGGCCCCAGAGGAGGATTTCCCACACCCAACAGCAGCAGAGAAAGTCTCCTCCTCCTCCAGAAATGACAGCAGGGCTGAAATCACCCCGCGCCCATCCATCCCTGCGGGCTCTCGGTGTCTCTGACGGCCAGGAGGGCTCTGCAAACTGCAGCACCTCATCCTGCCCGTGAGACCTCGCTGCTCACAAACAAAACCCGAGAAATCTGATGAGCCCTTCGCCAAACGCCCCCCCGACACCCACCCGTCTGCGGTGATTTGTTGCCCTTCTCCACGCCGAGAGAAGAGCAGGCGTTGCGGCCCCGGTACAGTCATGCCCGGGGGTAGGAGTGGGGTAGGTGACATTTCCCCATCAGCCACAATGTTTACCACTCTGTGACCTATAGATCTACATCTGCAGCGCACCCGAAGTGTTGTGGGGAGGAGAGCCTGCAGGTTTCTGCCCCGTTCTTTGGGTCCGGGCTGACCCCATAATGCCGGAGCAGAGGCAGCGCCGCTCCGTGTCCCCAACCCGAGGGCTGCGGGTGGGGATTCAGCACCGCGGAGAGCTCCCGGGACCCCCACCATGGGGGGGGGAGGGGCGCCCCATTGTGCCCTTCGGCCTCAGGTGCTGCCCCAGGTTGGGTGGGACCCCCAGGATGGGAGGGATTCAGGGTGGGATTGCAATGGGATCCACAAGTTGGGTATGAGTTGGGGTATGATTTCTATGGGATCCCCAAGTAGGGTGTGATTTGGGGTGGGATTCCAATGGGATCCCCAAGTAGGGTGTGATTTGGGGTGGGATTCCAATGGGATCCCCAAGTAGGGTGTGATTTGGGGTGGGATTCCAATGGGACCCCTCAGGTTGGGAGTGATTTGGGGTGAGATTCTAATAGGAGGCCAAGCTGGGTATGAGTTGGGTTACGATTCCAACGGGACTCCCAAACTGGGTGTGATTTGGACTATGATTCCAATGGGACCCCCAGGTTGGGTGCAATTTGGGGTGGGATTCCAATGGGACCCTTCAGATTTGCTGGAGTACGATTCCAATGGGGAACCTCAGATCGAGCGTGATTTGGGTGCAGCCACTAATTAGGTGACCAGAAATCAACAGTTCCCCTTTTGAATGCCCTGGAGGTCCCAGGGGGCCCCCCCCATGAATTACGGGGTCACAGGACCGAAGATCATCCATCAGGTGGCAGCGGGCACCGCCAGCATGGTGGCATTTCTGTCCCATCCCCACCGGGATGGCCCTATGGATGGGTTTCTGGCTGCGCTGGTGCTCGTATCCTTACCCCAAGGGCAGCCCTGCCATCAGTTTATGGGATATCGGTGATAACCCATATTTGGTGATAGCAAATATGGGATTTCTCCCATCTGGGAGATGGGATCCAGCTATACAACCGCCGGTGGCAGCGGTGGTTCTGGGCGATCCCAATCCGCCCCGATCGGAACGGACTTTGTGTGGGATGATCAAACCAGGCCCAATCTCCCCATCCAACCACAGCTGTAATTCAAAACCCCATGGAGAACCTGGGCTGAGAGCTCTGGGGGAGGTGCAGGGGGAAGGGAGACCCGCCCCACTGCTCACAGTTGTCCCACAGCCAACACAGCCCCATAACGTAGGGCCACCAGTGGTTGCCCTCCCCAAACATAGGTGCAGGGTGGGGTTGTCCCATGGGATGGGTTGATCCCAGGGAATGGGGCTGTCCCATTGGATGGCGTTGATCTGATGGAACAGGGTTGTCCCATGGAATGGGGTCGATCCCATTGAATGGGGCTGCCCCATTGGATGGAGTTGATCCCGTGGAATGGGGTTGTCCCATGGGATGGGGTTGATCCTATTGGATGGGGTTGATCCCATGGGATGGGGTTGTCCCATGGAATTGGCTCAGCCTTTGAGATGAGCTCCAACCCCACTGCAAGGGTTTGGGGTCACCCTCAGTGAGGCTGCCCAGTGCTGTGTGGGGGATCCCACGTTCTGTGGGTCCCATGTGGGTCAGTGCCCCATAGGGCGCAGGCAAGTGTGGGGCTGGGCGGCTGGGCAGGGCGCACTGCAGTTATAGGGTGGTGGAGCAGTCATAGGGTGGTGGAGCGCCGGGGGCTGCCCACAAAGCAGAGCAGTGCTCCCCCCATACAAAGTGTGGGGTAAATGGGGCTGGTGGTGGTACTCTGCGGTTGAGGTTGGGGTGGGAGGGGGTCTGCAGTCAGATGCAGGGGGTGGGGGAGGTGGGGATGGGTGGAGGGGAGGGAACACACCTGGGGGGGGGGGGGGGGAACTCATTGGGAGGGATGAGAGCCCAGGGGGGAAAGTGTAGGGGAAATGGGAACACATGGGAGGGGGTGGGGATGGGTGGGGAGATCTGGGTTCCCATAGAGGGATCAGATCCTCGGTGGGAGGGGGGCAGATGGGTACACTTGAGGGTGAATTGGGAATGTAAGGGGGGGGGGGGGGAGATGGGCCCCTATGGTGGGGGTGAAGAGGATATCTATGGAGGGAGAATGGAGCACCCACGTGGCGGGGGGGGGCTGGGAAGGAGACCCCGCGGGGACGTTTGGCTCCGAGCGTGGGAACGCTCTGCGGGGATGCTCTGATGAGGGGGGGAGGGGAATAGCCCTCCATGTGGGCACCCCCACACCCCACGGCTGTGCCCCCCTCCACCCCATAGGGGTGCCCCCTTTCACCCCATAGGGATACGCCCCCATCCCATAGGGGTGCCCCCCGCCCACCCCGCGGGGCTGCAGCGCTGCCCGGCGCTCCGTTCTCGGGGGGGGTGGGGGATCCCGCTCCGCCCCTCCCAGCGCCGCTCCGTGCCGGCGGGGAGGGGGTTGGGGGGGCCGGAACCGACGGCCCAAAGAAGGCAGTGGGGGCGGGGCCGGATCCGGCCCTTGTATGGCGCTTCCCCTCCGCCCCGCGCCCCCCCCCGCAGCCACCGCCGCGTTCCCCCCGCGCCGCGCTGGGCCGTGGGAGGGGGCGGGGGGGCGGCTGAGGGAGGGAGGGGGTGGGGGCGAAGGGGGTGGGGAGAGAAAGGGGTGAAGGGGTGAACTGCAAAGGGGGGGTGGGGGATGTAAAGGGTAGGGGGGGTCTGCAGGGGGCTGGGGGCTGCGCAAAGGTTTGGGGGTGTTCTACCGATATCGGGGGTGGTGCGGAGGTTGGGGGGTGCACGAAGTGGTGGGGGGGTCTGCGGAGGTTGGGGGGGCTGAGAGGAATATTGGGGGTTCTAAAGGTAATGGGGTTCTACAAAGGGCCGGGGGGCTGCAAAGGGGTGGGGGGCTGCAAAGGGTCGGGGGTGCTGCAAAGGGCAGGGGGCTGTGCAGGTGTTGGGGGGCTGTACAGATGATTTTGGGGGGCTGTGCAGATGTAAGGGGTTCTACAAAGGGTGGGGGTCCGTCTGGGGGGGGTGGGGGCTCTGCGAAGACCAGGCCTGGAAAGGGGATCTGCAGGAGAGGGGGGGGGGGGGGGTCCTGCAGGAGAGGGGGGGGGGGGGGGTCCTGCAGGAGAGGGGATCACTGAGGTACATGGGGGGGAAGGGGGGGGGTCCAGCAGGCAGGGGGGGTCCCATGGATGGGGTCCCAGTGATGAGTGGGGCCGTATAACAGAAGGGACGCCCCCAGACCCCCATTCCCTACACACCGACCACATCCCCACCACGTAACCCCGCTGCCCCCAAACTATGGGGCTGCCCCCCCTCTATTTACCCCCCCCCCCCTCCGCCCCCCCCGGGTTGCTCCCGCTGCACAGCCGGCCCTGCAGGAATTGGGTAAGCGCAGCTCTTGCGACAGCGCATTTTTCCACCCGTGTGCCATTTAACTCGGAGGGGTTTTGCAGATAAGCATCAGTTGGCGCTGGGAGCACGAAACCTCCTAATTGCCGACGCCTGGGAAGTGCCAAACTTTTATGGAAGGGGGGGGGGGGGGGGGGGGTGGGAACGGAGCGTGACCTGTTTGCAGGTGTTCGCAGCGCGGCCCCAAAGGGGACACGGGGAAAAGTGTGTGTGGGGGGGTGGCTCGGTGCTCTCTCCCCATTGGGATTTGGGGTTCTGTCAGCCCGCACTGCGCCCGCAGACCCCAAGCGCTGCATTCCCCCCTTCACACCCCGCTCCCTCCTCCCTTTGCCCGTGGGGTGGCTTTTAGGGTCGACCCCCCCCCCCCCCCCTTTTTGCTGAGCACCGAGCGAAGGGATGGAGCCCTGCATGTAGGACGGCAGCACAGCTTTAGGGCAGGGAGTGGGGGGGGGGGGGGGGCAGGGCTGGAGCAGCAGCACAGCACTGGGGGGGGGCATGGAGGCAGAAGGCCGCATGCACGGCGTGCACGGTGCACAGCACTCCCGGAATGTAGGGTGCTCAGTTCCAGGTGTGGGGTGCTGTTTGCGTGGTGCTGGGTGCTCAGTTCCAGGTGTGGGGTGCTGCTTGCATTGCTTGCATGGCTCCCGGTTGCAGGATGCACGTTGCACGGTGCATGGTGCTGGGTGTAGGATGCCAGCTGCACGACGCCAGGTTGCAGGATGCACGTTGCACGGTGCAGGGTGCTTGGTGCGTGGTGCCAGCTTCTGGGTGGAGAGTGCAGCTTGCATGGCACCATTGCAGGATGCACGGTGCTCAGTGCATGGTGCTGTGTGCCCAGTACTGGGTGCAGGGTGCTGGTTGCATGGTGCTCAGTTGCACGATTCACACTGCATTCTGCCCAGTGCATGGGGCTGAGCAGTGCATGTCCGGTACCAACTGCATGGTACCTGGAGTCCAATGCATGGTGCTGGCTGCAGGATGAACATTGCATGGAGCCCAATGCATGGTGCTGGTTGCAGGATGCCCTTTGCATGGTGCTGGATACCCAGAGCTATGTGCATGGTACCTGGTATCAGAGTGCCCGGTACCGGCTGCACGGTGCTGGTTGCATGGTACCCAGAGCCCAGTACCGACTGTAGGGTGCCTGGTTCTGGCTGTAGGATGCTGATTGCATGGGGCCCAGCGCTTGGTACCGGCCTTAGGGTACCCGGTTCTGGCCATAGGGCTCCTGGTACCAGCTGCAGGATGCTGGTTACATGGTACCCAGTGCTTGGTACCGGCTATAGGGTGCCCGGTACCAGCTGTAGGGTGCCTGGTTCTGGCTATAGGGTACCTTGTACCACCCTAAGGTGTCTGGTACCGGCCGCAGGGTGCTGTTTGCATGGTACCCAGTGCCCAGTTCTGGCCATAGGGTGCCCGGTTCTGGCTGTACGGAACCCATTGCATGGTACACAATGCCCAGTACCACCAGTGGAATGCCCTGTTCTGGCCATAGGGTGCTCAGTTCCGGCCATAGGGTGCCCGGTTCCGGCCATAGGGTGCTCGGTTCTGGCTGTAGGGTGCTCGGTTCCGGCCGTACGGTGCCCTGTTCCGGCCATCGGGTGCTCGGTTCTGGCTGTAGGGTGCCCGGTTCCGGCCGTACGGTGCCCGTTGCATGGTGCCCAATGCCCAGTGCCGGCCGTAGGGTGCCCGGTTCCGACCGTCCGGTGCCGGTCTGCCGGTACCCGGTCCCGTTGCAGGCCCCGTCCCCGCCGCTCCGCGCGCCGCTTCCTGCTTTCTAATGTTCCATTGTGCGGAGCTTCCATTGTGACGCGCGGGGCTCGGCGCGGCTTTGTCTGTCCATATATGGGCAGCTACGTCACGGAGCGCTCCCGCCGCCCGCATAAATGGGCCGCGGAGTCCCCGGCGGAGCAGTCGGGAACCCGGAGCGGAGCGGGAGCGGCGGCGGAGCGATCAGGAGGGGTTAAATCCTCCCCCCCCCCCCCCCAACACCCACCCCTCGCTCCGCTACGGGCACAGCTGCCGGGCGGCCCTCCCTCCCTCCCTCCCCCCCCCCCCCCCCCCGAGGAAACACCATCACCGCCGCCACCGCCGCGTGGGGGGGGGGACCCACGCGAGACCTCCCCCCGCACCCCCACGCAGGACCTCCCCCCCACGCCCGCCCCAACTTTATTTATATCACCCCCCCCCCCCGCCCCCCCTATATTTTTTTTTTTCCTTTTTTTTTCCCTTTTTTTTCTCGCCGTGCATGATTTCCCCGGCGCGGATCCGCCGCTCGGATGTTGTTCGCTGGGGAGCGGAGCTGATCCGACCTTTCCCTCCGATGCTATGACCGGGAAACTGCTGGAGAAGCTGCCGGGGACGATGAGCACTTTGCTGAACCAACTGCCCGACTCTCTGTACCCGGAGGAGATCCCCAACTCTTTGAATCTCTTCTCCGGCGGCGGCGGAGGAGGCGATCCGGTGCCTCACTACAACCAGATGGCTGCAGGTGACGGGGGTTTGGGGGGGGTGGGGGGGGATGCGGGGAAAAAGGGGCCGGGGGGCGGCGTGTGTGTGCGCTGGGGGGGAAGGGAAGAGCCGGGGATGGGGAGCGGCCCCCCCCCCCCCCCGCCCCCACGCGTGACCGCCCACCCACCCGCTTTGCTCGCTGTGTCTCCTCCGCGCTGCGGGAGCGCTGCGCTCAGCCCGAACCTCCGCCGCAGGTACCGGGGAAGGGGGCACGCACGCGTGCATAGGGCACCCCCCTCACCCCCCCCATCTCCCCACCCCCCGTGCGGGGGGTCCGCGCCGCGGACACGCGTGGCCGTGGGATCCCGTCCTCCTTACGGCTCCCACCCTCCTTACGGCGGCGGTGCGGGGGGTTTTGGACGCACGGGCAGCCGGCCGGCCCCCCCACCCCCACCCCCCCGACAACCACCACCTCCGAGCGGGGATCCGCGTGGGCGCGGGGCGCCGCGGACACTCGCGGCCGTGGGCTCCCACCCACCCGGTGGCGGCGGCGTGGGGGGCCCCGCGGGAGCTTCCCCCGGAGCTCGGGACTGCGGGGGGGGGCGGTGCTGGGGGGGCACAAAGCCGCTCTCGTTTGTCGCCGCCGGCGCTCGGGGCCGGGGTTTGACACGCGCGGGGCTCAGACCCGCCTGTCGGGGTCGGCAAAGAGGAGTTGGGGCCGCGGAGCTCCGCCGTGCACCCCCCGCACGGAGCCCACCTGTACCGCGGGGCCCTCCACCCCTATGGGGCCGCGGGGGAGGCAGCGCCGCTCCGTGTACCGGCACCGGCACCGCGCACGGCCGCGAGCGGAGCCCCACGGAGGCGGCCGAGGGGGGAGAGGGGGGATATAGCGAGCGGTCATAGGGTGGGGGCCCGCGCAGCCCCGTCCCCGCCCGGCTCACCCTGCCCCGCTTCTCTCCGCAGACAATGTGATGGACATTGGCATCGGGAACGAAAAACCCAACCAGGAATTGTCGTCCTATTCGGGGACGTTCCAGCCGGCCGCCGGCAACAAAACGGTCACCTACCTGGGGAAGTTCGCCTTCGATTCGCCCTCCAACTGGTGCCAGGATAACATCATCAGCCTGATGAGCGCCGGCATCCTGGGGGTGCCGCCGGCCGCGGGGACGCTCAGCGGGACGCAGAGCTCGGGGGGCGGAATGGGGGGACCTCCGCAGGGCGACGTGGACCAGATGTACCCCGCGCTGCCGCCCTACTCCTCCTGCAGCGACCTCTACCCGGAGCCCGTCTCCTTCCACGACCCGCAGAGCAACGCCGGCCTCACCTATTCCCCGCAGGATTACCAAGCGGCCAAACCCGCCCTGGACAGCAACCTGTTCCCCATGATCCCAGACTATAACCTCTACCACCACCCCAACGAGATGGGCACCATCACGGAGCACAAACCCTTCCAGAGCTTGGACCCCATCCGCGTCAACCCGCCGCCCATCACCCCGCTGGAGACCATCAAGGCCTTCAAGGACAAACAGATCCACCCGGGCTTCGGGGGCCTCCCGCAACCCCCCCTGACCCTAAAACCCATCCGGCCCCGCAAATACCCCAACCGGCCCAGCAAAACCCCGCTGCACGAGCGGCCCCACGCCTGCCCGGCCGAGGGCTGCGACCGCCGCTTCTCGCGTTCCGACGAGCTCACCCGGCACCTGCGCATCCACACGGGCCACAAACCCTTCCAGTGCCGCATCTGCATGCGCAGCTTCAGCCGCAGCGACCACCTCACCACCCACATCCGCACCCACACCGGCGAGAAGCCCTTCGCCTGCGAGTTCTGCGGCCGCAAATTCGCCCGCTCCGACGAGCGCAAGCGGCACGCCAAGATCCACCTCAAGCAGAAGGAGAAGAAGGCCGAGAAGGGCTCGGCCGGGCCGCCCCCCCCCGCAGCTCCCCCCGTCGCCACCTCCTCGCCCCCCGTCGCCCTCACCCCCGCTGTCACCACGTGCGCCTGAGGGCTGGTTGGGGGATGGAGCGGTGCAGCCCCGGAGCGCTGCGCGGGGCCGGGACCGGAGGAAGGACGCCCGCACCCCCCCCCACCCCCCCCGCCCCGGCTGTGTGGATCGGATCGGCCGCAGCTCAGTTCCCGCAGCCCTGAGCCCACGGTTGGGGGGTCCGCGTCCCGCTGCGTGCATCCCGGTACCCCCAGCCCCGTACCCGGGGTCAGGTTGTTTGCATCCCGCTGCGTGCGTCGCGGTACGGCGGGCCGGGCTGTGTGCATCCCAGCGTCGGGGTTGAGGATGTGGGCATCCCAGCGTGGGCAGCCCGGTACCGAGGTTTGGGCCGCGTGCATCCCGGTGCCTGGGAGCGTTCCGGTACCGGGGGTCAGGCTGCGTGCGTGCCGGGAGCGGGGTTAGGATGGGGGCATCCCGGCGCCGGGGGTCGCGTCGGGCGCATCGCGGTGTGCGGATCCCAGCGCTGGGGGTCGGGATGTGAACACGTCGGTGTGCGGGTCCCGGTGCTGGGGGCTGAGATTTGGGCACGGCGGTGTGGCAGACCCCGTGCTGGGGGTCGGGGTGTGGGCACGGCGGCGCGGTTGGGATGCGAGCATTGCGGTGTGCAGATCCCGGGGCCGGGGGTTGAGATTTGGGCATCGTGGCGCTCAGACCCGCTGCTGGAGGTTGGCGTGTGGGCACCCCTATGTGCAGACCCGGTGCTGGGGGTTGAGATTGAGGACACCCCTATGTACACAGACCCGCTGCTGGGAGTGGCATTTGGACTCCCTGGTACCAGAACCGGGCCGGGTGCCTCCTGCTTAAGCGGGACACACCGCCGTGTGCGCTGTGGGGGATCCCGTGGTGGGCGCACACCTCCCGGCCCCCAGCAGCGCTCTGTGGGCAGCCCAGACCCCTCTGCCCCCACCCCCCCGGGCCTTTCTGCACCCACAGTGCCCATCCTCCCCCCCCCGGTACCACGCGGTTGGGCCCCCGATGCCCACAGCCACCCCACGTCCCCCCACAGCCCCCAGCGCCGCCCCGATGCCGTCCCCCCTTTTCTTGCCCCCATCGATTTCCTCCGTCGGAAGGGAAATTCTTTACAGGAACGCAGCAAAAAAAAAAAAAAAAAAAAAGGGAAAAAAAAAAAAAAAAGAAAAACCAAAACCAAAACAAACAAACAAAAAAGACAAAAAACAAAAAAAAAACAAAAAAAACCCACCCACCCCCCCCCAAAAAAAAAAAAAAACAAAGCCGTATTTTGCTGGATACTTTTTATAATGTGAGATATTTTTATTTTCTTTTCTTTGGTCACTTTACAAAACAGCGAATCCAACTCCGGAGGAGGAGAAGGAACCGACGAGGCGTTCGGTTTTTGTTGGGCGTCGTTTTCCCTCTTTCCCTGTGCCGTTGGTGTGTGCATGTCACTGCATGGCCGCTGCCACCCCTCCTCTGCTCCCCTCCGGCCGCGAGAAACGAGCAAAAAAAAATGAATGGCCCCGTTAATGACTTCACGGAACTCTCTGTTGCCAAAAGGTCGTTGTGATCGGGTTTGATGTCTGCATGTGAGCATTGGTATCACACGGCGAGTACACGCTGCGCACACATGACACGACACAGCACACAACAACACAACACGACCACGACACGACACACAACAGGACACACAACACGACCACACGACACAGCACACAACAACACGACACACAACCCAACACGACGCAACAACACAGCA
Organism: Alectoris magna; assembly: GCA_030625065.1. Taxonomy (NCBI): domain Eukaryota; kingdom Metazoa; phylum Chordata; class Aves; order Galliformes; family Phasianidae; genus Alectoris; species Alectoris magna. Next base: position 2,857,253 of record CM060587.1, read on the forward strand.
CAACACAGCACACAACAACACAACACGACCACAACACGACACACAACATGACACACAACACAACCACAACACGACACACAACATGACACACAACACAACACGACAACACAACGCAGCACACAACGCACAACATGACACAACACAGCACAAAACACAACACAGCGCATGACAACGCAACACACGACACAACACAGCACACAACAGGACACACAACACAACACGACAACACAACACAGCACAACACAGCACACAACACAGCACACAACACACGACAACGCAACACACAACACAACACAGCACACAACACGACACAACACAGCACACGACAACGCAACACACAACACAACACAACGCAACAGAACACACAACACAGCACAACAACGCAACAGCACACGACACGACATGACACAACAACACAGCACAACACACAACACAGCACACGACAACGCAACACACAACACAACAATGCAACAGGATACACAACACAACATGACAGCACAACACAGCACACAACACGACACAACACAACACATAACACAGCACACGACAACGCAACACACAACACAACAATGCAACAGGATACACAACACGACACAACACAACACATAACACAGTACACGACAACGCAACACACGACACAACACAGCACACAACACAACACAGCGTGACACAACACATGACACAACACAGCATGACAACACACAACACAACACACAGCACAGCATGACACAACACAGTGCAGCGCAACACAACGCAATGCACACAACACACACACAACGTGACACACAACGACACAACACACAGTGCAACGCAACGCACGCAACGCACAACACAACACACACACAGCACAACGTGACACAACACTTGCGACACAACACAACACACACAACACAATACAGCGCCACACAATGCACAGCACAACGCAATACAGCACAGCACAATACACAACACACAACACACATAACACAACACAGAAAGCACAACACACAACAATGCCCAACACACAACACAATACGCACAACACAGTGCCCAACACACAGCGCAACACACACAGCAACACACAGCACACCAATGCCCAACACACAGCACAAGACACAACACAACACACAACACAACAATGCTCAACACACAACACAACACACACAACACAACACACATAACACGACACAGAAAGCACACCACAACAACGTCCAACACACAGCACTCAACACAACATGTGTCACAACAATGCCCAACACACAGCACACAACACAGCACACCACAACAGTGTCCAACACACAACACAACACACAACACACGGTACAACAGTGCCCAACACACAACAACACACAGCACAACACATGGCACAACAATGCCCAACACAGCGCACAACACAACACACAGCACACCACAACAGTGCCCAACACACAGCACAACAATGCCCAACGCACAACAACACACAACACAACACAACACACAGCACACCACAACAGTGCCCAACACACAACACACAGCACAACAATGCCCAATGCACAACACGCAACACACAACACAACACACAGCACACCACAACAGTGCCCAACACACAACACACAGCACAACAATGCCCAATGCACAACACGCAACACACAACACAACACACAGCACACCACAACAGTGCCCAACACACAACACACAGCACAACAATGCCCAGCACACAACAACACACAACACAACGCACACGAAAAAAGGCAAAAAAAAAAAAAAAAGGCAAAAAAAAAAGAAAAAAAAAGGGGGAATGATATTTTTTGAGAGACTTTTGTATCAAAGTTGAGTACTTAGAGAAAAAAAAAAAGATTAAAAAAAAAAGCAAAAAAAAAAAAAAAAAAAACCCGCAAAGAAACAAAAAAAAGGGCCGTTCCAGATGTAATATATTTTGTGGATGTTTTTATTTCTTGGATTTATAGTACCTTATACTAAGGTTAAAACAAAAACCAAAAAAAAAAAAAAAAACCAAAAAAAAAGGGAAAAAAATAATAAAAAAATAATAATAATATTTCACCCCCAACCCCCGCACCTCGAAATAATAATAATAATTAATAATAATGACTGATAATAATGATGATGATCATGAAAACCGGCGCTCGGTATCGTGAGAAGGTGACGATTTTCACACACATTTCATCGCTCATCCCCGCTGTGTCGCAGCCCGGCGGCCGCTGTAACCATTCGCACTGTGCGCAAACGCCGATGCCGTAAATATATTGTGTTTGGCTGACAAAGCGCTGCGGACTCACGGCCCTTCTTTGAGCACCACTCGAGGGCGGGGATGGGATCTCGGGGCTGAGCTGGGGGTGTTCCCTTCTTCGGTGCGTGGTTTGGTTGGAAGGAACCCGCGGCGGCGGGGTTTGGTTTGGGTTGAGCTCTCCCGAGGCGCTGGAGTGGAGGTGTGGGGTCGGTTGGGTCGCCTGGCCCCGCAGCTCGGCCCCGCACCTCCACGCGCTGCAGGGTTGGGTTTTTCCACTTCTGGCCCCATGGTGGATTTAAGGCTCGGCCGTGGCGTCCGTTGGCTCAAAGAGGATCTGGTGGTTCAGCCCTTAATGCCGCGGTGCCGCAGGTGCGGAGCGCAGAGGGATTTCTGCTCGGGTTATAAATAACGTGGATTTCGGGGCCGGCGCTCGGAGGTGCGTCGGGGCGAGGAGGGGTGATGGGTAAATCCCACAGCGCCGCTGTCCCCATGCACGGCCACAACGCTCTGCTTCCCATCCTTGGGGTGACCGCGCTCGATCCGTCCTTCCCAATGGGGAGCGGAGGTTGGGGCCGTTGCCGGTGCCGTGGGGTTGAGCAATGACGGGCAATGGGGACGCAGGGTGGGCGCCCATGGGGCACCGTTGGGGTGGGGCACCATTGGGTCGCAACGGTGACAGCCCAACCAGCGTTGGGTTGGGTGGTGCCTCCACCTGCAGGGCTGTAGGAGCAGCAGTGGGGCTGAGCTCCCGGCCCCGGCGCTCATGGGATCTCGCGGTGCTGCTGTTGGGATGGGCGCAGGCGGGAGGAGCACCCATGGGTGGCGGAACGTGCCGAGCGCGTGCAGCACCTTGCACGAAAATGTTGGTTGCCACGGAAACACGGCACTTTCCGTCCCCGTTGTGTGTTCTGGGGGGGAGGGAAGGGCTCGCAGCCATGCATAGTGCAGCACAGTGGGTCGGCTCCCACTCCTCGTTGCCCAAAGCCCACAGCTGTCCATGGGACAGCGGTTGGGTTTGGAGGAGCGGCCGTTCCCATTGGGTCGTCCCTGATATCTTTGTTGGGAAGGGTTGTGGAAGGAGTCCCCAAACTGTTCCCAAATCCGGGGCACGGTGACTCGTCGGCCGAAGGGGTGGTGCTCACAGAGTGCTCCTCTCCACGTCCCCCTGCCTGTCCCTCACCTCCAGGCCCCGATCCCCCACATCCCTTCCCGGTGTCCCAGTGGGGTCACTGGCCCAGGCAGGACTCTGTCACCCCCTGTGGGGACATCACCTCAGTGCCACCACCTTTCACGGGGCCATCACCCCACTGCCATCACTCTCCACAAGGCAGTCACTTTCCTTGGGGCTGTCACTCCAGTGCCACCACCCTCCATGGGACTGTCAGCCTCTATGGAGCCATTACTCCACTGCCATCACCATCCATGGGGACATCACTCCAGTGCCACCACCCTCCACGGGGCTGTCATTCTTCATGGGGCCATCATCTCACTGCCATCACCCTGCATGGGGCCACCACTCCTCACAGGGCCATCACCCCATGGCCATCACCTTCCACGGGGCCATCACCTCAGTGCCACCACCCTCCCTGGGGCTGTCATTCTTCATAGGGCCGTCGCTCCACTGCCATCACTCTCCATGGGGCCATCACTCTCAGTGGGGCCATCTCCCCATTGCCACCCCGTCCATGACGACATCGCCCTTCCCAATCCCTGTCCTCATTCATCACAGGGCATTTGGACCAGATGTCCCCATAAAGTCCCTTCCAACCCAACGATCCAACGATTCTCTGTACCCCAATGTCCCCCTCACCCCTCCCCCTCCATTCCAGGTCCCCTCTCCCCACAGCCGTGGGCACAATCCCTGCCCGACGCTCACCTCCCTCAATCCCTCAGCCCTAATCCCATGTCCTCACCGGTGTGTGTAACACCTTCTCAATTTAGCAGCATCAGCCGCGACGGTAATTAACGCGCTGTTTACCTGCTCCGCCGCGCTGCTAATTAATAAAGCCACCCCTGGCACCACTCCTAACCCGCCGTCCCCGTGCGGCAGCACCGCATCCATCACGACATCCCCATCATCCCTCCCCCAGTTTCATGGTTTTTCTCCCCAAAAACCCAACGCTCCATCCCTTTGGGAAACCCAACGCTCCATCCCTTTGGGAAACCCAACGCTCCATCCCTTGCCATCCCCTCCCTCATTTCCTGGTTTTTCTCCCCAAACCCGACGCTCCATCCCATTCCTTCCCCCCACCCAGTTCCACACTATTTCTCCCCAAACCCAACTCTCCATCCCTTTCAGAAACCCGATGCTCCATCCCATTCCATCCCTTCCCTCATTTCCTGGTTAGTGCTCCATTCCTCTCCATCCCATCCCCAATTTCATACTTTTTCTCCCCCAAATCCGTTGCTTCATCCCTTTGGGAAACCCAGTGCTCCATCCCTTGCCACCCCTTCCCTCATTTCCTGGTTTTTCTCCCCAAACCCAACTCTCCATCCCTCTCCACCCCTTCCCCAATATCACGTTGATTCTCCCCAAACCCAACTCTCCATCCCATTCCATCCCCTCCCCGATTCCACACTTTTTCTCCCCAAAACCCACCGCTCTCCCTGTGCTCCCAACCCCTCCATAGGCCCCAAGCATCCCTCCCCCCACCTCCTCCTCCCCAGCGCTGTTTATGGCCCCGACGCTCTCACGTCACTTTCTTTACGGAAACATTTGCCCTTCTAAATGCATTTGCCCTTCTAAATGCGGATTTGGGGTTTCGTTTAATTATCCCCCCCCCTCTCTGACCCCTTTGGAAGTTCCTTTCCCGAATTTCCCGTGTTTTGTATCAAAAAGGAGGATTTTTTTTTCTTTTTTTCTCCTTTTTTTTTTTTTTCTCGCAGTTTCCTCTCTGAAAATAACTCCCAAACTATAATTTCCTCCCACTTGCTTTTTCCCCTCTCCTTATTTTGAGGTGCGCAGTGTCGCCGGACCGGCGCAGTGCTGCTTTTCTATGGGGATCGGGGGCCCCATCCCATGCCCAAGGACTGGGATGCACTGGGATGCACTGGGATGCACTGGGATGCACTGGGACAGGGCTGTCCCCATCCCCACATATAGAATTTGGGATTCAGTGATCCCGTGTGTCCCCACTCCCAGCCCTAAGCCACTTTCCTATGGGAACGCGGTGCTGTGTCCCGCTGTCCGCTGTCTGTTTGTCCATCCCTGAGAAGTCTTGGCTGCAACAGGGGTGCTCAATGTGGGGTCACCCCAAGCAGAGGGAAGTATCACATTTCGGGCACCAAACCAGGGCACCGTCGGGGCATAATTTGGGATCCCATTGGGACGGGTTCTGGGATCACATCAGGATGTATTTGAGGAGCTCAGTGAGGATTTGGGAGCCCATTTGGATGGGATTTGGGAGCCCATCGGGTTGGGATTTGGGAGCTCACTGCAATGGGATTTAGGGACTCCTGGGGATGGGATATGGGAGCCAATTGGAACAGGATTTGGGATCTCATTGGGATGGGATTTGGGGGCACATCGGGGCATGACAGGGGCACCTATCAAGCCATGACCAGGATGTGGCTTTGGCTCCCAGCCGGACACCACGTGGGGTCCCGTTAGGAGGTCAATTAGGATCCATCAGGGTACGACTTCGCAGCCCCCCAGGAGGGGATCCAGGCATCCACCAGAGCATGCCTGAGGCCATGCCTGAGGCTCCCAAACCGCCTCGTGACGCCATGCCCGTGACGTCAGCCAGCCACACTCCACACCGGCAAGCCAAGGGTTAACAGCACTCACTCCCTGCCGTGACGTCACGGAGGGGCCGGAAGGGGCGGGGCCTGGCGGCAGCACTTCCGGGAGCGGAGCGGGCCGGCGGGCACCATGAGCTGGTGAGTGCGGCGGGGCCGCGGGGCCGACCCGGCGCTGTGCGGGCAGCTCCGGAGCTGCGGGCGGGGCTGAACCCGGAGTGCGCCCGGAGGGGTTGCCGGGGCTCCTCGCGGAGCTCCGGGCCTCGTTGGGGCGGGGAGGGGGCTGCGCTCTCGGCCTGTGGTGGTCCTGCGGCCTGCGCCGGGCTGGTGTGGGCCTTATGGGGGGTGCGTGTGGTGTATGGGGTGCGTGTGTAGGCACAGACCTTACGGGGTCTGAACGGGTGTGGGGTGGGCGAGTGTATGGGGTGGGCTGGTATAGACCGTGTGGGGAGTGCAGGTGGGTGGGTTTGTGATGTGTGGGGTTGGGTGGATGTGGGGTGGGTAGTTGTAGACCATATGGGGTCAGCAGCTGTGTGATGTGTGGGGTGGGTGGGTATTAGGGGGTGGGTACGGGGTGGGCAGGTGTAGGCCTTACAGGGTCTGCAGATGCATGATATGTGCAGTAGGCACGTATGGACCATATGGGGTGGGCAGCTGTAGACCTTATAGGGATTGCAGGTGCACAGTGTGTGGGACAGGCCTTGTAGGGCAGGCAGGTATAGACCCCATAGTGTGGGCAGGTTGGTACTGACCATGTAGGGTTGGCAGATGTATGCTGTGTAGGGTTGGCAGGTCGGTACCGTATGGGGCACGCAGCTGCAGCACAGTGTGTGGAGGCCCCAGATCCTCCCAGCGAGACCCTACAGCCACACAGCAGCAATGTGAGGCTGCCCCTTGGAAATAAGGCCAGGATTCCCACACGTGTAAGGTGGGCTCAGGTCAGTGCTGGCCCGGCCCCTCTTCATTCGCCCTTCGGGTTGGAATGCACTTACTCTTTAGGTTCGCTCTTTTTGGTCTATCCTCTGTCGGCAGGGTTTGCCAGCAAAGCTCAGTGCTGCTGGGTGCCCACACTGCCCCTCTGACTGCTGCTGGCTGCCGTGGAGCCGCAGGGGAAGCCCAAACATCTTGCTGGCAGCCATGGAGCGTGCCTTGATGCTGCAGCATGGAGCCGTCTTCTGGCGCGTGCTGGCCGGCGTGCGATGCACGTGCCCTGTGCAGAAAGATCTCTTTTGCTTTTGCTGCGGAGGAATAAAAGGCTGTTGTGTGAAGGAGGGGTTTGTGACTCGATGGGAAGCTGAGATGCCCCGTTCTTTTTCCAGCTCCGAACCCCGCGTCAGTCGTTGAGCGTATTGCAGCTCACGCGTCAGCATGGGGACTCGGGCCCTGCAGGGCTTCAGCTGTGCGTGAGGGACACAATCGCCCTCAGTGCAGCCTCAATGGTTGGCCCTCAGCCTCGCTAATTCATGCAGCTCCGAGCGCGGCCGCCCGCCCCGATGAATCACCCCATTGATGTGGGGCCGGGCTTTGGGGTGGCTGTGGGGTTCGGTGACGCAGCGGATGCGGTGCCCCGGCTCTGCCCGTTGTGCTGCGGACGTCAGAGGGAGAAGCACCCGGCGTGGGCGCTCCGTGCAGAGGGTGAGCTCAGTTCCCCCATTGGGAGCGGGGTCTGTTTGCATTGCGTGTGTGCCTCACCCCAATGAGGGGCGTCCCAGCCCCAGCCCCGCTCACTGCACCCTTTGGGGTCACCCGTGGGGCTGGAGCCACGTCCTCAGCTCAACCTCACGTGTGATGTGATGTGAGATCTCCGCTTCCTTCCATGCATCCCCCTGACTCGTGGCTCCCGTCTGCCCCTGATGTTGTGCCTTCATCCTTTGCTTTCCCTCCTTCGGTCCAAACAGGACAGAACCCGGCACATCCTCTGCGCCGCTCCGCGGCTGGGAGATGCATCCTTCCCATTGCACGAAGGGGAGGCATTGCAGAGAGCCGTGAGGCTGCCTGCAGGTGGATTAAAGCCCCGACTCCTGCACGGGGCAGCTCAGCGGGGCTGCCTTTATGGGCTGTGCTCCAGTAGAGCAGGAGTCAGCTTGTTTTTGGAGGCAGCTCGCACGGCCAGGTATGAGGTTTTCTAAAGCTCAGTGGCTTCCTTTAGACTTGCGGGGCTCGGGGGGTGGCTGTAGGTGCCCTCAGAGCCGTGTCAGCCCCGCGGTGCTCCCTGCTGGTCCCCCTGGAAGGAGCTGGGCTGCTGAGAAGTGAAATTGTGGCATTCACCGCATCGTTGCCTTCCGTCACAGCGAGCGCCTCATCTGTGGCAATCTGAAGGGTTTTTTAAGGTTCTTGGAACCGCATAAGACCAAATGCTTTGCAGCTCATCAACAGACTCCCGAGTTCCTCCTCTTTTGGCTCCTGACGGCAGGGATGGGAAGGGGCTTTGAGCAGCGTGGCAGCTCGCAGTGGGAGCGCGGCGGCACCGCTGCAACAGCTGCTGTTTACTGGGAGAAAGAAACACGCGAAGCAAATGTTGATGGTGAGGCAGCACGGAGCACGTGTCTGCTCACTGTGTCACTGCTGCGGGGTGCTGGGAGGAACCCTGGCGTGGCTCAGCCCTACAGCTGCTGAGTGCTGAGCTGGAGGGCGGGGGGCTCTGAGTGTGCTGAGGGTGTGGGGTCCGTGCGGGGAAAAGAGTGGGGCTGTATGGGCACGCAGGACTTCGTTCTCAGGTCTTTGTCAGTTGGAACCCGTAGTTGTTATCCCAAATAGTTTGGGATGGAGGGGAGGATGGGCCAGGTAGAGTTGAGCCAACTGTGCTGGGGAGGACAACGGGTTGGGGGTTTGTGGCAGGGAAGCGCTTGGGATCAGGAGCACCAGGGAGGTGTGTTGGGGTGGCAGCATAAGAGCAGCTCATAGCTTTTAAATGCGTGCTCTGTGTGTTGGGGTTGTGCTGTGGCCATGTTGGGTGGGTGCTGTGCCCTCAGTCCACGTGGATGTTGTCTGGAGCCCAAACCTTGGCCCTTCAGTGGTCAGTGGCTCGTGGTCACTCCATGGTCATTGACTCATGGTTCCTGTATGATCAATGGCTCGTGGTCCCTCCATGGTCAATAGTCAATGGCTCATGGTTCTTCCATGGTCAGTGGGCTTTGGTCAGTGGCTTGTGGTCCCTCCATGGCCAACGGGCCTTGGTCAGTGGCTTGTGGTCCTTCCATGGTCATTGACTCATGGTCCTTCCATGGTCAGTGGGCCTTGATCAGTGGCTCATGGTCCCTCTGTGGTTAATGGGCCTTGATCCATGGCTCGTGGTCCCTGTGTGGTCAATGATCAATGGCTCATGGCCCATCCGTGGTCCATCCAACGCTCCCCTTCTCCCCAGCTCCCATCGAAACCGGAGGCTGGATGGGATTTCAGGTTTTGGTGGTGCTGATGGGTTGATGGACCTGGTGATCTCTGCGGTGTTTTCCATCCTTCTCGGCTCCGTGACATCAGACGGGATGAAGCGAACGGATGCTGAGCGGAAGCTCCACGATGGGGATTTCTTAATTATTATTTTTTCCATCTCCTTTGTGCAGGTAGCAAAAAAGCAGCGTTAGAGTTGAGCCACAACCGCGTTTCACAACCATGCTTAAAATGGGTATTTTTGTAGCATAGTCAGGGCCTAAAACAGCCTTGCAGAATTCTGCTCACCCACGCGCCTGGCGTGAGTAATTTTCTTTTGATGGGTGAGTAAAACATCATTATTTTTTTTTTTTCATGCTCATCTCGGAATGGGTGGGAGAGCAGATTCTGACATGGGTTTGGATTCGCTCAGAGCCGTGCAGGGAGCGGAGCAGCGCCGTGCAGGGGCTGCACGTGGACAGCAGCGCTGAGCTCAGCCAACGCCGACCCATGTTGGCATCTCTCTCACGCCTTTCTGTTTCCCTGTGCTGCAGGGACGCCCCATTATTCCCCAGCTGTTTGCAGGGCCGAGGCCGTAATGCAGCCAGCAGTGCCTGCTGTGGGGGGTCCCGGCCCCTCGGACCCCCTCCTTGCTTCTCCCCACCCCATACCCTCCCACACCGTGGGGAACCAGGCCTGCACCCGGCACGGAGCCGCTCCAGCGGGAGCTTTTTGCGATGCGTTGGAATCATTTTTTCCCCTTTTTGCATTTCAGTGCTGTGTTTGGAGCCGTTGCTATGAGCAGGGGGGGGGGTTGGAGGGGGGGAGCGGGGTGGGACGGTGCATGCGGTTGCCATGGACACGATGTAGTACAGCAGTGCGCCCGGAGGGATGGAGTGATGGATCCCGGTGGTGGTGGTGGCTTTGTCACCTACACAGGGCTGGAATTCCCTGCTCTGAGGGCACCCAGTGCTGTGTGCTTCAGCTTTAGGGCTCCTCCTGGGCTTTGGAGGGGGTTTGGGCAGCACAGAATGCTCCGCTGGTGTTTGCAGGGCGCTGCGTGACGGGGTGGCTGTGAGCTCTTCCTGCTCCCTGTCCTCCTTGGCCAAAGCTCGGCGTGCTGTGGGCATGGTGACAACCTGGGGGTGCTGCCCTGTGCTCCTGGTGGCACCGCAGGGTTCTGCAGGAGCACCGTTTGGGGAGCACGGGGCCAAACCCACCGCGGATCCCATAGGATGCGCCGTGGGACGGAGGCAACGCCAGAGCCCACCTGCAGGCTGCCCCGGAGGCAAAAGGAGCATTCCCCCCCCACAGTGGATTGCTATGGGTGACACTGCGGTCCCTCCACACCCACATTCCCAGGGGGCGCAGCAGAGTGGGAGCTCCATTCCGTCTGCATTTCCCCACAGACCCCACTGAGCCGCACCCCGCTGCCCACGAGGTTTGTTTGCAGCTCCCCGATGCATCCCAGGGGGGAACTGAGATCCTTTGGTGCGCAGCCCTGGGTGTGCGCATGGAGAAGCCAAGTAAATATATGGCATTGCTGGGGAAACTTCAGAGAGAACGAAGCGCAGCTTCTCCCACCTTCCCCTCCCTGGGGTTGCTGCTCATCCCTCAGCAGAAGCTCGCAGGGTTCTCTCCACCCACGCTTCTTTCCCCGCTTTCAGCCCTTCCCACCCTGCTCAGAGCTCTGCCCTCCACGCAGCCCCGCTGTCCTGTGGCAGCACCCCGGCCCCATGGCAGCACCCCGACCCCATGGCAGCACCCCGGCCCCATGGCAGCACCGCGCAGTGCTGGGCTGACTCAGCGCGCTCTTCAGGAACGCGATTTCAAAGGATTTCACACCCCAAACAACAGCCCCGGCGCTCCCTGGCTCAGCAGAAACGAGAAAGCAAACAAAAAGGAAGGGAAAAAGAAAAGCACCAGTTCTGCTTTGCCCTCTTCAGGTGACTCCTCTCACCCCAACCCCCCCTTCTCCACATCCACGCTTGGCTGCGTGGGGCTGTGCTGTCTCTGTGCCCCCCATCCTGTGATGCTCCGCTCCCCACGCTGCCGTTCCTTTCTGCTTTGGTTCCCTTCTGGTTGTTTTCTTTTTGCTTTTCTTTCTGCAGATCCGTATTAAGAAAGCAAAAAGAGTTGGCAGCAACGGGGAAGATTGGCTCCAATTGTAACAGAACAACAACAACAGCAGCCACCCAAAAAAACAGAGCGAATAGACGTGGCTTTGCGCAGGGTTATGTGCTGCAGGTTGTACCCAGACAGATAATTAGCCAAGTGGCATCACGATGCTAATAGAGGTATTTACTGCTCTGTGTTTGTGGAGCTCTGCTGCCTTTCTTTTGTTCTGGAGGAGAGCAGGGAGGGTTTGTGATCCCCCCCCCCCAGCACAGAGAGGAGGGACCCCCTGTCCTGGCCTGCTGACGGCACTGCCTTCCTCCTCCTCATCCTCCCCCATGTGGCCTCAGGTGGGCCCGAGCTCCCTCTCTTATTGCTTAAATGCATTAATTGCCATTTAATTGTGCTTTCCCCTGGGTGCAGCCCCGCAGTGGGGGGTCTCCAGCCCCGCATCGTGACATCTCCCTCCTTCCCCCTGCTTACAGAGCACACGTTTTGCCACAGTTGTGCCTCTTTCTCCCCGGTTGTGCTGTGCCACCCTTTGCCCACCTGCAGCTCACTGTGGCCCCGTGCCCAGCCGGGTTGGTGCTGCCGCTTCCCAAAGCACAGCGTGTGGCCGTAGGGCAGGAGGGGCACCTCGGCTGGGTTTATATTTGACCCCACGCAGGAAAACATTGAGAAAAATCCCTGTTTTTTCCTCTCATTTTTGGCGCTCGCTTCCTGTAAGGCACCGCACGGCCGGGTACCGCGCGGTAATTACACACCAGGAGAGGGTTTGTTTATAAAGGAGGGGTGATTCACGGCGGCTGGAAAGGGTTAACAGCCCAAAATGACATCGGTTGAAGGGGAGGACAATAAACAGGAAGCTGTGCCCAAAGCGTGCACTTATCGGGTGACTCAGGTCGGCGCCCCGGCTTCGTTACCGGCGGCTTAATTACACCGTTGGTTTGGAAGCCGGGCCAGAGCTTGGCTGGAAGGAGGTGGGGAGGGCTCAGGTTGGTGGGCAGCGTTGGGTTGGGTCGTGGCTGCACTGGGAGCTCCTTCCTGCAGGAAGGGGACGGTGGGAGCCTGGGGGGGTGGGAGCAGCCCTGGGGTTGGGTACAAGGTGAGAATTGGGGCGGGTCCCGTGGGGTCCAGCGCAGCATTGGGGTGCGATGCTGATGGGCCGCGAGGTGTTGGCCTGCGTTGGTCACGGGACTGACTTTCCTTTGTAGCTGTGCAGGGAGATTCTGGATGAGGTGTTTGAATGGAGCATCGCCCCCATGGCTCAGTTAAACACCCCGAGGGCAGCAGTTGTGTCCATGCATTTCTTTTTGCTTATCAGTAGAATAAAAACCCAGTCATTCTCAGGGTGGCCGCCTGCCCGTAAGGACCCGAGCGGGCCGGCCTGCCGTGCCGGGTGATTCCTTGGAGTGCTCCTCACCTCCGAGGTGACTCACACTGTGGGAACCGTGTGGGTAACCCAGATTGCAGCAGCAGCCCCAGCAGGGATCTGAGGACCGAGGGCTGCGGTGCCGGCAGGTGAAGCGGCTCGCATCGTCCTCCCTTTGATGCCCTCTTTCTGAACACTGACAGGCTTTGCTGTTGGCGTTGTAACAGAGCGCGCTCTGCGGCACCCAACGCCTTTATTCCTATGGCAGGAGAGCACAGCGCGGCCTCACAGGGGCTGGGGGTCTCGGTGGGGTGCCACGCTGTGCTGGGGGTCCCCGCCCCACATCCACACCCCACAGCTACGGGCTTTTGCTGCATCGCCTCTCGCTCACGGTTTCCTCCCCTCTCCCTTCTCTCTTTCCCAGGATCCCGTTCAAGATCGGGCAGCCCAAGAAACAGATTGTACCCAAGACAGTGAGTAAAGCAATCCCCCGTTTTTAGCCGCAGCCTCTGATCATGTGGCTGTGAGTCAGGGCGGCACTTTGGCTCGCCCCACTTCGCGAGGAGGCGGCGGGGAGCGAGTGGGACCTGCAGCCCCGCACTGCTCCATTCCTGGTGCAACGGGAGTCCCGTGCTGGACGGAGCGCTGCTCCGGGCCCAGCTGCTGCCTGGGAAGGGGCTGGGATGGCTCTCCTTGGAGACAGCGATGTGGCCTTCCTTCCTTTCTTCCTTCCTTCCTTCCCTCCTTCCTTCCTTCCTTCCCTCGCTCGGCGGTGGCTTGTTTGTTCATCCTCGCTGAGCAGATGGAGGAGGAGGAGTGGTTCAGATCGCTGAATATAACTGTTTCCAAAGAAAGGCTCATAAGCTGAGATGCTCAGTGCTCGGGCGTGAATTAATTTGTGCTGTGCAGCATTTGCTTTAGAAGCAAATTAAAGAAGCGTTTTGTCTTCCCGTGGCTCCGCGGCTCCCATCCCCGGTGCCGCCGCGTGCAGCTGCCTGCGGTGCTTCCCCTTCTCCTGCAGATGCTCTCTGCCTTTGTCCTGCACACCTCGCCCTGAGCACCAGCCCGTGTTCCTGCTCCAAAATGAGCGCTTGGCAGCCAGCTCCGAACTGCCGGCTCAGAATCCACGGGGTGCAGCGGGGATGGAGAGGACCCATCGCGTCCCTCCGTGGCATTCCTGCATCTTGGCCAACAGGTGGGCAGCACTGCAGTGCTGGGATGGACCGAAGGCCCTCAGCTGTTCACCCCCATGTATTTCTACCTTCCAGCAGCCCCTTGGACCTCGGAGATTTGCCTGCTGCTCTTCCCAGTGCCAGCTGTCAGAACTGCCTGCCCTGGGAGCCATAACTATCCATGGCCGTTTCCATCCCACCAAGTCTCACATTCAGCTATTTTTTTTCTGCTGGTTTTGCCCTCTCCTGCTGGGGGTTGGGCTGGGGCAGTGCAGCAGGTCCCATGCTCTGCACAAACCCATGGGAGAGGTGTGAGGATGGCTGTGGAGGCAGCTGGCAGGCACTGCTCCTGCACGCACACACACACACACACAGAGTGGGACAGCTCTGAGCATCCTGCAGCAGAGCTTCGTTCTGCAGTGCCATTTCCAGGCTTGTCCCCATCCATCCTTCCTTCCTTCCCTAAAGAAGAAAAGTTGTGTCAATTGGCTGCCAGGCTCTGGGCACTGGGGAGGTTAAAAAGGAAAGGCATTTGTTAGAGCTGCACCGCTCTGGCTCGCTGTGTGGTTCGTACCCGGAGCGCAGTGCTGTGCCAAGAGGCTGAGCTCACCAGAGCGCCTTTTTTCTGTTCTCTTTTCTGGTTGTTATTATTTTTTTCTGTGCTGGGCTCGGTGTCAGATCTGGGCCGGTTGCAGTTGTGAGGCGATGCGCTGAGGCTGCACAGGGGATTAGTCACAGCTCCCCGTGCCCACTCGCTTCTCAGCCTTTGAAGGAGGGCAATGTGTCAGCCCTGCGGGAAGGGAACCCCAGCACGGAGCTGCCCGGTCAGCCGGGGTGATCTCCCACCCCCCCAGACGGCCGCTGCTTTGTTTCCACCTTAACCTGGGCAAATCCTATTGCAGACAGCATAATCTCTCCCCTCCTCTCCCCTGCCAGGAGCAGCTGTCGCCAGCTGGGAGGGCTCCGTGCCGGGGGGGGGACCGCGGCCCCTGGAACTAATGCCCATTGATGGGACTTAACCCTGTTAGAATCCTGTCTGTGCTGAATGCTTCCTGCTCAGGCCCCGTACGCAGGTGAAGCCTCTTATGGCAGAGATGTTCCCCCGGGGCTGAGCAGAGGTTATGCAGGAACCAGAGCTGCGCTTCTCCTCAGCTCCGGCGCTCGGTGAAGTTCACCCGCGTCCCCTCGAGGCCGTGCAGTGCTCCTCACCAGGGCTGAGGTTATCTGAGATGGGAAGGGAGGTGACACGTGTCCCCGTGGGGCTCGGAGCTGCACATAGCGTGGCAGCCAGCTGGCTGTCACCTGTTGGGATGGGGAATGGGAGCGCGGCCCCTCCGTACCCCCAGCTTCCAGCCTGCCCTCCCTTGCCCTGCTCACGGGGGGAGCTGTGCTGCTCTGCTAACCTGGGTGAGTCAGCTTGGCAGGGCTGGGGGCTCATTGACTCATCCCGGCAGCGCTGCGCTCCCCCGGGCTCGGACGGAGCAGCAGGATTCCACGCAGCTGTCCCACTGTTTCCATTGGGTTCCAGCAGAGAGCTGGAAATCTCGAAGTAACGACGGAGGAAATGTCGCAGAAGTTGTGGGGTGAAATCAGGCGAGGTGAATTAAATCATTTCACCCATCTTCGTGCTCTGCAGCGGGGCGCGGGGCGGTCTGGAGGTGCTCCTTGGTGCCCATCTTGGAAGCACTGCAGTCCCGACCTGCGCGCTGTGCATCGCCGTGGCTCAGGGCTCCGTGGATGCTGCGAGCAGCCACCCATAGCGCCTCCGTGGGTGCCAGCCATCCGATTCATCATCTTGGCTGTCCTTTCCGACCTTGATGGTTCTTTGGGTGCGGTGGGGATGGGCTGGCGGTTGGGTTTGGTGATGTTGGAGGTCCCTCCCGACTGTAATGGCCCTGATTGACCACCCCTTGGTCGGTGGCACAGCTGCTCTCGGTGGAGTTCCACCATATGGCAGAGTTTGGCCTAATTACACGGCTCTGCTCCTTGGAGAGGAGGAAGCGTTCCCTTCCTGCTTATTCCCAGCACCCGTGAGAAGGCCGAGCCCGTTGGAACGTGTAGAAATCAGCGCGTCCTCCTCCTGTAGGAAAGGAAATTCACCTCGGGGGAGCGAGGAGCTCCAGCACAGTCCCTTATTTCCATCTCTTTGTAGTGCTGCCTTTGGTTTCGTTGCGGCGCGGCGTCGATGGCGATGCTGCCCTGCGAGCACGAGGGATGCTGGCGGCGGAGGGAACGGTGTTTGCAAACAGGAATAAGTGGCTGAGAAAGGAGAGCACCGTTTTCTTACAAGAACTCGGCCTCCTTGATGTGGATTTATTAAAAAGCAGCCGTCCTGCATTAAGCAGCATGGATGCCTCGAAGAAAAAAGCGCTCGCTGCGGAAACCGGGGTTGGTTTTTGAGTGTGCAGAGAGCGGCGGTGGAGAAGTGGGGTTATTTGGACGTGATGGGAACTTCCCTTTGGGATATTGTAATTTTCTCGCCTGTTCTTCTTGTCCTCGTTACTCTTAACGAGCTAATCCTGTCCACAGCCTTCCGCCCTCGGTGTTGGCGACGTGCGGCCGCTGAGGGTTGCCACCAGGAGCGGCGTGCTGTGCAAAATGTGCTTTGCAGAACGTGCTCGGCTTGCTCTCCGCTCATCCTCCTTGCCATCCCCGCGTCCTCCCACCCATGGGTGCTGCGGGGCCGGCTGCTCCTCTCTGGGCCCCATCCGTGCGGACGGGAATAGAGCTGAGTGGGAGGCAGTTGCTGCTGTGGGCGTGAAAAAGAAGAGCAGTCGGCGGGCAGCTGTCTGCAGTGATATGGCACGGAGTCAGGGCGGGCAGCTGAGTGCGCTGCGCGGTCGCCTCGCCCCGTGGGGAGAGCACAGGGGACGTGTTGTCCTCTCTGAGAGAGCGGTGGGGCGTTGGGATGGGATGCCCAGGGGGTGGTGGGGTCACCTGGAGGTGTGTGGCTCTGAGGGACGGGATGATGGGCATGGTGGGGTGGGTTGGGGTTGGATGTGGGGTTCTTGGTGGTGTTTTTTGACCTCCGTGGTTCCGTGAGCCCGGTGGGATAGGTTAGGGTTGGACTTGGGGTTGGTGGTGGTCTTGATAGCTCCATGGGCATGATGGGCATAAGCTGGGGTTGGACTCGGGGCTCTTGGAAGGCCTTTTCCAATCTCCATGATTCTGTGGGCATGGTGGGATGGGTTGGGGTTGGACTCGGGGTTCCTAGCGGTGTTTTCCAACCTTGATGGCTCTGTGGGCATAGATTGGGGTAGGACTTGGTGACCTTGGTGGTCTTTTCCATCCTTGATGGTTCTGTGGGGTTGGACTTGGGGTTCTTGGTGGCCTTTTTTGACCTCCATGATTCCATAGTCATGGTGGGGATCGGTTGGGGTTGGACTTGGTGATCTTGGCCATCTTTTCCAACCTCGATGGCTCTACGGGTGTGGTGGGGGTAGGTTGGGGTGATTCTGTGTTGGGTGTTGGGGGCAGTGCTGGAGTTTTTCCTCTCCAGGGGGGCAGAAGTTTCCCTGCCCTTCCATTGGGCGCCGCTGCCTCGCGTTCATCGCATTGCATGGGAGGAGGCAAACAGCAGAAGGGAAGGGGCTGCGAGCCTCTCCGGGCCGCTCTTTTTTTTGGCCAGCACCTCTGGAGGAGGTGTTTGTGGAGGAGCCGAGCACAGAGCAGTGCCAGGAGGACCCTCCCCATGCTGCAGCTCCCTGCCAGGACCCACCGCCCTCCAAAGGACACCATTCTGAGTCACACCCGACCCTCTGTGTTTGCATCCAAAACAATTCACACATCAGACATATAAATAGAGCGCAATACTCGGCGGTTATTTTTGCAGCCGGAACAGCCATAGAAACAGAGGGTGATGGCTCCCCGTGTGCCGCCGAGCTGACCTCCAGGCTCTGGCAGCTGCATGGCTCCATGGCGGGCGGCCCTCTGCCCCCACACCTCTCCATCCCTGTTCTCCAGTGACCATTTTTAGCAGTGCAAAGGGCAGCCTGAGCTCGGCGGAGCTTTTTCATCCGCGTGCATCCCTGGGATGGTGGGAGCTGATGGTGCCAGCAGCTGTCTGGAAGCAGCGCTGCACTGGGGCTGTGCCAAACCCCACCGCTCCTGACCCCGCAGCGTCCCCACTGTGAGCCCTGAGCTGTGCCCAGCCCCATGGCGCTGTGGGGCATCCACCGCTCCCAACCCCGCAGCATTGCCCTATAAGCTCTGAGCATCTCAAACCCCATAGCGCTGTGGGGTATCCACCGCTCCCAACCCCGCAGCATCCCCAGCACTGGGGATGGGAGCCGAGGCTGGAGATCAGAGGAAAGGAGGTTTGAAGGTGACTGAGGTCACTCGGCTCCATCTTGGAGCGTTGCTCTTCCAGCAGCAGTGTGGACTGGAAGGCGCCGTCCATGTGGGATGGTTTCATGCACTGAGCCCGGGTCTGAGATCCTGAGCACAGCACGAAGGTCCTGGCAGCTCCCAGCGCGCAGCATACCCTGAATAGCACGGCAGGCTGACAACACGAAGCAACCCGGGTCTGATCCCATGACAACAACAACGCACGTATTTACTCTTGGCCCGGTCAACTGAAATCCATTTGCTTATTCGGTCGACGAGGTGTGGAATGAACGTTTTTAAATGTGTGTTAAAACAGTCAGCGTGGAAGGAAAGGCTCCTTAAAATATCTCCTCTCACCGGAGATTCGCTGCCAGATAGCAAACAGGAGGGAGCCGGCAGTGCTGCGGGTGGGGCGCATGCAGGGCCGGGGGGTTGCAGCACGCAGCATGGGATGGAGCTGCTTTGGGACTGCAGGAGGTGCAGCTGTGGGTTCCCCGTGCTGCTATGGGGCGGGCGGATCGCTGCCCCTCCGGCCAGCAGTGCAGCTGATTTCTGTCTCTTCTTTCTGCAGGTGGAGAGAGACTTTGAGAGGGAATATGGGAAGCTGCAGCAGTGAGTATTGGCCGTAGTGGTGGGTCAGGAATGGTGGCGTAGCTGTGCTCTGCCCTTTTGCTGCATCTTTCCAGGGAATGTCGCCCGGCTGCGCTCCGCCCCATAAGCACTGCCTGGAGTTTGGGGTGGCTGAGGGTTTCTGCGGGGCCGGCGTGCTCAGTGCGCTTCCATTGGGGCTGAGCTTCGGGGGCTGTGAGCACGAAATGCCCCGCATCTCAGAGGGTCGCAGTGGAGCTCAGCACCTCTGAGCGTTGCCCCCTATGGGAAGGAAGTGCTCGGTGTTCCCATACGTGGCCAGGGCGTAGGAGGACACGACCGTTGAATGTGGGATCACCAAAGCGAAAAGGGGTGAAAGCCATCCGAGCAGCAGGGCTGGGCAGCTCTGTGCTTGCAGAGCCTCTCTGGGTATTTTTGTCTCAGCAGCACACGGAGCACACAAACAGTTTGTTGCTTTCCAAGATTCAGACTTTGCCTCCCCTCTCCCATCTTTCAGATTGGAAGAGCAAACCAAAAAGCTTCAGAAGGATATGAAGAAAAGCACAGATGCGGATTTGGGTACGTGAGCGCAGGAGACGCAGGCTGTGAGCCTGGCCACGACGGGGTGGCTCTCTCAGGATCACGCAGGGAGTCTGTGGCAGGGCTGCACAACAAACAGCTCTCAGCCCCACTCTGTTTGGTTATGGGGGCTGTGAGCAGAGCTCAGCCAGGGGAGCACAGTGCAGGCCGTGCGTTGCTGCGTGGCTGCGGGCAGTGCTGGCAGTGCTCGCTGTCTGTGCCCTCGGTTGGAGGAAGGGAAGAGCAACACTGAGCAGGGAGCGCATCCGCATGCTGCTTTGGAGGGCATTCCGTGCCCTGCGGATGCGAAAGCAGAAGCAGGAGGAGCCCCGTCCAGGCTGCGGTGCCCTTGGAGGGGACGCAGGGCACTGTTGGGGATCCTGGGTAAGATTTTCCTTGTTCAGGATTCCCCTCCCATGCGGTGGGCGTTGTTTGCACGGAGCATTTCAAGCCCCGGAGGAGCTGTGGGAGGACTTTCTTTTTCCGTTCTGTTCCATGGCAGAGTCACAAATGAGCCCCGGCCAAATGCAGGGCTGATTTCTCATTTAAAGGCACGAAGCGGTGCAGGGGGGGCTGCAGGGAAGGAGGGCAAACCCTGCTCACCCCACACAGCCGTGGCGAGGCTCAGCCCACGGGGAGCTCATTTCCTCCCAGCAGGAGCAGCTCTGCCCCTTTGGGCACGAATCCTTCAGCTGTGGTCCTGCACACAGGGTGATACCAGCGTGTGAAGGTTGGAGCGCCCCGACCCCCCGTGCTGGGATGGGAGCCGTGTTATCACACCACGCTTCTGAGCTCTCCTATAATTGCATGTAACCTTTAAAGCTGAGTGTTTAACCCCTCGGTTTATGATCTTAAGAGATCATAAACCCCCAAGAATGGGGCTGCGGATCGGGGTCCTCCCAACGCTCCTCCATAGCACATCTGCCTCCCAGTCTGTGCCTGCAGCCGCTTCAGCAACGCAGCTCAGGGAGAGCGGTTCTGTTCAGAGCCGTGACCTCCTCTTTGCTTTGTTCCTTTATCCACACCGATGGTGGGCTTTTAATTCCTGTTTTCCATTCACTTCCATCGTTACTGTGCTGATCTTTGCAGCGGTTGTGTCGTAGGGGTTTCAATTTCCCTTCCCAAGGCCAACTGCATGGGTGGGAAGGCAGACGTGTCCGATGGAAGGCAGGAGGAGCCCGGAGAGCATTCAGCTCCGTGCTCCCCAAATCCCAGTTGGCTCCAGGGGGCAGAAGAAGGCGGCTCACAGGGGGGAAGCGTTTATCCAGCTCATACATGTTGAGAGGGAGAAGCCCCGTCCTCCAGGCCTGCCGCTCTGCTGCTCTCCCAGCTGAACGCAACCCGCTGCAGAGAGATGATATCTCTATAAAGCTGCTGGGAGATGTAATGGGCTGCGATTTCTCCCGTTGTGGATGAGCTGTAGAGAGCCCGAGAGTGACACTTAATGGTCTGCTGAGAAAAGATGGCATGAAAAGAAAGCCGTCTGCATTGATTTTCCTTAAAGAGAGCCGGGGTTGTGTGAAGGCCGCTGCGATTTCTGGCTGCATTGGGGCGGCGCGTGGAAGCAGAGCAGACATTGCTGGGATCGAACCAGCGTGGTGACGCGGGTGGATGGGTGGATGTCCCACTGGGATGTCCTTTGGGAAACTGTGATGGAGTCCCCACGGTGGCCGAGGTCCCCGTGTTTGTCCCCATCACCCATTGCTGCGACACGTGGCTGTCACCGAGTCGTGTTGTAGAGTCATAGAACCATTGAGGTTGGAAAAGAGCACTGAAACCATCCCCACCGCGCCCGGGGAACCATCAGGGTTGGAAAGGACTGCTGAGATCACCAGGTCAATCCCCAAGTCCAACCCCAGCCCATCCCCACCATGCCCTGAAAACCATCAGGCTTGTAAAGGACTGCTAAGACCCCCAAGTCCAACCCCAATCCACCTCCAAAGGTTGGAAAAGAGCACTAAAATCGTTGCCATGTCTGCTCTTGACCCATGCCCAGAGAACCGTGAAGGTTGGAAAGGACCGCTAGGGTCACCGAGTCCAACCCCAACCCACCCTCACCATGCCCATAGAATCATACAGCCATCGGGGCTGGAGAAGAGCACTAAAACCATTGGCAACTGTTGACCCATCCCCACCATGCCCAGAGAACCATAAAGGCTGGAAAGGACCACCAAGACCCCCAAGTCCAACCCCAACTCATCCCCACCATGCCCATAGACCTGTCAAGGTTGCGAAAGACTGCTAAGACCCCCCCAAGTTCAAACCCAGCCCACCCCGCCGTGCCCATAGAACCATGGAGGGAAAAACAGACCGCCAAGACCCCCCAGGTCCAACCCCCGCCCACCCCACCAGGCCGTGTCCCTCATTGTCCCTCTGTTTCTTTCGCACGCCGCCGGTCCCGCCGCGCTCAGCCATGTCCAAATCAGCAGTGAAGATCTCTTCAGACCTGCTGTCCAACCCGCTGTGTGAGCAGGATGCTGCCTTCCTGGAGATGGTCACCGCCTTCGACACCGCCATGAGGAGGATGGACTCCTTCAACCAGGAGAAGGTGAGTAGGGGTTGGCTGGGGGGGACGGGGGGTGGCCGTTGTGTCCCCGTCCCCAGGGCTCTTCCCACACCAGTATTCCATAACCTGGCTCTGGTTGTGCCAGGGACGTGGGCTCATCCCGAGCACTTGGGTGGTGCTGGGGATGTTGGCCCATCCAGTGGTGGAAGGGCACTCATCCCAGGGCAGGCGCGGTGCGACCCGGCTGGCGCGTAACCATCCCTGTTGCTTCCAACAGGTGAATCAGATCCAGAAGACGGTCATTGAGCCCTTGAAAAAGTAAGTACTGATGCTGTCACCTGAGCCACAGCGAGGTTCGCCGTTGCCGTGCTCGTTAGGGACACAGAGCACTTTAGGAAGCAGCCTTTAGAGGTGATGGTTCCGTCCCTGTGCCCGGGTGCCGTCCCATTGGGTCTGTGGGGAGAACACGAGGTGTCCCCATCCCAGGGCTGTGCCACCCCACGTCCCCATGGCGTCCTGCAGAGCTTGGAGCGCTACAGGCATAAGGGAACCCCTCTGGGGGGGGCTGCGTTGGGATCTGGGGCTGGGGGTTCCCCCAGTGGGACCCCTTTGGGAACCAGGACCAGCTCAGTGCCGTCCTG
This sequence comes from Alectoris magna, assembly GCA_030625065.1. Classification (NCBI taxonomy): domain Eukaryota; kingdom Metazoa; phylum Chordata; class Aves; order Galliformes; family Phasianidae; genus Alectoris; species Alectoris magna. Next base: position 2,879,862 of record CM060587.1, read on the forward strand.
CCCGCTGCTGGTGTCGCCTGGCTCGCTTTGACCGGGGCAGAATGGAGAGCTGGGCAGGGAGGGACCTGCGGGGCTTTGAGAGGAGCAGAGTTCTGCAGCCAGGGGGGAGCACCCTGTGTGTCAGTGTTGTGTAGGGTGAGGTGCTGGAGAGGAGCTCTGCGGGGAAGGAGGTGGGGGTCCAGGGGGGCAGCCCCTGCAGAGGAGAACGGGGTGGTCCTGGGGGGTAACCTTGGCAAAGGATGGCGTGGGGGTCCTGGTGGGCAGTGTGGGTGGAGGAGGACGTGGGGATCCTGGGGGGTAACCTCTGTGGGGAAGGAGATGGGGGTCCTGGGGGATAATCTGCGGAGGAGAACACGGGGTTCCAGGTGGGCAAACTCTATGGAGAAGGATCTGGGGGTCCTGGGGGGCAAACTCTGCAGGGGAGGACATGGTGGCCCCGGGGGGCTGCTTCCGTGGAGGAGGACGTGGGGGTCCTGGTGGGCAACCCCTGTAGAGGAGGACGTGGGGGCGCTGGGGGGTCCTGGTGGGTAACCCCCATGGGGAAGGGGTGGCACGCACCGCGCGGCTCCGGCGGAGACAAAACGTCTCTGGGAAGGCGGAGATGAGCTGCGGTGCCACGAGGAGGGAGCAGAAATGAAAGGCAACGAGCCGGAGCTGACAGTAAGTGCTGCAAATTGCAGAGCAGCGGTTTGAGCCGAGGGCTGACACCGAGCGCTGCTTCGTGGGGGGGGGGGGGGGGGGATTGGTTTTTTTTCCCCCTTAAAGTTGTTGTTGTTTGTGCCCAAACGTGGGAGCGAAGTCAGCGGCACGTGGAGGTTCTGCCGTGGGGTTGCAGCATTGGCTGCGCTGGGGGCGTCCGTCCGCTGCCAGTGAGCCCTCGTTCCTTGGGGGGGGGAAGGAAAAAAGGGGGAAGAAGGAAGGAAGGGCAGAGGGAGAGCAGAGGGAGAGCAGAGGCAGCGTGGTGCCGGGTGCGGAGCTGCTGCTTCTCTGCGTTGCCCTGATGAAACATAGGTGAACGTTTGCTTCCAGCGTTCGGTTGGGTGTCGGAAGGGGGGTTTGTGTGCCTCAGAGCTCCGTGGGGTTCGTTCCAAGGGGGGGGGAGGTGGAGCCGTAGGACCGCAGCGTGGCTTGGCTTAGGAGGGACCTCAAGGGCCGCCAAACTCCAGCCAGCAACACGAGGCGATGCAGGCGCAAGGGGAGGTGACGACGGCAAGGCCTTTCCTGCAGCTCTGTGGGCTCGGCCCTGCTGCGCCGCTGCTGCTGCACGGAGAGCTGCAGCGCTGCTGCCCGTCGTGGTGCCGCAGTCAGCCCGGCAGTGCTGACGGGGTAAACGTGTCGGCTCGGTGTGAGCTGCCCGCAGGAGCTCCGTCTGCGTCCGGGGATGCATCGCATCTCTGCTGCAGTGCTTTGCCCCGACCCTGAGCACAAGCAGCCACAGCTGCAGCGAAGCCTGCAGCATCCTCGGCCTCCGAGCCTCAGAGCAGAGCAGAGCAGAGCAGAGCAGAGCTGAGCAGAGCAGAGCAGAGCAGAGCAGAGCAGAGCAGAGTAGAGCAGAGCAGAGTAGAGCAGAGCAGAGCTGAGCTGAGCAGAGCAGAGCAGGCCGTTAATTATTGTCAGTGCTGATGCAGCACCGGGCGCTCGTGGAGGATCCCACTGTGCTGTGTGGGGACTGAGGGCCAGGGCTGCGTGTGGGGAGCGTGGAGCACCGTGGGGAGGAAAGTGTGGATCTGGGGGGGGGCGATGCTCTTTGCTCTCCCAGTTCCCAGCTCTTTGCTCTCCCGGTTCCCAGCTCCAGCTCTGTTGCACTCCCAGCTCCCCGGCTTTTTATTTTACCCCCAGTTCCCGTCTCTTCCCCCCCATCTTTGCTCTCCCGGGCTCTCATTTCCCAGCCCTTTGCTCTCCCAGCCCTCCCGTTTCCCTGCTGTTGGGAGCCGTTTCCAGCTGTGCTGTGCTGCGGTGCTGGCCGCTCTGCTGTGTTGGTTTAGGCTCAGCGGTGCTTCACACCCCCGTCACTTCTGCACCCAGAACTGCTCACCGTGTTCCAGCTGTGGCTTCAGTTGCCCACCAGTTCTGCTCTGCAGGATCCCCATCTCCAAACGCCCCCAGGCACCGCATCCCAGCACTGAGCACCCCTGCAGCACCCCTGCAGCACCGCTGCAGCACCCCTGCACCATCCCAGCACTGAACTCCTCCCCCCCCCCCCAGCCCCCCCGGCTGGCAGCAGCCCACATTTCCTTTTCCTTATCCCCTCCATCTCCCCTCACCTGCTCCCCTTAAGCTGTAATCCCCTCTCAGCAACGCTGCCTAAAAAGTGACAAGGAACTTGTCCAGCTTATTCCCCAAAGCTGCTTTATGGCCGCCATAATGCCCCGCACTGCTGCTTCCCCCCCTTGTGCAAAGTCCTCCAGCCGTGGGGCTGTGCCATAGGGCTGTGCCATGGGGTTGTGCTATGGGGCTGTGCCATGGGGCTGTGCCATGGGGCTGTGCCATGGGGTTGTGCTATGGGGCTGTGCCATGGGGCTGTGCCATAGGGCTGTGCCATAGGGCTGTGCCATGGGGCTGTGCCATGGGGTTGTGCTATGGGGCTGTGCCATGGGGCTGTGCCATGGGGCTGTGCCATGGGGTTGTGCTATGGGGCTGTGCCATAGGGCTGTGCCATGGGGTTGTGCTATGGGGCTGTGCCATGGGGCTGTGCCATGGGGTTGTGCTATGGGGCTGTGCCATGGGGCTGTGCCATGGGGTTGTGCTATGGGGCTGTGCCATAGGGCTGTGCCATGGGGTTGTGCTATGGGGCTGTGCCATGGGGCTGTGCCACAGGGCTGTGCTGTGGGGCTGTGCTACGGGGTAGTGCTGCCATGGGGCTGTGCCGTGGGATGGGAGATGGGAGCTCTGGGGTGAGAGATGAGGATCGGGGTGGGACACAGGGGCTGTGGGATGAGAGATGGGTTGGGTTACACCGTAGGGTGGGAGGTGGGGGCTGTGGGGTGGGAGGTGGGCTGTGTGAGGCATTGCAGCCCCCCCCTCGCCCCCCAGGTTCAGCAGTGTGTTCCCCAGCCTCAATATGGCCGTGAAGAGACGCGAGCAAACGCTGCAGGATTACCGGCGTCTGCAGTCCAAGGTGGAGAAGTACGAGGAGAAGGAGAGGACCGGGCCGGTGCTGGCCAAGCTGCACCAGGTGGGGGGGTACCAACCACTGCAGACCCTCTCCCCAATTCAGATCCACTGGAGCAGATCCACTCCTCCCCAATTCCAACCCTCTCCTCTTCCCCACTTCAAACGCCCTCCTTCCCGCTTTGGACCCTCTCCCCTCCCCGCTGCGGTGCTGCAGTGCTCACGGCTCTGTGCCATCCCTCTGACAACCCCCCCCTCCAACCCCCCCCCCACCCCCCCCCCCCCCCGGTTGGAATTGCACTGGGATTAAATGGCAGACGTGAACCAGGCTGCAGTTTCACAGCCCACCCCCTCCTGCCCTTTTCCACACCGTCCTGCGGGTGCTTCCATTTCTCCCCACGCTGCTGTTGAAGGCGGCGGAGGGGCGCAGAGGGAGAGCTGAAGGTCACGGGGCAAATAGTGAGGGTGGGGGGCACAAATAATGGGGCACGGACCTGAGCTCGGAGGCACAAATATGGGGCCGTGGGGCACAGATGTGGGGTTGGAGACGCAAATACGGAGTTGCGGGGCGCAGATTCAGGGCTGTGGGGCACAAATATGGGGTTGTGGGGTGCAGATGTGGAGTTGGGGACACAAATATGGGGCTGTGGGGCACAGATGTGGGGTTGGGGACACAAATATGGGCTTGTGGGGCAGTTGCTGTCCCTGTCCCGCAGCGCTCACAGCCGCAGCCCTCGCTGTGCCCGCAGCTGGGGATCCCATTGCTGTGCTGTGGGGTCACTGATTGCATTCATGGACCCCCACCCCACGCCTCCCCCACCTCCCATAGGCCCGGGAGGAGCTGCGCCCGGTGAAGGAGGACTTTGAGGCCAAAAACAAGCAGCTGCTGGAGGAGATGCCCAAATTCTACAGCAGCCGCATCGATTACTTCAAACCCAGCTTCGAGGCGCTGCTCCGGGCACAGGTGGGACCCCCATCCCCATGGCCCCACATCCCACATCCCACATCCCATACCCTACATCCCACATCCCACATCCCCGGGCAGTGCCAGATGCCATTGTGTTGCTGCTTTGGGGTCCCACTTTGGGGTCTGTGCTGCTCTTGGAGCAAACCCAGCCTGCATCGCTTCCCATCTCCTCCCTGCAATGCGCCGCTGCCCCCCTGGTTCATCCCCATCCCATCCCATCCCATCTCTATCCCATCCATCCCATCCATCCCATCCCCATCCCATCCATCCCATCCCATCCCTATCCCATCCATCCCATCCCATCCCTATCCCATTCATCCCATCCATCCCATCCATCCCATCCCCATCCCATCCATCCCATCCCTATCTTCATCCCCATCCCCTTCCCCATCCCATCCCCATCTCTATCCTTGCCCCCATCCTATCCCATTCCCATTCCCTTCCAACCACATCCCATCCCATCCCGCCCTCAATCCCACCCCATTCCATCCCGATCCTCGTCCCCAATCCCATCTTATCCCATCCCATCCCATCCCTGTCCCTACCTTCATCTCCATCCCCATTCCTGTCCCCATCCCTGTCCCCTTTCCATCCCATCCCATCCCCATCCCATCCCATCGTTCCCATCCCTTTCCCCATCCCATTCCCTCCCATTCCCACCCTCAATCCCACCCCATTCCCATCCTCTGCATCTCTGGGGTCAGCCCAGCATCTCTGGGGCCAACCCTACATCCTTTAGGGCCAATCCTGCATCTGTGGGGCCAACCCTGTATCTTTGGGGCCTATTGAGCATCCTTTGGGGTATCGTCCCCCTATAGGGCCGGGCAGCAGCTCCAGCTCTCTCCCATCCCCGCTGCCATCACAACCTGTGCCAACCCGCTGTTAATTGGCGGTGTTAATTGGCGCGTTATTAGAGACTCCTCCTCCTGCCCACCGGGTGGCGCTGTGGAGGGCGGTGCTGTCTGTCCCCCCGCCCCACGGAGCACAGCGCTGTTGTGGGGTCAGCCCCGCCCCACGGAGCACAGCGCTGTTGTGGGGTCAGCCCCGTCCCATAGAGCACAGCGCTGTTGTGGGGTCAGCCCCGCCCCACGGAGCACAGCGCTGTTGTGGGGTCAGCCCCGTCCCATAGAGCACAGCGCTGTTGTGGGGTCAGCACCACCCCATAGAGCACAGCGCTGTTGTGGGGTCAGCCCCGCCCCATAGAGCACAGCGCTGTTGTGGGGTCAGCACCACCCCATAGAGCACAGCGCTGTTGTGGGGTCAGCACCACCCCATAGAGCACAGCGCTGTTGTGGGGTCAGCACCACCCCATAGAGCACAGCGCTGTTGTGGGGTCAGCCCCGCCCCATAGAGCACAGCGCTGTTGTGGGGTCAGCCCCGCCCCGTGGAGCACAGCGCTGCCGTGGGCTGAGCGCTGCCGTGGGCCCGCAGGTGGTGTTCTACTCGGAGATGCGCTCCATCTTTGGGGACCTGACGGCGCAGATCGGCCGGCCGGCGCTGAGCGATGAGCAGCGGGAGCGAGAGAACGAGGGCCGGCTGGGGGAGCTGCGGGCGCTGAGCATCGTGGCTGATGACTGACAGCGGGGGGGGCAGCGGGACGGGACACACAGTGCGACCCGTGTACGGTGTGACCCCATAGAGACACTGTGACCCCATACACACGCTGTGACCCCATGTACAGTCTGACCCCACACACACGCTGACCCCATATACAGCGTGACCCTGTATACACACTGTGACCCCATACACACGCTGTGACCCCATACACACGCTGACCCCATATAGACAGCATGACCCCATATAGACACTGACCCCATATAGACAGCGTGACCCCATACACACACTGACCCCATACACACACATTGTGACCCCATATAGACAGCACGACCCCATACAGTGTGACCCCATATACACACACTGTCCCATACACACACTGACCCCCATTCACACACTCTCCCCATACACACACACTGACCCCCATACGCACACTGACCCCATACACACACTTTACCCCATACACACACTGACCCCATACCCACACTGTGCCCCCACTGGGGTGGCTGTGGGGCTGCAGCTCTGCCCTCCTGCAGAGATACCTCCCGGGGGGGGTGGGGGGGGCGTTCCTCCATTGTGGACCCCCCAGATGCCCCCCCATAAGCAGTGCCCCTATATCAGCCCCCAGATGCCCCCCAACCCCACAAACAACGGCCCTATATCTGCCCCCAGGGCCCCCCCATAAGCAGTGCCTCGATACCTGATTCCCAAGTGCCCCCCCCCCATAAGAAGTGCCCCCATACTTGTGCCTCCCCCAGTGAGCATCGCCCCCACATCTGCCCTCCTTGACCTCCCATTAATAAATAACTTGGGGGGGGGGGGGCAGTGACTCAGACGGCGTTTAATTAATGAGGGCTGTTAATTAAACTGAGCGGCGCTGACGGCCGTTCTGCGCTGGGCGGGCGCTGAGCCGCTGCTGCCCCCTGCTGGCAGCGCGCGGTACTGCAGGGGGGGGCGCCGCTGTGATCACAGCCCCCCCCAGTGCGGCGTCCCCACAAATGTGTATAAAAGTGATGAGAGATGATTGGGAAAAAGGGCTTCGGAGTGTTTATTGGGGGGGGTGGAGGGCTGGATTGGGGGGGGGGGGGGGGGGATAGAGTTAGGGGTTGGGGTCGGGGAGCGTTGGGGGGTCAGGGTTGGGGTTAAGGTCAGGGTTGGGGTCAGGGTTGAGAGGTTGGGGTCAGGGTTGGGGTTGGGGGATCAGGATTGGGGTTAAGGTCAAGGCTGGGGGTCAGGGTCAGAATTGGGGGTCTGGGTTGGGGTCAGGGTTAGGGCTGAGGGGGTCAGGATTGGGGTTAAGGTCAGGGTTGGGGGGTCAGGGTTAGAATTGGGGGTTAGGGGTAGGGTTGGGGGGGTCAAGGTTGGGGTCAGGGTTGCGGGGGGGTCAGGATTGGGGTTAAGGGCAGGGTTGGGGGTCATAATTGGGGGGGTCGGGGTTGGGGTCAGGGTCCGGGTTATGAGGTGAGGGGTAGGGTTAAGGTGAGGGTTAGGGTCAGGGTCAGAGCTATGGGGTGAGGGATGGGGGTGGGGGGTCGAGGTCAGGGGGCGGGGCTGGGGGTCAGGGTGAGGGGGGGTCCGGCCCCAGGCTGAGCTGCGGTGCGGTGCGGCACTGCGACACGTGGGGCGCTGCGCTATGGGGCGGCCGTGGGTCAGCGACCCCGCAGGGAGCGCCGGGTGAGGCGGGTGAGCAGAACCTTCACCCGACCCCAATGCGAGCGGCCGTCCTGTGGGGGGGAGCCGGCCGTCAGTGGGGCGTGGGGAGCGCACTGCCCCCCCCCGCTGTGTGTGGTGCCCTGCGTACCTTGTGGGGTGCCGGGGGGGGCTCGGTGGGATCCAGCAGGCTGGGGGAGCTGGCTGAGTGCCCCCACTGCGCCCTGCGCCGCGTGGGGCTGCGCGCTGCGGGGGGAGACAACAGTGGGGCGGACCCCCAGCAATAGGGCGGACCCACAGCAATGGGTCAACAACGGGGATGGACCCCCACCAATGGGGACAGACCCACCGGCCCCGCCGCCCCCCGCCGTCACCCACCTGCCATGTGGCTGTCGGAACACGAACGCGTCCGGAACCGCTCCGCTCTCCCCGTCCCCAAATCCCCATCTCCGTCGGTCGGGGGGCGCTGTGGGGCGCGCGGAGATCCGGGACCCCCCCCGCCCTGCGACCCCCCGCCCCACTGCCGGAGCCGCCGGTTGTCCTCCTGCAGCCGCGCCAGGCGCTCCAGGGTCCGGCAGAGGAGCTCCAGGTACCGCAGCCCCTGACCCGGCGGCGCCGCTCCGGGGGGCGGGGGGTCCCCGATGGCGCAGCTTTTGGGGTCCCCGTTGCCATGACCTCTAGGATCCCCCTTGCCACGTTCCTCGAGGTCCCCAACGCCACGCTCCTGGGGGACCCCAATGGCACGGCCTTCGGGGACCCAATGCTCTTTGGGGTCCCCGTTGCCGCACTCCTTGGGACCCCCAAAGCCGCGTTGTTTGGGGACCCTCATGCCAAAGTTCTTGGGGTCCCCAATGCCATGGCCTTTAGGATCCTCTGTGCCACGCTCGAGGTCCCCAATGCAAAGCTGTTGGGGGACCCCGGCAGCACAGGTTTTGGGGACCCTATTGCCGCGCTCTTTGGGGACCCCGTTCCGATACCCTTTGGGGTCCCCATCGCCACTCTTTTGGGAGAACCCCATGCCTTGGTCTTTAGGGTCGCCAATGGCACCGTTTTTGGGGTCCCCATTGCGACACTCCTTGGGGTCCCCATTGCCACTCTTCTTGGGGACCCCAATGGCACAGTTTTTGGGGACCCCATCGCCGCAGTCTTCGGGGCCTCCAACGCCACGCTCTTTGGGGACCCAAATGCCACGGTCTTTAGGGTCCCCAGCGGCACCGTTTCTGGGGCCCCCACTGCCACACTGCTCGGGAACCCCAACCCCACGCTCTTTGGGGTCCCCACTGCCACAGGCTTTGGGGTCCCCGCCGCCCACGCTGCGCCATCTCTGCCTGCGGATGCAGCTGCGGCTGCGGGGGCCCCGGGGGGTTTCGGTTCCGCGTCCCCTTTGGGGTCTCCTGGCCGCGGCCCCACAGACGCCGCTCCCGGACCCCCCCGCGGTTTGGGGTGAGGTTTCGGTGCCGCCCATCTCCACTCCGGAGTCCTCAGATTCGGATTTGAGGGGGGGGGCGGTTGGGGGGGAGGGGTTCCCCCCCCTGGGGTCGTCGTGCAGCCGTCGGTAAACACTGCGGGGGGGGGGCGGCGTGCAGCCCTGCGCCTCGTGGGGAGCATCTGTGGGGCGGGATGGGGGGGGGTCACGTGGGGCGTCCGGCGCCATCCTATAGGTCCCCAGGTGACGCTGTATGGGGTCTGTGGGTGACGCCGTAGAGGGTCCCCAGGCGACGTTATATGGGGTCCCCAGGAGCCAGCACATGAGGGTCCCCAGGTGACGTTGTGTATAGGGTCCTTGGGTGGCTCTAATAGGGTCTCCATTTGGCACCATATGGGGTCTCCAGGTGACGCTATATAGCATCCCCGGCTGGCTCTATATAGGGTCCCCCGGTGACACTATAGAGGGTCCACAGGAGCCACCATATGGGGTCCCCAGCTGCCACCACATAGGAGCCCCAGGTGACAGTAAATAGGGTCTCCGGTGGCACCACATAGGGTCCCTAGGTGGCTCTATGTAGGGTCTCCAGGCGATACCATACAGGGTCTCAGGTGCCATTATATGGGGTCCCCAGGTGCCACCATATGAGGTCTCTGGGTGGCTCTATATAGGGTCCCCAGGTGGCCCCAGCCCACAACCACCAGCCCCACAGCCGCGCTCCCATCATCCCTCCATGCCCATCTATGGGGCAGAGCTGCACCTCTCCGGGCCCCCCATCCACACCCCGCACCGCCCCACGGCGTCGCAGCCCCTTGCAGAGACCCCCCCCATTACCCCCCCCTCCCCCCGTTGCCCCCCACACTCACAGCAGCTGAACCTCCTCTTCCAGACGGCGCCGTTTGCACCCCACATCTCCGGCGCCGACTGCGCCCTACAACCACCCCATCCCCTATAACCGCCCCATCCCCTGCGGCCCCACAGCGCCCGTCACCCAACTGGTTCCCAACTGGTTCCCAACTGGTTCCCAACTGGATGTGGGAGGGGAGGAGGGCCGCTATGGGGCGGCGGCGGCAGCTGTGGGGTTTGGGGGTGGGGAGGGGTGGGGGGGGGGGGGGAGGGGGGTGAGGAGAGGGGGGGGGACGCAATTGTATGGCAAAGGGACAATGGGGACAATGGGGGCTTTGAGGCCACGAATGCCAGCAATGCGGCGCCCACGGGGACTGCACGGCGCCCACAGCACGACCGGGGGGCACCCAGAAAACCCCACAAGTTGTGGGGAATGGAGGCCGTTCCCAATGAAAACCTCGCAGGTTTGGGGGGGGGGTTATGGAGGAGGGGGGGGTGACGGGGGTCCCACTCAGAAAACCCCACAAACTTGGGCGGGATGGGGGTCTCGACCCAATAAAAGCCCATAAATTGAGGGGGTGGGGGCCCCTTCCCACTAAAAACCCCACAAATTGGGGGAAGGGGGTCTGACCCACTAAAAACCCTACAGTGTGGGGGGGGATGGGGATCTCTACCCACTAAAACCCCCACAGGCTGTGAGGTGGGGGCTCCGCCAGGAAAAACCCCATAAATTGGGGGGGGGGGGGGGGGGTCCCTACCCACAAAAGCCCCACAGATTGAAGGGGAAGGGTCTCTTTTTAGTAAAAGCCCCACAGATTGGGGGGGATGGGGGTCTTTACCCACTAAAAACCCACAGATCGGGGTGAAGAGGGGGGTTCCCACCCAGGAGAAACCCCACAGGTTGGGGGGGGTGGGACTCAAAGCCCCATAGCGTACAGCAGCTTCCCCAACACCCCCCCGCAGCGCCCCACAGCTGCCCCCACCCCACACATCCCATATGAGCACCAGCACAGCGGGGCTGAGCTGACTTTAATGAGGGGCACAGAAGCGGACGCGGAACCCCTTAGTGATGGGACCCCATAGCAGTGAGACCCCATAGCAGTGAGACCCCATAGCAGTGGGGCAGAAAGGCAGGGTGGGGATGCAAAGGGGCACAGTGAGGCGCTGGGGGTCGGATCGGCCGCTGCTTGGGGCCCCGTAGGGGTGGGAAGAGCTGGAGGCACTTTGGCCCCATGGATGTGTGGGGTGATGGCGGGGATGTCACAGAGGTGCCACGTAGTTCCCGGGGAACGTTCCGAATTTCTGCGTCCTCTGGGACACTCCTGGGGGCGGCGTCAGTGGGGCGGCACTGTGCCCACCCCCACCCCACATCCCATCCCATCCCATACAAATCCCATACAAATCCCATGGCACATCACACCCCATCCCATCCCATCCCATCCATCCCATCCCATCCCATCCCATCCATCCCACCCCATCCCATCCCATCCATCCCACCCCATCCCATCCCATCCATCCCATCCCATCCCATCCCATCCATCCCATCTCACCCCATCCCATCCATCCCATCCATCCCATCCCATCCATCCCACCCCATCCCATCCATCCCATCCCATCCCATCCATCCCATCCCATCTCACCCCATCCCATCCATCCCATCCATCCCATCCCATCCATCCCACCCCATCCCATCCATCCCATCCCATCCCATCCCATCCATCCCATCCCATCCCATCCATCCCATCCCATCTCACCCCATCCCATCCATCCCATCCCATCCCATCCCATCCATCCCATCCCATCCCATCCATCCCATCCCATCCCATCCATCCCATCCCATCTCACCCCATCCCATCCATCCCATCCATCCCATCCATCCCATCCCATCCCATCCCATCCATCCCATCCCATCCCATCCATCCCATCCCATCTCACCCCATCCCATCCATCCCATCCATCCCATCCATCCCATCCCATCCCATCCCATCCATCCCATCCCATCCCATCCATCCCATCCCATCTCACCCCATCCCATCCCATCCATCCCACCCCGCCCCATAGCTGCACCCCACACACACACCCACAAACCAGCCATCATCACAGCACTGCATCACACCCACGCGGTCGCCCTCCCTCAGCTCCAGCTCATCTCCGTTTTGGGGTCGGTAGTCGTAGAGCGCGCGGAACCTACAGAGCACCCACAGTGCGGGGGGGTCCCGACCCACAGCGGGACATCGGCAGCCCCCAAACTTACGGGGTCCATTGGATCACAGAGCCGAGCTGGGGGGAGGTGGGGTCGGAGTGAGGGATGGGGCCTCCTGCGGATGGGGGCTGTGTGGGGAGAAGGGGGGGGTCATACAGGGCTGCCCCTATAGGGCAATATGGGGCTGCTCCTATACAATAGTATGGGGCTGCCCCTATAGGGTGATATGGGGCCGCCCCTATAGGGTGGGATGGGGCTACTCCTATAAGGGCAATTTGGGGCAGCCCCCATACAGCACAGAGACAGATGATAGGGGGCACCCTTTATAGGGTGACGTGGGGCTGCCCCTACAGGGCGGAGGGCGCAGGGCTGCTCATCTGCTCACGGGGCCCCGCAGAGGGGTTCGGTGCAGCGGGTCCGCCGTGGGGCAGCAGTGGGGCCGGGCAGGGGGGGAAGTCCCGGTGCCGAGGGGGGGGTGGGTGCACAGCGGGGTCACCACGGCCCTGCTCCGCACCCACCTGTGGGGCCGGGGGCTGTGGGGCTGTGGGGCCGCCCCCCGGCTCGCAGTGCACACGCAGGTAGGATCGGGGCGCGATGCCGCGTCGCTCGGTGCCCACAACGCACCCTTCGTACCAATGGGCGTCCACACGGCGCAGCAGGGACAGCTGCTCACCCTGCGGGGACAGCACGGCACAGCACGGCTCAATATGGCACAGCACGGCACAGCATGGCACAGCATGGCTCAATATGGCACAGCATGGCTTAACATGGCACAGCACGGCACAGCACGGCTCAATATGACACAGCACGGCACAGCATGGCACAGCATGGCTTAACATGGCACAGCACGGCACAGCACGGCACAGCGTGGCACAGCATGGCACAGCATGGCTCAATATGGCACAGCACGGCACAACAGGGCACAATATGGCTCAATATGGCACAATATGGCACAGCACGGCACAACAAATATGCCCCAACCAAGCACCAACATGTAACAACACACTCCAACACGCCATCACACACCACAACACGCCATAACACGCGATAACATGTCATAACACGCGATAACATGCCATAACACGCCATAACACGCCATAACACACGGTAACACGATAACACGCGATAACACGCCATAACACGCTATAACACACGATAACACGCCATAACACGCGATAACATGCCATAACACGCCATTACACGCCATAACACACGATAACACGCCATAACACGCGATAACACGCCATAACACACGATAACACGCCATAACACAAGATAACACGCCATAACACGCCATAACACACGATAACACACGATAACACGCCATAACACGCCATAACACACGATAACACACGATAACATGCCATAACACGCCATAACACGCCATAACACACGATAACATGCCATAACACGCCATAACACGCCATAACACACGATAACACACGATAACACGCCATAACACGCCATAACACGCCATAACACACGATAACATGCCATAACACGCCATAACACGCCACAGCCCGCCACAAGGCGGCGCGCACCCTGCGGAAGCTCAGCTCTACGGGCAGCTCCCCCCGGAAGCTGAACGCGGCCGTCGCCCGGCCCTGCGCTGCCGTCGGGGTCCCGCATGGCGGCCGCGGCGCCCGGCCGGGGGGCAGCAGCTGTTGGGGGGGGAGGGGAGGGGAGGGGAGGGGAGGCTGTCACCATCCGCCTTCACCCCGTGTCCCCCCCCCACCCCCCCCGACACGCGCGACCCCGCGTCACCTCCACGTATGTGCGGGGGAAGATGCCGACGCGGCCGCGGTGTTCGCCCCGCAGCCAATTGGCGTCCACGGCGCGGTGCAGCAGCACGACGTCCCCCCGGCGCAGCGACAGCTCCCTGCCGGCAGCGCCCAGCATGGCGGGCGCCCAGCGGCCCCGTCCCCACGTCCCCAACCCCGGGTGGCACCGGGTCACCCCGACCCGACGTCCCCGGGTGCCCCCACCCCCGTATCCTCAGATGTCCCCCACCCCGCGTGGCACCCGGCGGTCCCAATCCCGGATGTCCCCGACCCCCTGTGGCGCCTGGTGTCCCCAGCCCCACATCTCCCCAGCCCCACGTGTCCCCAGGTGTCACCCACCTCATATCCTCAGATGTCCCCAACCCCACGTGGCACCCGGTGTCCCCAACCCCACATCCCCAACCCCAGGTGGCACCGGGTCACCCCAACCCAACGTCCCCAGGTGTTCCCAGGTATATCCTCCCCCATATCCTCAGATGTCCCCAACCCTGAGTGGCACCCAATTGTCCCAATCCCAGATGTCCCCAACCCCAGGTGCCCCCAGGTGTCCCCAACCCCAGGTGTCCCCAGGTGCCCCCAACCCCACATCCCCAGCCCCACATGTCCCCAGGTGTCCCCAACCCCATATTCTCAGGTGTTTCCAACCCCAGGTGTCCCCGGGTGTCCCCAATCCCAGGTGGCACTGAGTGTCCCAATCCCACATGCCCCCAATCCCACACGTCCCCAACCCTGAGTAGCACCAGGTCACCCCAACCCAACGTCCCCAGGTATCCCCAGCCCCACACGTCCCCGACCCCACATCCCCAGCTGCCACCATGGTGACACGGGGACAGACCTGGGGGACTCAGCACGGAAGTCAAACTTGAGGCGCGCGGCCGCCATCTATGGGGCACAGAGCGGTGCTGGTGGGGTTTGGGTTGGCAATGGGGCCTCCCCCCCCCCCGGCCCCATAGCGGACATTTCCTCACCTGGGCTGCACCGCGGGCGGGCGCTGCGGGCGTCCCCAAATCCACTGCGATGGGGAGGGTGGGGGGCGGGGGGGGCTCTGCAAAGGGACACCAGGGGAGGGGGGGGGCTGCAAAGCGGTGCCACGGGGGGTGACAGCGGGGGGTCGTGGGGGGGTCTCACCTCTGCTGCTCTGCTCCATGGACCCCCCTGTCCCCTCCTGCTCCATGGGGACAGCGGCGCGGCCCTGCAGCCCATGGGGGGACAATGCGCTCCTGGGGGGGGACGACAACAGTAGGGGTGAACTGCCACCCTGTGCCCTCCCCCCAACAACTACCGCCCCATGGGTTGAGCGATGGGGGGCTTTGGGGGGGGGGGGGCACAGTCTGTGCAGGGAAGGAAGTGTGGGGCAGGGAGAGGTGTGGGGCAGAGCAGGATGGGTGGGGGGGGGGCTGGCTGATGGGTAAGTGCGCCCCCACTGCCCTTAAAGAGCCCCAGTGCGCCCCATAGCGCTGCGGGTTTGGGGTTGTTTGGGGTTTGGGGGTTTGAGGTCAGCGATTCTTTGGGGTTTGGGGGTTGTGGGGCCGTACTCACAGCGGTGCAGTGGGGGTCGGTGATGCTCTGTGGGTGCTGTGGGTGCTGTGGGTGCCGCGGGCAGTGGGGCACTGTGGGGCAGCCGGGGTGGGAATCCCATGTTGGACGGCACCGAACCGCCCCATGTGCCACCCAGCACTGTGCACATCTGGGCACACATCTGGATGTGCACATCTGGACACACCCCCCTCCATCCCCTCCGGCCGCCCCACAGCGCTGCCCCATAGCGCTGCCCCATAGCGCTGCCCCATATAGCGCTGCCCCCAGCCCCGCTACCCGCTGCGGCCGCTCCATGGCACGAATGTCCTCATCCAGTTCAGCGCTCAGCTGCTCCAATTCCTGCTGCAGCTGCACCTGGGAGGGCAGCACATTGGGGTCACCCCACAGGGCACAGCGTCCCAAAACCACCCCATAGGGCACCACATCCCAAAGCCACCCCACAGGGCACAGCATCCCAGGGTCACCCATTAGGGCACCGCATCCCAGAGTCATCTCACAGAGCATCACATCCCACATCACCCCATAGAGCAGTGCATCCCAGGGTCACCCCATAGGGCTCCACATCCCAGGGTCACCCCACATAGCATCACATCCCAGGGTCATCCCATAGGGCATCACATCCCGGGGTCAGCCCATAGGGCAGCGGGCTTTGGGGTCACCCCATAGGGCGCCGGGGGTGGCACCGTGGTGTGGGGCAGCTCCGTACCTCGATGGGCTGCACTGCAGGCACAGCTCCTGGGGGCTGCGGAGGGGATACGGGGTCGTGGCGCGCAGACCCCACACTTTTGTGGGGTGCCCCATTGCGAGCTCCCACCTGCCCACGCTGTGCCGGCACCGGGCCCGGCTCGTAGTCAAAGATGCTGCCTGGCTCTGCGGTGTCACCGGTGTCGCCCCATGGGGCCCTGGGGGGCAGCGGCCACTGAGCCCCCCCCCATGTGCCACACAGCCCCCACCCCACCCAGAGCAGCGCTCACCGCTCCGAGCCGTTGGGCAGCGCCGGAGGATCCAGGGGTGGTTCAGATCTCTGTGGAACTGAGGTGGGGAGAGTGGGGGGTGGGGTGGATGGGATGGATGGGATGGGATGGATGGGATGGATGGGATGGGATGGATGGGATGGGATGGGATGGGATGGGATGGATGGGATGGATGGGATGGATGGGATGGATGGGATGGGATGGGATGGATGGGATGGGGTGGATGGGATGGATGGGATGGATGGGATGGATGGGATGGATGGGATGGGATGGATGGGATGGATGGGATGGATGGGATGGGATGGATGGGATGGATGGGATGGATGGGATGGATGGGATGGATGGGATGGGATGGATGGGATGGATGGGATGGATGGGATGGATGGGATGGGATGGATGGGATGGATGGGATGGGATGGATGGGATGGATGGGATGGGATGGATGGGATGGATGGGATGGATGGGATGGATGGGATGGGATGGATGGGATGGATGGGATGGATGGGATGGATGGGATGGGATGGATGGGATGGATGGGATGGGATGGATGGGATGGATGGGATGGATGGGATGGATGGGATGGGATGGATGGGATGGATGGGATGGATGGGATGGATGGGATGGATGGGATGGGATGGATGGGATGGATGGGATGGATGGGATGGATGGGATGGGATGGATGGGATGGATGGGATGGGATGGATGGGATGGATGGGATGGATGGGATGGGATGGATGGGATGGATGGGATGGATGGGATGGATGGGATGGATGGATGGGATGGATGGGATGGATGGGATGGGGTGGGATGGGATGGATGGGATGGATGGGATGGATGGGATGGGATGGATGGGATGGGATGGATGGGATGCAGGCACTGTGGGGTCCCACACAGAGCGGGATGCCCACCTGTAGCGCAGCGCGGTGTGTCCCACTCTGGTTCTACAGAAGGAAGAGAAGGGGCTGAGTGCTGCCACGCCGTGCTGTGCCGTGCCGTACGGTGCCATGCAGCGCCATGCAGCGCCCGGCTCTGCTCACCCGGCAGCTTGCCGTGGATCTGCTGGAACATGCTGCGGTACCAATCTCGGGGCCGATCCACGCTCTGTGGGGCGCAGTGGGGGGGTGAGGAGGGGTCCGGGGCTGCAGTTTCCCCTCCCCCCCCCCCCCCCCGTCCCCACTCACGGAGCGCGAGGCCAGCGGCAGACCCGTCTCATCCACCGGCCCGATGCCGTCGTACTTCACCCAGCGCCGCCGGCCGTCCTCCGTCCACGTGGCCGGGCAGCTCGGGGGGGGCGCAGCGCCCTCCATGGGACCCGGCTGGGGGGGGGGGGGGGCGGGGAGGGGCCGATGGGTGCCTGGGGGTCCCGGGGTGATCAAGCCTGGTACTGGGTGTTGGCTGCGGGTGAGGAGGGCCAGGGGGTCCCACGGGAGGCCCCGGACATCCCCGGTGGGGTCCCATGGGGGTCCCTGAGCAACCCTAACGGGGTTCCCATGGGTGGCCCCAATGGGGTCCCATGGGTGGTCCTGAACGTCCCCAGTGGGGGTCCCATGGGTGGTTCTGAGCCACCCCCAGTGGGATCCCATTGATGTTCCTGGACATCCCCCAACGGGGTCCCACGGGTGTCCCTGAGCACCCTTGCTGGGGGTCCCATGGGCGTTCCCATTGGGGTCTCATGGGTGTCACCGGACATCCCCCAATGGGGACCCTGGGCTGTCCGGAGCGGCCTCAGTGGGGGTCCCACGGGTGTCCCCATTGGGTCCCACGGGTGTCTCCGGGTGCCGCATCCCCGCGCGGTGCGGGGCGGCGCCCCCCGGGTGCAGTTCGGGTGCGTTCGGTTCGGGGGCGGCCGCGATAACGGAGCCAGCAGCGGGAGCCCTCCGTGCCGCCCCTCCGCAACCGACGGCTCGGGGTGGGGGCCCAAAAAGCCCCACCCGAAGGGAAAACCCCGCCCGGAGCGGAACGGGACGAAGCGCTTCCCCGCCCCGCAGAGCAAACACGGGGGGGGGGGGCGGAGCGGGCAGAGCGCAGCGCGTGAGTCACGGCGGGGTGGGGGCACCCACGGGACGGGACGGGACCCCCCCGGAACCCGCGGCCTCGGGCACCGCGGGGCGGCTCCGGCGCTGCTTCGGGGCGGCTCTTTGGGGTTGGGGGTCCCTCGTGCCCCGGCTCGCCCCGTCCCGGCCCACCCCCCCCCCCGACGTCGCCACGTCGCGCCCCTCGGGGACCCCTCGGTGCGGGTTCACCCCCCCAGCAGGGCACAGACCGCCCTTCGCCCCGATAACCCCGCGCCCTGCCCGCACCCCCCCGGTCCCGCAGCCGCCCCCCCGCCCCCATTCCCGTGTCCCGCACCTCGCGGGGCGGAGCGGACAGCGGAAAGGCCGCGCTCCCAACCTCGCTCCGGGGGCCCCGAAGCTCGGCAGCCCCACCCCGCCCCCGGGACCCCCCGACCGCCCCGCGCTGAGCTCCCGCACAGCCCGCACCTTTTGGGGCCGCCCGCCCCGCGCGACCCCCGGCCCGCACCCACCCCGCTCCGCTGCCGTCCCGTTCCGCGCTCGCGGCGACATTCCCGGGCCGGGATCCCGGAGCGGAGCCAAGCGCTGAGCTCAGCCCACGCCCCGCACACGCGCCCGCTGACGCTGCGGGGACAGCCCGGCCCCACCGCACCGCCCCGCACCGCCGGCTCTGGGGCACAGCGGGGAAACGGTCCCCGAGCCCAACGCTGGGCTGTGGGCAAAGCGGCCCCATCCCCATCCCATCCCCATCCCCATCCCATCCCCATCCGTCCCAATGGGGTTCTCCTCGCCGGGCTGGGGGCTCAGGGGTTTGGTTGGGGTGAGGGGAAAGGGGTCCCCAACTCCAGCATTGGGTCAAGGCCACCACGGTCTCATCCCCACCCCATCCCCCTCCATCCCAATGCGGTTCTCCTTGCTGGGCTGGGGGCTCAGGGGGGTGACTGGGGTCGGAGTGGAGAAAGGCGGTTCCCGACTGCCACACTGGGCCATGGCCAACGTGGTCCCATCCCATCCCATCCCCATCCCCACCCTATCCCATCCCCAACCCCATCCCACCCCCATCCTATCCCATCCCCATCCTATCCCACCCCATCCCATCCCATCCCCACCCCACTCTGTGCTGTCCCGTCCCATTCCCACCCCATCCCCTCGAATGCCCCCCAACGAATCACAGCGGAGCCGAGCGACTGCATCAAGTCCCGTCTTGTTGGGTTTTTGTGGGGTTTTTTCTTTTCCCCCCCTTTTTTTGATCCTTTTTCCCCTCCTCTCTCCTCAAAGATGACTCCGGATCGACACCAAAGACGGCTCCAACAAAACCCGAAGTTATATTAAATAATTCCTGCCAATAAATAACATTGCCACCGCTGGTGGTTGGTTGGGGTTTGGGGTTTGTTCGGTTTTTTTTCCCTTCCCTTTTAACAGAGCTAAAAAATAAAAATAAAACAAAATAAAAGCAAGAAATAAAATAAAATCCAATCCGACACAAAGGAGGCTCCAAGCTATGGGGGGGGGGGGGATGGGGGCTGCTGTGCACTGAGACCCCCCCAGCCCGGCGCTGCCTCCCCTCCCCATCGCATGCAGCTCTGCTATCACATGCAAACACCCAAATGGGGGGCAGCCCCCCGCGCTCCCTTGGGGGGTTGGGGTGGGGGGGGATGTGGGGCTGGGGGGGGGCAGAGCTTCCCGTATCCTCCGTGTGTCCCATGGGCTCCTCCACACACGGATCCCCACGCGGAACCCCAGTGAGCGCTGCGGCCCCAAAGGGTGCAGGCAGCGATGGGGGAGGGCCCCAAAAAGGATGAATGGGGGTGGGTGAGTAGGAAGGGGAAGGGCTTCAAAAAGATGCAAGGGATCCCAAAACGATGCAGCTGGAGTGAGGGGGGGGGGGGATCCAAAAGGACCCCAAAGAGATGGAGTGGGGGGATCCAAAAGGACCCCAAAGAGATGGAGTGGGGGGGATGCAAAAGGACCCCAAAGAGATGGAGTGGGGGGGATGCAAAAGGACCCCAAAGACATGGAGTGGGGGGATCCAAAAGGACCCCAAAGACATGGAGTGGGGGGATCCAAAAGGACCCCAAAAAATGAAGGTACCCAAAAAGATGGAGATGGGATGGGGGGATCCAAAAGGAGCCCAGGAAGATGCAGGTGGAGTGGGGGGGGGGGATCCAAATGGAAGGACCCCAAAAAAATGAAGGACCCTGAAAGAATACAGATGGGATGGGGGGATCCAAAGTGGAGGATCCCAAAAGGTGGAGGATCCCAAAAAGTGGAGGATCCCAAAAAGACCTATGCGGAGTGGGGAATCCAAAGGGAGGGACCTCAAAAAGATGCAAAGGATCCCAAAAAGATGCAGATGGGAGAGGTGGATCCAATGGGAAGGACCCCAAAAAGTGAAGGACCCCAAAAGAATACAGGTGGGATGAGGGGATCCAAGGTGAAGGACCCCAAAAGGTGAAGGACCCCAAACGAATACAGGTGGGATGGGGTATCCAAAAGGACCCCAAAAAATGAAAATACACAAAAAGATGGAGATGGGATGAGGGGATCCAGAATGAAGGACCCCCAGAAGGATGCCTGTGGGGTGGGCGATCCAAAGGGAAGGACCCCAAAAAGATGGAGTGGGGGGGGATGCAAAATGAAGGTACCCAAACAGCTGGAGATGGGATGGGGGGGATCCAAAAGGAGCTCAGGAAGATGCAGACGGAGTGGGGGCGGGGACCCAAAGGGAAGGACCCCAGCGGGATGCAGGTGGGTCGGGGGATGGGAGCGCTGCCTCCCCGCTCCAATTTGGGGTCCCAGGGCTGCACTCAGCGGGGCTGAAGGCCGGGGATCACAGAGAGCAGCAGCAGGCCGGGCAGTGCCAGGCTGCGGGCCGACACGGAGCGGGACCACCGACCCGCAGCGCCTGGGGGGGCCGCGCAGCACAACGCCCTGCAGGCACGCGCCCTGCAGCTGGACACGAGGGCTGCTTCCTCGACTTCAGAGGAAAAAGAAAAGGGCTATTTTATATATATATATATATATATATATATGTGCATGTGTGTATATACATATATATATATACGAAACATAAATTAAGAACCAAGAAGACAGAGCGGTCACCTGTCGTACATGCGGATGGGAGCGCGGCGGTGCCTCCGGCTGAAAGCTGCTCCCTCCCCACCCCCCCCTTCCCATCCCCTCCCCCCCACCCCCCCCCAAATCCCAAATATCAATAAATAAATAAAATCCGTGGGGCGCTGCGGGCGCCGTTAGGGGCTCTTCTTGCCGTTGTTCTTGTCGGCAGGGCTGGGGGTGGGGTGGAGGTGCAGCGCTCCGTCGGCGTGCAGCGAGTCCCGGCGCGGCGGCATGCGCTCGTTGATGCGGTCCAGACCCCGAGCCTCCTCGAAGCTGCGGATCTTGTGCTGCGGGGAGAAGCCCCGGATGGCTGCAGGGAGGGGAGAGAGGCCGGAGGGGGGGGGGGATCACAGAATGGCCTGGAAAAGGACCGCAGTGATCATCTGGTTCCAACCCCCCTGCTGCGGGCAGGGCCGCCAACCAGCAGCCCAGGCTGCCCAGAGGACCCGCAGGGTGCCACAGGGATCCATAGGGTGCCATTAGGATCCATAGGGTGCCATTAGGATCCATAGGGTGCCATTAGGATCCATAGGGATCCACGGGGTGCCAGCATCGCAGAATCACAGAATGGTCTGGGTTGAAAAGGCCCACAATGCTCATCTGGTCCCAACCCCCTGCTGTGTGCAGGGCCGCCAACCAGCAGCCCAGGCTGCCCAGAGCCACATCCAGCCTGGCCTTGAATGCCTCCAGGGATGGGGCATCCACAGCCTCCTTGGGCAACCTGTTCCAGTGCGTCACCACCCTCTGCGTGAAAAACTTCCTCCTCACATCCAACCTAAACCTGCCCTCAGTTTCAAACCATCCCCCCTTGTCCTATCACTGCCCACCCTCACAAACAGCCGTTCCCCCTCCTGTTTATTGCTCCCTTCAAGTCCTGGATGCCCACAATGAGGTCTCCCCGCAGCCTTCTCTTCTCCAAGCCAAACCAGCCCAGTTCCCTCAACCTTTCCTCACAGGAGAGCTGCTCCAGCCCTCTGACCATCTCGGTGGCCTCCTCTGGACCCGCTCCAAGAGCTCCACGTCCTTCCTGTGCTGGGGGCCCCAGGCCTGGACGCAGCACTGCAGATGGGGCCTCACAGAGCTGCGTGGAGGGGGACAATCACCTCCCTGTCCCTACTGGCCACCCCTTCATTAAGGACCCCCAAGTCCTTCCCCCCAGGGCTGCTCTGGAGGAGATCTTCCCCTCTGTATGAACACCTGGGATTGCCCCGACCCAAATGCAGCACCCTGCACTTGGCCTTACTGAACCTCATGAGGTTCTGGTGGGCCCACTTCTCCAGCCTGTCCGGGTCCCTCGGACGTGCCGAGGGCGCCACCACTCGATGCCATCGTGCGTCACTGATGGAGATGCTGAACGTGTGGGGCTGGGGGGGGTGGGATGCAGGCAGGGATGGGCTCCGCTGTGCTGTATGGCTGGGGAGGAGGAACCCAAAGGTTTGGGGGCAGAAGGGGGGGATCCGTGCAGCCCACGCAGCTGCTCACCGTCCCTGCACCAGAACACATCCCGGCAGCTTTCGGTGCCAACAAACCCGCACGGCAACAAAGCAACACAGCCGCAGTGCTCAGAGCCCAGCGTGGCGACGGCAGCAAACCCAGCAAACACACGCAGCTCTTCTGGCACCAGCAGGAGGTGCAGCCCGTGGGGAGACCCCCAACCTGGCAGCAAACCCTCAGGGGGCAAACGCCTCCCCAGTGCATGAATGGGGGGGGGGGGGGGGAAGAAACAAAGAGGGGTCGTGCCAAATATTTCTGCAAGGATCGGGCCGGTTTGCAAGCCAGCTTCCAGCAGCCTGGATGGGAAGGGCCTCTCTGCGCAGGGAGCTGCCCTCCTGCGTCAGGGTGTTACTTCCAGGGGGAGGACGGAGCTCCTCAGAGCTGGGAGCACCCGGCCCACCTGCGGGGAGCAGAGACGCTGAGGGCACCGCGCAGCCCGCTCTGCGCCACGGCCCTGGGGCTGGGCGTGCTGCAGGGATGGGCTCTGCGGAGGATTTGGGGCTGGCAGCGCTGAGCTGAGGGGCACAGAATGCAATACAGAGCCAAACCCCGGGGGTTGGACACCTCCTGGTGATGCCAGAGCCGAGGGAGCCCGGGAAGCTCTTTAGGATGCACACAGACACGCACGCACACACTTTGGGTCTCTCGGGCCATACCTTCCCGTGCCTCTACAGCTTCTACTGTGGCTGCAATACAGAAGAAGAGTGGCATGCAGAAATGGAGACAGAAAAACAATAAGAGCAGCAGTGAGTGATCCAACATCAGCGCTGAGCCCACAGGGAGGAAGGGGACAGAGCAGAGCGGGACCCCCCCCGGAACCCCAGAGGGCAGCAGGGAGCAGAGAACTGAATCCTAACCCCGAAGAACGGGGCTGGCGCTTCCGACGCCCTCAGCTCCGCCTACGGGAGCGCGGCCACGCGGTGCGGCACAGCCGAGCTCCAGCAGGGCGCTGCCTCGGCCCTTCCAGACCCCGTTCCCACCCCCAAACGCGGCACTTTTTGCTTTGGATGCGATGCAGAGGAGCGGTGCGGGGGGTGGCGCATCGTGGCTCTGCATTTGGTGGCTCAGTGGGGGTCAGGGGGCTGTGGGGGCAGGGAGCAGCGTCTGCAAAGGGAAACCCCCCAGGGCGGGTCCGGCCCAGCGGGGTCTCAGCGCACCCAGGCCCGGAGCAGCGGAACCTCCTGTGCTGCGTCTCCTGAAGGGGCTGGTGGTCGGGGGGGCAGCAGCTGGGCAGCGGGAGCGCTTCATGGCTGCAGCACAGCGTGGGCTGCGCTCACAGCGCAGGGGAACGAATGGAGGAGCAAACAGCACACGGCCGGGCTGCGTGCTCATCACTGCCTGCAGCTCCCAGGCAGCCCCCGCACCCCCACCAGCACTGCGAATCCCCCCCCACCCCCAGGGCTGAGCCACCCCCTGACCCCCAGCGCCCGACCGCAGCCGAGCGACGCGTGGGGCAGAGCCAGAGCTGCCATTGGGGCGCAGCGCCGTACTCACCCGTCTGCAGGGTCTGCCTCCCCCCGGAGAGCACACCCAGGGGCAGGGTGCCCGTCGGGGTCAGGCCCTTCAACGTCAGCACGCTCTCACTCTCCTCTCTGCAAAGGAAGGCGGTGCAGCGTCAGCGGGAGACGCAGACGGGATATCAGCGGGGATGGACGTAGTCCCGCGCTGAGCACGGGGCTGATGTCTGGGCTCCCCAAAACACAACCCCACCGTGCAAGGGCGGCCCACCCGCAGCAGGGAAGCAGCGCTGAGCCCCTGCCCGGCTCCTGAGAGCAACGAGACAGCGCTGGGCTGCGCCCTCACCGAAGGACGGAGAAGACGCGCGCCATCTTCCCAATGGCTCGGATCTTGTTCCTGATGATCTCCTTGCGGACGGTCGTCCCACCTGAGGGAGAAAAGAACACAGCCCCAGCATGTCTCACAGCCCCGCAGGGCGCAGGCAACGCCAGCATGGAGCCCCCGTCCGCCTCCAGGAGAAGAACTCATGGATTACGGTCCGGAGAGAGGACAGCACCGGGGATGGCGTGGGGGGACACCAAGGAGATGGCACACGGACCCAGAGCTGTGCGGAGGGGAGGGCGGCTGGGCAGGGGAGCAGCTCGGGGTGCTGGTGTGAAGCTGGCCGGGCTCGATGGCACCACACAGGACGGGACACAAACGGCACAGCCACGCGGACACAGCAAGGCACACAGCGGGCTGCAGCGCCGCGCCGGGAGCCGGCATGGAGGGGCTGCGCTGCGCTTCTGCCACACAGACCCGACATGGGGGGGGGGGGCGGGGAAAAAGCATGGAGGGGAACTGAAAACAAACAGAAACCAGAGTCAGAGGGGGGAACAAATACATCTCCTCTCAGCTGAGATTCTCCACGTGGCCCAAATACACATCAGGACAGGACAAGGCGAACCGGAGCTCTGACATGCACCGATGGCTCAGCCATGCACTACGTGGCTGCATTCAGAAGTCAGAAACGTGGCCCCGGCCCTCGGGTTCCTGGAGGAACGCGGGAGGGTTAAGAACACGCAGCGCTCGTGTTAAAACTGGGAGGGGATGGCCAGACTGCCCGACCGCAGTCAGCTCGTCAAGTCCACTCGAGGAATCTGGTGGCACAGGCAGTGAGAATTAAGCCGGCAGCGAGTTCTAGCTGGGTACCTTTCTGATAGCTTGAAATGTAGTGATCTTCAGGGAGAGGAGACACCAAGAAACAGGGAGATGGAGACAGAGATAGAAGAAACAAATTTAATCCTCATGGGAAGGGAGAAAGGAAAACAAAAACCAAAACACAAAAACACGACAGCAAAACGGAATGCGACGGGAGCAGCGGGTTGAGGTCAATGCGGCGGCGGAGCGCAGAGCTGTTCCACCCCATCTGCACCCGTAACTGCAGAGCGCTGCGGTGGAGCTGCAGCGGATGGGGGTGGGATGGGGGCTCCGCTGTGCAGGGCTTTGAACCGGGGTGGGGGGAAAGAACGGCTGGGGATGCGGGCAGTGAGGAGCGGGAGGGGATCCCACAGCTGCTGGCGAGCGCACGGAGCACGGAATGGAACTCAGCTCCACGGGGATTCCATTGCAAAGGGGGGGGATAATAATAATAATAATAATAATAATAATAATAAAAACAAAGGCGTCCTACCCACGGCTGCACACAAAGGGGTGGGATGGCTGCACAGCACTGCGCCCCACAGCCCCGGCTCTGAGCCACAGCTCTCACCTTCCAGCGTCTCATCGCCGTCCGAAATCAGCTCGTCGTCAGAGCAGATGTTGAGGATGTTAACGAGCATCTCGGTGACTGCAAGAAGCACAGATGGGGTCAGGGGGCCGCAGGGGAGCCTGGGGGGGGGGTTTCAAGTGGGCTGGTCTGCATGTGGCCACAGCAACACACAGCAGCTCCAGCACAACAGAGCAGCACGGGGGGACCAGCCGGGAAAAGCTTTGTGCGGTTATCACCATGAGAGCTGCACCACCCCACAGCGCGTGGAGCCCCAACGCCCCAGCACTTCCCACATCCCCTGTGCCCTATGGGATGGGCTCCCAATGGCCGCTTGGCTCCTCTTACCCTTCTCCCCCACAAAAGGCAGCGACCACGTGAAGACGTCCATGAAGTTGGGGAGCCAGTAGGGGTGCGGGGAGCAGTTGAACTGCCGGATGTTCATGACGTTGTTCTCATACTTGAGGACGGCAGCTGGGAGAGAGCGAGGACACAGCGTGCGCTCACGGGCTGCACCGCGCTAACGAAGCCCTTCGGTCATTAGGATGAGCTGGACCGAGCTGCGGGGTTCATCAGCTCATCTATCGATGCCGTTTCATAAAAGCCACGTCTGGGTGAACCACGACGAGCCCTGGAGGCGAGCAGGGAGCCGCAGCGAGGGGCAACGCTGCCATTCCCCGCGGGGCGTTGGGGCAGAGGGGCTGCAGCCCACCCACGCCAGCGGCTTCTCCTCCAACGAGCGCCCGGCTCGACCAGAGCATCGTCCCCAGTGTGACACCTAACGGCCGACAGCGGGTCACAGCACCGCCAGCTCGGCACCCGCAGCTCCTCATCCTGTGCGACCGACCAGGGATTCCCAGCGGCGCCACAGCGGCACGGCCACCCGGAGACCCGCCCAGCCTTACCCTTGTTGTTATAGACGTCTAGGTAATTTGGTGCAGAGAAGATGGTGATCAAGGAGGGAAAGCCCGTGGTCTGGCTCTTCCTGTACATTCGGTACCTGAGGAAGAGGCGAAGGCTGAGCACCGCCGCGCTGGGGCAGCGCAGCACGGAGGGGACGCCGAGCACCCAAACCTACCCCGCGTCCTGGGCTTCGTGAGCGCGGATTACTGAGAGCAAGCTGTTGTTCTGCAAAAAATCACAAACTGCAGGATAACTGCAAAACAAAACCACACGTGGGTTAGCATGGAGCACAGCACGGCCGGTCGCAGCCCGGCGGCGCCCACCTGCCCAGGGCAGCACGGATCACACAGCAACGGGCTGCCGAGCGCCCCGTGGGACCAACCCTGGGGCCACGTTCCCCCTCCAGCAGTTTGCTGGCACCGCTGCCCCCCTTTTAGAGAGGAATGATCACCGCCCCCAGCCCCCAAACGCTCGGGCACAAGGAGAGAGAAAACCTTCTGGTCATCCAGGATGGGAGGGAACGGCCCCGCGTGGCACAGGGGGGGCTCAGGTTGGATGTGGGGAAAAGCATCTCAGAAAGGGAGGGGAGGTGGGGGGGGGGTCACCATCCCTGCTGTGTCCCAGAGCTGTGGGGCCGCAGCACGTGGGGGGTGGGTTGGGGGTGGTGACCCGAGATGACCTCCGTGACCTCAACCTGAGGGGTCGTTTCCCCCCCCCAGCGCTCACCTATAGAAATAGGAGCAGCCCCGCACGGTGTTGTGGGCAAAGTGCTCCACCGACTTCTCGTTGCCGTAATCCTCCGACGGGTCGGACCACAGCAGGTCGCACATGGGCCCGAAGGCGGGGGGCTCCTTGAACCTGTCTAACTGAAGGATGCACAGCGCCTCAGGGCAGCGCCGGGGCGCCGAGCCTCGCAGCCACCCGCGTGCACTGCCCCCCCCATAAGGATCCGCAGCCCCAGCACGGCAGCCCCAACCACGCATCAACCGCGCCATTAATTGCACGCCGCGCTCCTGGCTGCATCCAAAGCAGGGCTGGCCCCGGGGCTGCACCCCACGACTTACTTTCCTAATGTCGTCCAGGCAGGTGATTTCTGGAGACAGCCCCCCGTGGACGCACAGGAACTGCTGGTTGAGGAGGGCGGCGAGAGGAAGACAGTCAAAGGTGTCCATGCAGGCGTCGTACACCCGCTCCGAGTACTTGATTCGACCTGGGGGGCACAGAGTCAGCCTGCGTGGCCAAGGCTGGAAGCGGAGCTCGCCTGCTCCTCCTCGCAGCCCAGCCTGCACGGAGCCAGGAGCACAGAGCACAGCTCTGATCCAACTCGACCCCTACCCTAACTGCAACCGCTACCCCAACGGCAGCCCCAGCCCTACCCAACGTCAACCCCAAGGTCAACCCCCAACCTCACCTCAAACCCAATCCCAGCGTCAACCCCACCTTAACCCCAACGTCATCAACAACCCCAACCCTAGCCAATGTCAACCCCACCTTAATGCCAACCCCAATGTCAACCCCACCTTAACCCCAAGGTCAACCCCGATGTCAATCCCCAACCTCACCTCAAACCCAACCCCAACGTCAACCCCACCTTAACCCCAACGTCAACCCATAACCCCAACGTCAACCCCCTACCCCAAACCCCAACCTCACCTCAAACCCAACCCCAACCCCCAAAATCAACCCCGCCTTAACCCCAACATCAACCCCGATCCCAATCCCCAACCCCACCATCAACCTCAACCCCAACCCCACCGTCGACCCTAACCCTGAACCCCAACCCCAGCCCCATCCTCAACCCCGGCCCCACCCCACAGACCCCCAGCCCACACTGCCCACCGCTGCGACTCACACTCCTGCTTGAAGGTGAAGTACTCTGTCAGGTGCCTGCACTCGTGGTTCCCTCGCAGGAGGAACAGCGTTTTGGGATGGTTTATCTTCAAGCTCCATAAATACAGCACGCACTGCAAGAAAGGGAAGGAAGGGGTGAGGGGACGCCATAAAAGCCCACCGCGGGGGCTCGTGGCCGCAGGCTGCACCACGCGCTGCTGGGGGATGCCTGGGGAGGAGCCCTGACTGCAGCCCAGCCCCACACGCAGCTGCAGATCTCGGGGCTGCAGCCCCACGGAGCAACCGCTGCCCTAAATAGGAGCACAAACGGGGTCAGACGCAGCAGCAGGCAGCTCCAGCTGTGTGTGCAGGCGGCAAAGACGAGGCCTCATTGCAGCGGGTAAGGGAGGGACGCTCCCACAGCAACACCCCGAACGATGCTGCGACGGAAAGCTCCCACCCGCAGCTCTGCCCCGTGCCGCTGAGGTCTCGATTCCAGCTTCAGTCGCCGCACAGAAGGCAGCGAGTTGAAGCCCGGCTAAATTACGGTTGTGCAGTTCTTAATTAGGCGGCGCTCGTGCGTCCCCTTTTAATTGGATTCCAAAAAGCGATCTGGCGAAGGCGCGCAGCACAACCGCTCCGTCCCCGGCGATGCACAGACTGCATTCCTGCTCACTGCACGAGCGCGCTCCGTGCCCCACAGCGCGCCCTGGGATGGCACAGATCCCTCCTGCAGGAGCACGGATGCAGCCGGAAGCCACGCAGCGCACGGCCGCTTTGCAGGAAGCGCCGCCCCCCTGCGGGGAAGCCCCCAGCCCCACGCCTCCCCATGGAGACACGCAGCAGCTCTGCCTCCCCTTGCACTGACAGCCACCGGAGATCAGAGCCGTCAGCCCTGCGCCGCCGCACAGCCCAGCGTTCAGCTGCAGGCGGGTCCTACCTGGGCAGCACCTCAAATGCACGCTGCAAGGACCTGACCTCGGCGTGAGCTGCAAGGGTGGGATACAGGGCCAGATGCAGCCTGAGGGGGGTCAGTGCAAAATGCAGCCCGAGGGGGGGGGTCTGCATGGAATGCAACCTAAGGGGGGTCAGCGCAAAACACAGCCTAAGGGGGAGTCGGGGCAAAAGGCGACCTAAAGGAGGTCAGCGTGACAGCAGCCTGAGGGGGGTCTGCATGCCACGCAACCCAAGGCGGGGGGGGGGTCAGCGTAAAATGCAGCCTAAGGGGGGCCTGCATGGAATGCAACCTACGGGGGTGTCAGTGCAAAATGCAGCCAGAGGAACACGACGTCTGCCACGTGTGCCAGCTCCAGGTTCAGCCCCGCGGCTCACCTCTATGCTGAAGTAGCCCCTGTCCACGTAGTCTCCCAGGAAGAGGTAGCGGGTGTTGTTGGGTGATCCTCCCACCTCAAACAGCTTCATCAGGTCAAAGAACTGCCCGTGGATGTCACCGCACACTGGGGAGGAAGGAGAGCGCAAAGAGGGACGGAGTCAACGCTTGGAGAGCGGCCGTGCGGGGATGGACCCCGAGCCCACCCAGCCCTGCAGGGACGGACGCATCCACAGCAGCTCGGGGGAACCCCCAGCGTGGAGGACCTTGCGGGGCTCTGACCTGTGATGGGAGCCTCCACCTCAATCATGGTCTTCTCGTGCCGCAGGATGGCCGCGCCGTCGTTGATGATCTTCAGGGCTGCGTCCTCCTCCAGGCGGCCCTCCTTCACCAGGTGGCTCTTGAGGACGTCCAGGCGTGGTTTGCCATCCTCAAACACCTCCTTCAGCGTCAGCCGCTGCGTGGGGGGGAACGGCACGGCTGGGGGGGGGGGGGGGAAGGTGTGTGTGAGCAGCGCTGCCCAGCAACGCACCCGGAGCACCGCAGTGCACTGCGTGCGGGGCCAGGACCTCGAGCGGAACGGAAGTGCAGGGAACTGGAGGCCGTGTCAGATGGGAGCACCATCGGCTGTGCCCATCACCGCCCCAGGGCTGGGAGGAGGCTGAGCAGCCCCAGCAGGACCGGTGCTGGGCAGCGGGCTGAGATCGCAGCCAGACAGCCCAGGGACCCCCAGCGCACCCACGGCCACGGGGAGCCCCTGCTGCATCCCTGCTCAGCGAGGAGAAGCACCACACCAAAGGCATTCCAGCCCAGAGCCCAACGAGGCCACCGCGCAGCCCGCCCCCTCTGAGTGCCACCAGAGCAGCTCTCCGTCCGCAGACCCCAACACGAGAGCTGCAGCCCTCGCTGCAGACTGGGGTCCGTGCAGCAGCTGGGCAGGGGACGAATGGGGGCGGGGATGGTCCTCAGGTGCTGCAGCACACAGTGCTGGTGGCAGCACCAAAGGAAGCCAGAGAGCATCCCCAGGGCCCAGGGCAGAGCAGGGAACCCCCCTGGCTTCACAGGGACTGCGCCCAGCCCCGCTGCCCACCCAGCCCCGCTGCCCACCCCCCCGGGGCTGAGGGCAGGCTTAAGTCATTAGTGCTGTCAATGTGAGTAATCCCGTTAGCCAGCAGAACTCGTGCTAAGGGCTTTAGGCTGCAGGGCACAAGGAGCTGACACAAATGCCCACTGCGTGCTCCTCCGCAAGGTGCCCACCTCCTCCTGGGGCAATGCAGGCAGCGGCGCAGCACAGCTCCCTGCAGGGATGCAAAGGGGCCCAAATGCAGCCACAAGGGCCCCTCTGCTCCCACCCGCGCAGCAGCCACAGTGCTTTGCTCTGCACCAAACCGGCTGCTGCTCAGCTCCAGAGCTGTGCGACGGATTAAAGGGTCGGCTGCGCCCAAAGCAGCGCAGGGTGAGGAAGGGGACAGCACAGCTCAGCTGCAGAAAGGCCCCAATGCAGCACCCACAGGGGTCGGGTTCGCTGCTCCGGGAGCACAGAGGCACCTCCCAGCGCCGTGTGAACCCCTGCATGGGGAGCACGGCTTGTTTATGCACGGCACAGCTGCTGGGATGACTACACCGAGCGGCACGGCCGCATTCATGACTGAAAAAGGAGCTCCGAGGGCTGCGATGGCTGCTGGAAGGTGCTCACCCCGCACAGCACGATGCCAGCCGGGCTGCACGGCGCCGAGCTCACACGCACCCCGTGCAGCCCCACTGCACCCACGCAGGCACAAAGGCAAGGCAGCCTGCTGCTAACGGGTGGGTTTGGGGACAGAAAGGCCCTTCTTGGTGCTCTGACCAAGCCCCGACCCTCAGGCGCGTGACGAACGGTACAGACGGTCCCATCACCAGGCCTGAAGGCTGGGCAGGGTGGTCTGAGGGCTCAGGAGGAGCAGTGCTGGGGGCAGAAGGACCTGGACACGTGGAGCCGCCCAGCCCTCCGCTGAGAGCAGACGGGCACCTCCTGCGCTGCTGACGGACGCTCACTGCCAGCGCCTCCAGTGCCACTAATTGCACTCGTTAATTGCGGGAGCTCGCGGCCCCCCTCGCTGGATGCAGAGCACGCTGCAGGAGCGGATGCAGCGCCGGGGGGTCTGAGCAGCACACAAAGCACGCCTCGGTGGGACAGCCGGACCCCATAGGGCCAACCCTGCCCAGCTCCACGAGCTGCAGCCTCCTCCAAAGCGAGCTCAGCAAAGGGATGGGGGGGAACCCTGAGCTCCACCAGCTGCTCACACAGCACAGCGAGCTGACCGGGCTCTGCTAATTGCTCGTTAGCAGGGCACAGCGGTGCCCCAAGTGCAGGCTGCACGCTGCTCCCTCCCTCCTGCTGCTTAACAGCACCCAACGCCGCAGCCACGCAGCGCAGGGAACACCTGGAGCGCGGAAGGATCCCGGCCCAACAGAGATCCCCAGGGAACATCTTTAGATTAGCGGGCAGCTCTGCCCCCACCGGGACCCCGGGATTTACCTAAATAGCTTCTCCAGCTCGCTGCTCGGGGCTATTTTAAGCCAGCACCCTGCCCTACTTCCCCCAGCGCTGCGGAGCTGCAGGGCAGTGCTGGGCTCAGCGTCCCCACGCTGCTCTGCGCTGCTCTCGGAGGGAACGGCAGACGCGGCCCAGGCACACGGGGCTGTATCAGGATCACAGCATGGCTGGGTTGGAAGGACCTCAAGGATCACGAAGCTCCAACTCCCCCCGCCACAGGCAGGGCCACCAACCTCCACACTGAATACCAGCCCAGGCTGCCCAGAGCCACATCCAGCCTGGCCTCAACCACCTCCAGGGATGGACGGGGCACCCACAGCCTCTCTGGGCAGCTGTTCCAGCACCTCCCCACTCTCACAGTACAGAACTTCCCCCTGACATCCAACCTCGATCTGCCCTCCCTCAACTCCAATCCATTTCCCCTTGCCCTGCTGTTATCCCCTCTCAAAGAGTTGACTCCCCTCCTGTTTGGAGGCTCCCTTCAGGTCCTGGAAGGCTGCAATGAGGTCACCCCGCTGCCTTCCCTTCTCCACGCTGAACAAGCCCAGCTCCCTCAGCCTGTCTTCATAGCAGAGGTGCTGCAGCCCCCTGATCACCTTTGTGCCCTCCTCTGGACCCTCTGCAGCAGCTCCCTGTCTTTCCTGTACTGGGGGCTCCACAGCTGGATGCAGCACTGCGGATGGGGCCTCACAGGGCAGAGCACAGAGGGACAATCCCCCCCCGTCCCTGCTGCCACCCCTCTGCTGATGGAGCCCAGGATCCCATCTGCTTTCCGGGCTGCAGGAGCGCACTGCTGGCTCACGTTAAGCCCTGTAGGGCTGCGGTTACCACCAGCAAATAGAGGAAGTGCTGCGCTGGATTTCTGATTCATTTTTGCATGACCCCACAAGATGAGCGCCTCTCCCACAGCGCTCCCACTGCACAGGGGCTGCCGAGCACCCATGGGTGCCGCTCTCAGGGCTGGCAGACCCCCCCAGCCCCATGCAGGCACATCGCTGCCCCGTGACACACCACTCGCTTTCTCCAGCCCTTCTGTGCACCTTAACCCCAGTGGCACCAGGGCTGCCCCCCCCCCACAGCACCCCCACCCCGAGCCACCCCGCAGCCACCCCTGTCAGCTCCGAAGCGCCAACACCAAACCGGACGCAGCAATCACAGCCCTGCAGCCACGGCTGTGAGCTCCACCGCTGCTTCCCCCCAACAGCCACGGTGCCTTCCGCACCCCGGGCCCACCTGAGCCCCACACAGCCGCAAACCCACAGCGAGAATCAGCTCCGCAGCTGCGCCCAGAGCACCGCAGCGCCCCGCGTGTCTCCCCAGCGGGGATGGTGCCACGATCCTCCTGCCCCTCGCACCCCCGCTGCGCTACGCTGCACCTCCTGGCTGCGGCCAGAGCGCCGCTCTGCCCCGCTGCAGCTCACGGGTGCGACGCGCACCGGGCAGGCGTGCAGCCGTGCCCAGCCGCATGCACAAAGCGACCCTGCAGCCCACAGCTCCGCTTGCAACCGCCGCAGCACAACAAACCCTTTGCTCCGCAGCCCCACGTCCACCCTGCAGAAGGGGGTTCAGCACAGCCGGGCCGGGGGGCACAGCGGTGCCAAGGGACCCGCTCAGCTCACTGCTGCCTGCTCACCGCTGCGGCTCTCAGCGCGCCCCGAAGGCGGAGATCTGGGTCACAGAGTCACCCGAGCACCAGTTTGGGTGCCAGGCCAAAGCGAACGGCAGCACTGCTTCTCCCGACTTAATTACAGCTGCCATCCCTGCGGGGCTCCATAGGTGTACGTATGTAGGTTAGCCGTGGTTAAAGCTCCACATCCCCCCCCCCTTCACTGCAGGCGCTGAACGGAGCAGAACTGGCTTTTATCTCCAGCTTTCATTTATTCAGAACCCCAAAAGATGCCGGCGGTGCTCACGGCTGAGGAGGGAAACCCACCCCAAACCTCCCGGCCACGTTCGGAAGGCAGAAAGACACAAACAGCCCCCCCAAGGCAGCAGCAGCCCACCCTGAGGGGCCTCCACGCCACCCCACTGCGCTCTGCCTTCGTTAGAGGCCACGTTTAATTAACACGCCACATGTGACCGACCACATGACGGGCTGAAAGAAATCCCCTGGACCTGCAGGGAGGAGAGGTGGGGTGGCACCCCTGGGCCCATGACTTATGGGTCATGTCCACCTATGGAGCCGTGCCCACCCACGGGGCCACATGACATGAGCCCGCCCCCAGCGCGGAGCCTCGCACCTTAACGAATTCCTCTCCTCGTTAACTGCTTCTTCAGAGCGAGGAGCTGCCAGAGCAGCTGATGGGGGTGGGGGGGGTCACCCCCCACCGATAGAATCGGGGCAGGGGGATCTCACCCCCCTACCTCATACTGGGGGGGCACTGAGCACAGCCACGCTGCTCCCACCCCCCAGCCCATGGGGGTCCCATTCACTCCCAGCCCCTCCCCAGAGAGCAGGGATGCTGCCCAGCACCCCATTGCCACGGTAGGGCTGGGGGCACCCATTCCATACCCCTCACCCCCAATGCCCAGCACTCACCCCAACACCAGGGGTGCCCCCCAAGGCTCAAATCCGCCCTCTCCCCTTCAGATGCCTGTAATATGGAAATGCCCCCCCTTCCTCCAGGCTTCTCCGCTACGGATTCTGCCTTATAACCCCCCCCAACCCTAGAGACCAAGCGTCCCCTCACAGGGCTTCCCCCAACCCAGGGCTGCCCCCTCCAAAGCCAGGGAGCTCCCCCCCCCCACACCCAGACCTTTCCCCACAGAATCACGTGGAATCCCCCCCCAAAACAGGAGAGATCCGCCCCGGTAAGCAAGGCCGGCTCCCCCCAAACCCAGGCCTGCCCCCCCCGCACAACAGCGGCCCCCAAACCAGGGGTGCTCCCCTAAACCAGGGACTCCCCCACCCCACAGGAGGGATCCCCACACCAGGGCTCTCCCTCCCCCACCGCCTCTTCCCCCCCCCCACAAATAGCTCCCCCCCGACCCGCGCCCTCGGTGCCCCCCACGCCGGCAGGGGGCGCCCTCCCCGCCCCCGGCCCCTCACCCTTGACGATGCGCTCGGTGGTCGGCAGCTTATGGTGCCCGCGGCCTGACATGGTGGCGGCGCTACCGCCGGCCTCCCCCCTCCCCTCGCCGCGAAAGGAGGGGGCCGCGGGTGCTGCCGGCGGCGGAGCGGCCTTCGGGATCCGCTCGGTGCCTCAAGCGGCGGCTCCCCACCCCCTCCCCCCCTCTCCTCCGGCTACTGCGCAGGCGCCGCCCCTCCACCGCCCCGCATCGCTGCGCCTGCGCGCCATGTCACGTGTGCGCTCCCCCGGTCTCTTCCGGCCGCCATCTTGGAGGGGTAGGGGTTGTTGCTAGGCGACGCGCGGCCTGGCGCGGAGCGCGGCCCGCTGGAGGCCCCGCGCTGTGCCCGGCCCTCAGCGCATCCCCCGCCGCGCCTCGCGGGGCCGCCCGGCCCGGCCCACGGCTCCTTCCCCGCTGGGAGAGGGACAGATCAAAGCAAGACCACACAGTACTCAAAAATAAAACTGCCACCACACCCTTCTGGCAGCGCAGATGGGGAAACGGAGCGCGGGGAGAAGCAGATGGGAACCGCACAGCGCGTGTGCTGGGAAGGGAGGAACGCTGCAATAGGGGGGCTTTGGCTGAGGGCAAAGCGAGGGGTTCTGCAGCAAAAAGAGGAGGGGGCGGAGGGGGAGCCAACCCCCCCACCCGGGGTCAGAGAGCAGAACTGGATCCACGCCGCAGCCGCTTCCTATTTCCATTCTTCAAGAGGCGTTTATTTTAAGGGTGACCAGGTTTGTGCTCCGCAGCTGAAACGGGGTTTCTAAAAATGAGACGCGCGGCTCAGCGGCTCCCACTGTAAAAAGGAGCGGAGCGAAAAGGCAAAATATGGTTGGGGTTTTTTTTTTCCTTCTTCTTTTCTCCTTCTTCCTCTCCGTGCAGGGGAAGTGAGGACACGGCTGCGGTGTGGATTCAGCTCCCTCGTGTGAGCAGGAGAATACAGCACAGCTCCGAGCATCGCCCCGTCCAGCAAGACGCCAAAGGAAAAACAACAAAAGGAAATGGGAAAACAAAAAGGAGTTTCTTCGACTTTAAGGCAACCCCAGCAATGTGGGGCAGGGAAAGGACACGGCTCTGGGCCTGGGCTCTGTCCCATGGGAAAAACAGGAGCTGTCGGAGCTCCCACCCCCCCGCAGAGCACACCGCCATCCCCGCCAGTACGGAACATCTTTTATTGATGGAGTCGTACAAAGGACTTTGCAGCTCACACGACATAAAGTTACACTCTTGGTTTTCGACAACACCTGAGTTATTAAAATACTGAGATGGGGCTTGAGCTGCTAACTTGGGCACGGAAACAACGGGACAAATCCAAAGTCAATGCTGGTCGCCTTCCCTCCTTGTTCCATCCCTGCCCCAAAGGCTGGAGCCCCTCCCACCAGTCCTTGGGTGAGGGAGGGTCTCCTTCCCCCCAGAACACCCAGAAACCAGGAGAACCCCTTCCAGGACAGTGGGCTGCCCTCCGCGAGGAGCCTCGTTCCTCCAGGGGGTGCGTGGATGGGTTGCAGACATCTCACGGTCAACTCAATGGGCAAAAAATGGGATTCAACGTGAAATGAGAAGGACGCGGACTCTCAGCCCCCACTGAAGGGCCTGGTGCAGCCAAGTGTTGGTTCTCAGCTCTGTAGGACACAGAGGACCTGCCAGCACTGCGGTCCTCGGGCCACAGCCCAAAGGTTTTCCCTGCTCGTCTCCAGCACGAAGGCTTTTCCTTGGCCCTGCTCAGCCTGGCAGTGCTGGCACTGCCCCGTGCCCCACCAGCAGCAGCACAGTGCTTTCCAAACACTTCCTTGAGAGGGCAGGCAGACACCATCCCTCAAAGGAGTCAGTTTTTCCACCCCGTGTTGCTGGGGCTGCAGGGGGGACGAAGCTTTCCCCTTCCAACCGCATCGTTGGAGCTTCTGACTTTCCACCCAGAACTCATCCTGCAAAGATGCCACGTGGGCAGGGGTGCTGCCAAGGCTCCCAGCTCCTGCTCCGCTGCTGTTTAACCTTCTGGACGCAGGATAAAGCCTGCAGGCCGCCCATGGGACAAGTCAGCGGCTCATCCAAAGCCACGTCACGCAGCTCTTCCCCGAAGCAACTGGGAAGCACAGCAGCAGGCAGCGCTCCGGTGGGCGGCGGTGCTGCAGGACGGTGCTGTGCCCACTGCCAAGGGCTGCGGTTGCCCATCTCTCTCAGGGTGAGCAGCCAGGAGGTAAAGCATAACTGCTGTGCCCCCATTCCTTTCTAACACGGGTGGAGGATTTTGGAGAGCCTCAGCTCCGACCCACCTTGGCAGAACGTCCATCACTCCATCACATGGGCAGGTAGCAACAGGAGGTGCTCAGCACCGCCATGCGTGCACCAAAGCACCTCTCAGAGCCCCACCGCTGGGTGTGGGGGGAGGTCTGGGGGAGGAAGGGGTGCGAGGAACCTCAAGCAACGCGGGTGGGGCGGGCAACGCTATCAATATGATAATAGGTCAATTCACCTAGTGAATCTGGGGAACCACAGCGCGGCGGCAGAGCTGTGCGGTGCCTCCAGCACCATTCTGGCTCCTCCCAAAGGCTGGGAGCACAACCTAAAGAGGTTCACAGTCTCTTTTCTTTTTCTGTGTTTTTTTTAGGAAGAAAAAAAAAAAAAAACCCACCAAGGCTCCCCTCCCCTCCTCCCCCCCAAGACCCTCAGCAGCAGTGTTTAAAAACAGGCATCTGTTCCCAGGTGTCTGCGTGGTCACAGTGAGGGCTGTGGCCGCCTGCAGCCAGGCTGGGGCTCGCTGCCCTGCCCTGCCCTGCTCTCTGCCCTTCTTGCTTCCAGAGCAGAGGGTTTGTTTTGCTTACAGCCGCAGGGAGCTTGCATCCCAATGCAGCTCGGGCTGCACGTGCCGTGCGGTTTGGTCTCCTCTGCTCCGAGCGCTGACACCCACAGTGTGCTTAATAAAACAGCTCTTCCTCCTCCTCCTCACCCCAGGCAGAACAGGAGCAGCTCCAGGGGGTGGTTTCTGAGGACAGTGGGGAAGAGGCTCAAGTTGCAAGCTGTGCCCACAGAGCCTCCGTCGGCTCCTCCTGCTCTGCATCGCTCCCCTCGTGCTGGGGTTGCTCCGAGGATCTCCGAGAAGAAGTGCTGAGAAGAGCCCGCTCCTCGTGCAAGCCGTTCCCCTTCTCTGAGCATCCGTTTGTTATGGGTGAGCAGGGGCAGGCAGCTCGCGTCCAGCGCCAGCCCCGCACCCCGCAGTGCCCACAAAGGGTCGGGAGAGCACGGCATCCCATCGCACAGCTCTGAGAACAGCGGGGGAGCAGCGCAGCTCCTTCATCCCAACTCTGTCCTTCCCCGGAGACACGAGAAGGGACGTGATGCTGGGAGGAGATCCTGGGGTCAGTTTGGTCCTACGGCATAGGAGGTATCCGCCCCCCAGCCTTGCAACAGCGTGGAGTCTGTGGAATAGCTTTGAAAGCAATGCCTCTTCTGTAGTGTTCCATGGCGTCAGTGCCTGCTCAGGTACCGCCGGATGCTTGCAGCAGGAAAAGGAAAAAAAAAAAAAAAATCCCCCACCCCCTCCCCCCAAAAATAAAGGGAAACCTGGCGCAGGGCTCCGCCACGGGCTGGGCCTACCCGATCTGGATCTGCCCCGAGTACATGGTGAGCAGCACCATGATGGTGAAGCCCGTCAGCAGCCCCGCGTTCTGGATGGCGAAGGTGATGAGCGCGCTGCCGTTCTGCTCGTCCTCCCGGCTCACCTCGTTCATCTCAGGGAACTGAGGGAAGAGAGCACGGAGCAGTGAGCGGTTCGGCCCGACCCGCAGCGCCGCTCCTGCTCCCAGCACTGGGTTCTGGTCCCGGCACGCACCATGTCAGCCAGCGCGATGTACAGGAACATCCCTCCGGCCAGAGCGAAGATCCAGTTGGCGGAGAAGTGGCTGCCGGCCACGATCCCGAAGGCCAACCCCACATAGCAGCAGCACGCCGAGATGAAGTTGAAGAAGAGCGCCTGGCGGATGGTCATCCCGGCGTTCAGCAGGATGACAAAGTCCCCTGTGCGGGAAGAGGACGGGAGGCTGAGGAGGGGGCCGCCCAGCAGCTGCTTTGGG
The DNA here is from genome assembly GCA_030625065.1 of Alectoris magna. Classification (NCBI taxonomy): domain Eukaryota; kingdom Metazoa; phylum Chordata; class Aves; order Galliformes; family Phasianidae; genus Alectoris; species Alectoris magna. The sequence goes on from CM060587.1 coordinate 2,919,479, forward strand.
ACAGCTTTAGCACGAGGCCGAATTGCCCTGAGCGTTCCAAGAGCCCTCCCTCAGAGCTGGCTCTCCAACACGAGGAAAGGGCGAGGATCGCTCGCTGCCAGCCCCGCTGCTGGGCTCTGCCCACACCGCCCTGCCCGGCCCAACCCCAGCACCAAACCACCCCCCGCCCCGAGCCAACGGCGTTGTTGTTTTCCTTCAGATGTCTCCGTCTAAATTTAAATCTCAGACATCATATTACCTCGTTATTTTTAGCGCTGCCGTTGCTCACTGTAGTTTACAGCCTCCCCTTCCCTCCCACCAGCGCTGCGTTTATTCCACCCCACCTTCCTCCTCCGCCTGAGAAACAACGGGAAGACCAGAGAAGTGCTGGGACCGGGGGCATCCCAATGGACTGGGGAAGTGCAGGGGCATCCCGGAGGACCAGGGGCATCCTGGAGGACCACGGGAGCGGCGGGGCATCCTGCCGGCCCAGGGAAGCCTTGCAGGGGGGCAGCACTGAGGGCAGCTTTCCCATGCCCAACATACCCAGCTCATGAGGGAACTCCTCGCAGAGGATGGCCACGGAGGTGCTGATGCCTTGGAAGACAGACACGGTGAAGGAGGCCCCGATGGCCAGCCCATCAATGAAGTTGTGCAGCCCATCGCTCAGGGTGATCATCCACGCCAGCGTGCCGATGTCGGAGTAGCGCACCTCCTTCAGCCAATAGCACGCGCTCTGCGAGGCCTGAAGGTCCTGAAAGCACCATAAACACGGGGCTCAGCACCCCAGGGGATCTGCCCCGGCCATGGGAGCACACCCCGATGGCTGAAATCCGCAGGAACCGGGCGGTTTGATTTCCACCACCCCCGGGGCACTTTGTCACTGGGCTTCCAAACCAGGCCCTGAGCCAGGCACGGCCACGGAGACCCCAAACCCTCTGGGACGAGGCACCAACCTGGACACTCAGCGATCCCACCACAACCTTCTCGTCCCCAGGAGGGCTCTTGCACTCCATCTCGTTGGTGACGTGTGGGATCATGTGGTCCAGGTCCCCGTTCTGCAGCTTCTCGGTGACGCCCTCCTCCTGGTCCTTCCTGGAGGGCAATGCCTCAGTGCTGTAGTGGCTGTGCCCGTGGTGATGCTGCGGGACAGAGGCACCAACGTCGGCTTCCTTGGCTCTCTCTGCCATTTCCCACCCCAATGCTTTGCTGAAACACGAATCAGAGAGCCCCAAGCAGCCAGGAAACAGGGAGTGCTGCCAACGTAACGCGACGCCATCGGCGCTCTCTGTTTAAGCAAAGGCGTCTCCCTGTGCACCCACCGCCCCATGGGGCAGAGAGCTGCGACCTCACCGGGTCCTTCTGCTTCAGCAGCATCTTCAGGATCTTCTCCGTGAAGAAGAACAGGTAGAAGCCCCCGAACACCACGGCGGATTTGGAAACATAATAATCTTCTTGGGGGTTGAAGCCAAACGCCTGAGGGCAGAAAGGACGAATGAGAGCACGGAGGGGCTGCTTGTCCTCCCCCTGCCCTCACCCTGGGGTCCTCCTGCTGCTTTCTGAGCTCTCCCTGTCTGCCCCATGGCTCAGGCAGTTCTTCCTGCACCCGACCTGCCCTGGGCAGTGATGCTGTCTGCAGGGTGAGACTGCCTGCATGCGGGGCTGCGATCACTGAGTCGTCACGGCTGGACGAGGACACCGAGACCATCCCGTGCACCACCACCCGTGTGAAGGGGCCCCCAAATGCTTCCAGGAGCAGCCCCGGGGAGCAGCCCCACACCAGGAGAGCCGGCGGGCCGCAGGGCTCAGCTCCTGCCACCAACCCGCGTCCCCGCAGCCCAGGCCTTCCCCGTACCTCGGGAATGAGCTGGAAGAGGGCGTTGGAGTAGAGAGTTCCAATCGCCAGAGCTATGAAGTAGAGGAGCAGCCGCTTGTAAAAGGTCTTCTTCATGAAGGGCACCACGCTGGCTCCCACCAGCGAGCACAGGGAGATGACGGTGACGCAGAGGAACCCGTAACCCCAGACTGCGGCGTGCCAACCCCACCCCGGGAAATGGGACGGGGGAAAGGAGATCAACGTGGGGGAGGGAGGGGGCAGAAAGGAATCCACACCGAGAGGAGAGAGACAGGAGAGAGAGAGAAGACATTCATTAGTGATTGCTTCAATTGGCTCAGGAGGGGCAGCCCGGGGCTGAGCGGCACTGGAGGCGGCTCTGAGGGGAGGAACCGGAGGGAGAGCTCTCAGCAAGCAGCCTGGACAGCAAACACGATGCCCGGCGCTTCGGCCCCGAGCCCTGCGGGGCCGTGGGGTGCTGCTCCACACCACTGAGCCCCGCGCTCCATCCTCAGCCCCGCGCCTCCCGGCGAGCAGAGAGCGCAGCGCTCCGTCCCATGGTCGGTTGTGGAGCTGGAAAGGAGCACTGAAAACCATCTCCTCGTGGGGCAGAGCGTGTGGGGTGTGATGTGCTGCTCCGTAACGGCGGAGCTGTGGGGCTGCTGCTCGGCAGAGCGCGGTGCTGGGATGAGGGGCGTCCTGCTGACATCCCAGCAGCGCTGCTGTAACAGCACAGCACAGCAGTGAGGGCTGTGCCACAACGTGTGCTTTTGGAGGAGCCCGATCTGAGGGCGCGTGGCTGCGTCCGTCCAACTCCAGAACCGAGCCATTGCAATTACAACACAATTAACTCAGATCCATCCGAGCACCGGGAAACCTCGCGTCAGCAAAAAGCCATCGTAAATCAGCAGGAAAAAGGAAAGGAGTGGAGCTCTACAAGGCTCGGGGCGATGCTGCTGGCCCCGCAGGACACTCATGGCCCCAAACCTCCTCCGCACAGCAGCTCCCGCACTGAGTGCGCTCAGAGCATCCCCGGCGCTCGGAGGGACCCCGCGGAGCCCCGGTGTGCCGTCAGCTCAGGTGTGCAGGGATGGCTTGGATTGGGTGGGGGCAGAGGGGGCACCCGGAGAGCAGAGCTGCCCTCGGACAGGAGAGAGGTGGAGACGTTGGACCGCACCTCTGGGATGAGCTGGAAGAGCGCGTTAGAGAGCAGCGTGCCGATGGACAGCGCGATGAAAAAGGTGAGGACGCGGCTGAAAAAGGCCTTCTGGGTGCACGGGACGATGAGGAGGCCGAGCAGTGAGGCCACGTTTATCATCGACACACTGAGAAAACCAAAGCCCCACGCTGCGGAACGAGAAGAAACGAGGGGCAGACATTACCAGGGCCGGGCCAGAGGAGAAGCGTGGGGGCTCCGGAGCGCCTCTCCCTGCGCTCTGAGCGTGGCAGCTCCGTCCTTGCTAGGAATGAATCCACCCAGCCCGGCTCTGAGCTGCCGGGGGAAGGGAAGGATTTCCCGAGCCAGCAGGGTGGGAGCAAGGAGCGCCGCTCAGCCGTGGCTTTGGGCATCACTGGGACGAGGGCGTATGGGAGCCGCACGGGGCAGCTGGGGATGGGGGCTGATCCCGGCCCGCGCCTGCCCAGAGACCCCCGCGTCCGCCCGGCCGCCCGCAGGGCTCGCAGCAACGCAGCCCCAGCAAACGCGCTACGGGGCCGGCTCTGAGCACCGAAAGCCGAGCGTGGAGCAGCGCCGCACCGAGGGAGCGCAGCGGGAGGACGCGACCCCGCAAGGGGACCCTCGGGCCCCACCTTCAGCAGAGCTGGGTCTGCCCTCCTCCGTCTGCTCGTTCTCCTCGTTCTCCAGGTTCTCCGCAGCGCACGCCGCCGACCCGAGCTGCTGCAGGACCGCGGGGCAGAAGGCACGCAGCTCCGCAGCGCCCAGCACGGAGCCCTCGCTCAGGTTGTGCACGGCGAACAGCTCGGCCGAGCTGAAGCACTGCGGGGGGGAGAGGCGGAGGACGCGTGAAGGCGACGTCGCGGGGCAGCGCCCGGCGCGGGCTGCGAGCTCAGCTTACCCGGGACAGGTTGGTGCGCGGCTGGGAGCCGTTGCTGCGCCCCACTCCCACATCCAGGCGGTTCAGCAGCGCCTTCAGCTGCTCCAGGCTCAGCGCTTCGCCCTCCCCGTAGCGCTGCAGGAGGTCCTGCAGGAACGACGCGGCTGACAGCGGGGGGAGCGGAGCGTCGCCGCCCGCCGGCACCCAGCGCAGGGACAGCAGCAGCAGCAGCAGCGCGGCGGGGTCGGCCATGGTGAGGAGCTGCGGGGGAAGCACGGCTGTCAGCCGCCGCGCCGCGGGCTGCGAGCTCCGGGCTGCCGTGCCCGAGGAGCGCGGGGCGGCCGGTGCGCCCCACGGCGGCGTCGGGAGATGGCAGCAGAGCGCAGCTGAGCCCTCGGCGCCGGGTACAGCGCGGGGGGGGCGCGCGGTCAGCAGCGAGGGCTCAGTCCAGGAGGACACGCAGACAGACACGGGGACGGGCGGACACGGCGTTCCCCACGCCAGCACCGCGGCGCACGCACCGTGCCGAGCAGCGCGGCGTGGCTGTGGTGGGGCTGCAGCTCCAGAGGGCCCTGAGGGTGCGGGATGGGTGCGGGATGGGATGGGTGCAGGGATGGGTGCAGGGGCGGGTGTAGGATGGGATGGGTGCAGGATAGGATGGGTGCAGCGCCCTCAGTGCCACCGCAGCCCGTCCCGCACGCACACGGCTGGCGCTTCCAGCGGGTTTTCCTTTGACCCGGCACCGCCGGCGGCCCGGCGCTCCCCGCCCCGCCCGCTCCCCGCCATCCTTTGCCCTCTCCGCTCCTTTCGTAAACGCCGCGCATCGATCGGAGCGCCGCGCACGCCCGGCCCACGGGCAGCGCTGCGGGGCCGCCCCGGGAGCGCAGCGCTGGGCTGGGGATTCCAGAGGAAAAACTGCCCTGCCCCGACGGCGCCGCGCTGTGCCGGGTCACGGCCGACCCCAGCGGGCCCTGCGCTGTGGGGGTCCCGAATCCTCGGGGTTCCCGATGGGGGTCCCGCATCGCGGGACGCCGAGCGGCTCCGGGGCAGCTCACAGAGCGCTTTGGGGAGGCTCCATCGGGGAAACGCTGCAGCACCGTCACAGCTGAGCGTCGTTGGGGTGAACCCACCGCACCTCCCCCCCCCCACCGTGGGCAGCCACCCCGCAGCGAGAGCACCAGGCAGCCCTGCAGCCACGGGCTGACCCCAGGCGGCGTCCCCGCGACCCCCACGCGCTGCATCCCCTGCGGTCCCACACCCAGCGCTGCCACGGCCCTACACCCAGCGCCCCGCAGCCCTCGGCACCGCACGCCCTGCTCCGCGCACAGCTGGAGGTGCCGCCAGGACCCACCGCCCCCGAGCGGCCCCGGAGGCGAACGATGGGCGGCCCAACGACGTCCTGAGGACGGGACGGGGCGCCCAGGAGCCCCGCGGGCCCCGCAGCGCAGCCCCCACCTCCACATTCCCGCCGGTGTTACGGCTGCGACGGGGTGTTTGGGTGTTACGGGCTTTGCGGGCTTTATGGGGTTTTATGGGGTTTTATGGGCTTAGGGCCGCTGTGCAGAGCTTTGTTCCCCTGGAAGGAGCCCTCCCGGAGGGTTCAGCCAACTCCGCGGGGCTCGGCGCTGCCGCTCCGCTTTTAACCCCTCCGCTGCCAAACGGGGGACGCAGCGCCGCGGTGACCCCCGGCGGTTCCCCATCGCCCCCCGTACCCCAACCCCCGCCCCCCCCGCCCCCCCGGCGTCGGGCCGCTCCCCAGAGCCGCACGCGTTCCGACCCGTGGCCCGACGTGCCCGCGAGCCGCTCCGCTCGCCCATCCCCGCCCGGGGCCGCCGCTCCGTGGGGTTATGGGGGTCTCTGCGCCCCTCAGCCCTGGGAGGAGGAAGGGGGGGGGGGGGGGCGGTGCCTCCCGGCGCCCCGCGGCCTCCGCACCTCCGGGCGGGGTCCCCCCGGAGCACCCCCACCCCCCCTCCACCCCCGCTGACCTTCACGGCCGTCCCCGCACCGAGCGCTGCTCTACGGCTGCACCGGAGCGGCTCCCCGCGGGGCCGAGCGGGCAGCGGAGCGCAGCGCCCGGGATGGGGCGGGGGAACGGACCGAACCCCCCCCCCACCCATCCTGCCATGGGGCGGCAGAGCGGTGGCACGCAGCGCCCCCCTCGCCCCCCCCCCACTTCCCCTAAGCTCTCCGTGGCGCTTCCCGACCGCCATCGACCCCCATTGCAAAACCCTCAAACGGGGACGCGGCTCGGGAGCGCGACCCTACAGCCCGCACGGGGCGCTGCCCCGCATCCCGCGGCGGCCCCGACCGCCCAGCCCCGCGTCGGCCACCGCACACCCGGGGGCGGCTCTGGGGGGCACACGGGGGTCCCCGCCCCACGGCCGTCCCCCACCCCAACCCCCAGCCCGCTCCCCACCCTTATCCCCATTCCCCCACCCCACGCTTATCCCAATTCCTCCCCCCACCCCTACCCCGATTCCCCATCCCCACCCTTCCCCAATTCCTACCCCAACGCCCCCATCCCCACACCCATCCCAATTCCCATCCCTCTCCGTACCCCGGTTCCCCCCCCCAACCCCCATCCCCAAATCCCCCCCATCCCCCCCATACCTCCTCCCGCAGCCCCGCTCGCTCCCTCCACGTCCCGCGCTGCGCACGCTCGGCCCGAGGCACGGGGAGGGCTCCCATTGGTCGGCGTCACGGATCGTCCCGCCCATCGGGCCCCGCCCACCAATCATCGCCTCGCGCCTGTGGCCCCGCCCCTCAAAGGGCCGGAGCGCCCCGTTAGCCCACGGGGGGCGATGGGGAACCCCACAGCCGCCCCCCCCAACCCCCCCACTGCAGCGCCCGATCCCACCGAGCCACGCTGGTGCGGACGGCCGCCCCGCAGATCCCTTCCAGGAGGATCCGACACCCCCCCGGGCTGGACCCATAGACACCCCGTGGAGGAGACGGAGCCCCCCGCAGCCCCCCCCCCCGCAGAGGCAGCGCAGCCCTCGCCCCCCTACCACGGGAAAGGGGCACCCGCACACCGCCCCGCCCCCATCGGGATGGGGCACCCCGTGCGGAGACACGGCCCCCATCACCCCCCCACATCGCGTACGGGGCAGCGAGGCGAGAAGAGCAGCCACCCCCCCCCCCCCCCCATCCCGCTCTGCTCTCCGCTCTGCGGAGCCGCCAAGGACAACGGAGCCCTTCAGCCGCGGCCGCAATTCGCGCTTGGTTACCAGCCCGTGGGACGGGAGGGCCGGGGGGGGGGGGGGGGAGGGGCCGCATTCCGAGTGCGCGCCCATGGGGGGGGCAGGGGGTCCCGTTCACCCCCTCCCCGCTCTCCCTTCGCCCCACAACAGCCGCAGCCAAAGTCCGCCGTGGGGCAGTGAATCATTAACCCAATGGAAAACATGGGGGGGGGGGGGGGGATCGTCCCCTTTGCGGATGGGGGCAGCGGTACGGGACCCCCCCCCCCCAAACACAGCACGGCTGCCAGGAACTGCTTTATTGAAGGGAACGGAAACCAACAGCCACAAAAAGGGCAGAAAAGCAAAAGGCAACAGCAGAAAGCAAAACCCAGCGGCGAAACGCAGCGCCCTCCGAGTGCGGGCGGAGCGCGGAGGACTCCAAGTTCCCCCCCCGCCCCGTTATCACCTCCCTGCTATCGCAGCGAAACGAATGGAAAATAAAGGGGGGGGGGGGGGGGGGGCGGCACGGCGCCGCGAGGAGCGGCTGAGCTGGGCCGGCAGCCCCCCCGGCTCCACCCCCGCCCACATCCCAACCCCCCCCCAGCGAAAGCCCCGAAAGGAACCACGGGCAGAAACGCACGGAAAGAAAGCAAAGGGCTGCAAGCCCGCGGGGCCGCGCCTAAAGGAAGAAGAGCTGGTTGCAGAGCCGCGCGTGGGGCTCGTGCTGCAGCACCTGCCCCGCCAGGAAGGCCAACCTGTGCGCGTACTTGCAGGGCGCCGGGACGCGGATGGTGCCCGGCCAGTTCCAGTACAGGTGGCACAGCTTGAAAGTCAGCCTGGGGACAGCGAGGGGACATCAGCAAGAGGGCCGGGCACCGAGCGGCCGCGGGGCGCTGCTGGGCGGCATGCAGTGCCCCAGTGCAGCACGCAGCGCCCCAGTGCAGCATGGCAGGATGCAGCACCCCAATGCAGCATGGCAGGATGCAGCGCCCCAATGCAGCACGGCAGGATGCAGCACCCCAATGCAGCACAGCAGGATGCAACGCCCCAATGCAGCACAGCAGGATGCAATGCCCCAATGCAGCATGGCACGACGCAGCGCCCCAGTGCAGCACGGCAGGACCGCCCTGCAGCGCTTGCTTCCCCGCAGCCCCCTCACCTCTGCAGGTGCTCGGCGCTCAGGCTGGCGGTGTTCAGCACACAGACGTACCGCGTGGGGACGCTGCAGCCCAGCCGCGGGCAGTGGGCCAGCAGGAAGAAGTCCTGCCTGCAGCGGAGCAGAGCACAGCCGCACGCATCGCCCGGCCTGCAGCCGGCGGCCATCCCAGCCCGCCCCGCTCACCACTCCGTGCTGGTGATGCCGTGATCCAGCACCGTCCCCGCCGGGGGGGCCGAGATCCGCTCCGAAGAGACGGCGTAGAAATTGGTGCCCATCTGCTTCTGCACCACCAGCACGGCCATGCCGGGGCTGTAGTTCTCGAAGGTGTCGAAGCATTTCTGCAGCTGCGGGATCTCGTATTTGAGCACCGTGTCCAGCTGGCTGTCCGACACCCCGTCCCGGTACACCACGATCTTCTTGGGCAGGCAGTGGTTCATCTGAGGGGGGGGGGGCAGAGGGGGTCGGGGTCACCCAGGGCTGAGGTGGGGGGGGGGGGGGGGGATGGGGGCTGACGCCGCCCACGGGGGAGGACTCAGCCCGCCCTGCGGGTCCCTCACTGCGCCCGGGCTGGCGGGACGCGCCCCAAAGCTCACAGCGCGGGGGCAGAGGAAGCAGCGCGAGCCGGCAGAGGCCTGGCAGCCCCCCGTGCTGCGCCGCCGGGGACGTGGAAGAGCCGGGCAGTGCTCAGCAGTGACACGCAAAGCAGCCCACGCGGCGCCGCCTGAGGGCAAAGCGGCCGCCGGAGAGCGGGATGCGGCCGGGCCTCCCGCGGGGCTCACAGCCCGGGGCCGGTCGCTGCCCTGGGCAGCCCCAGCTCCGCCCCCACCTCGTGGAACTGCTGCAGCGCGTTGGCCAGGCAGAGGCGCAGGCTGTCGGCGATCTCCTGCTGGGGCAGCTGGAAGACGACGCGGGAATACCACTTGGTCAGCACCCTGCGGGGTGAGGGGCGGCAACGGCAGGCGTGGGGTCACTGCCAGAAGCGAGGCCAAGGCGGAGCCGGCCTCTTCCCGGGAGAGGGGAAGCGGCGACCCCGGCCGGCACGGCCCGGCGGCACGCACTGATTGATGCTGGCCACGAAGCCGATGACGGAGCGCGTCCCCCTGCCGTGACTCACGTCCATCCCGACGACCATCAGCTGCTTCTGCAGAGGGAAGCATTGGCAGGGCGGGGGGCTGCGCCCACCTCTGTGCTGTACCCACCTCCGTGCTGCGCCCACCCCCGGGCTGCAGGGGGAGCAGCCCACCCCCCCACCCCGCCCCACTCACCAGCGGGATGTCCACCCCCCACAGCTCTCCGCCCAGCTTGCAGTTCATCTGCAGCAGCACCTTCTGCACGATGCTCCTCAGCTTGGCCGAGTGCCCCTGGAGGGAGTGCACGTTGATGACCTGCGGAGGGACAAAGCAGGCTTGGGGGGCTGCCCCACAGCCGGCCTGGGCTCGGGGGTCCCCCCCAGACCCCCCCTCCACCCCCACACCTGGGAGGGCACCGGGCTGTGCACGCAGCACAGCTTCTTGATGGCGCTGTACACGTCCGCTTTGGTGCCGGTGGTGATGCACAGCAGCAGCTGCACTTTGTCCTGCGTGGAAACACAGCGCAGCAGCCCAGAAATGAGAGCACGCAGCTGCAAAAAAATCCCCCCCCCCCAGGTAAAAAATAACCCAAGCAACCCCACCTCGTTGCCCAGGATGCTGCGGATGGTTCGCACGTAGGTCTCCAGCCGCTCGTCCTTCAGCTCCACCAGGGCGGGTTGGTTGACCTGCATGCCGATGGGGCCGCAGGAGCTCCTCATCAGAGCCACCAAATTCTTGGTCACGTCCTGCAGGCGCCGCGGGTAAACCAGCAGCCAGCAGTTCATGTCGACCTGGGGGGGGGGGGGGGCACAGGGAGCTGTGGGGCAGGGAAAGCGTCCCAAAGTGCGTGTTGGGGGGGGACACAACGCTGCAACGCTCAGCGCCTGCAGGCCTGGGGGGAGGGGGGCAGCAGACACTGCATCCATCCACACATCCCTTCAGAAAAGCGGGCCGAGAGGCGAAGCCAAAGCAAACACAGGGCAGGGCGCAGGCAGGAGGCAGCCGGGCGTGCAGGCGGACGCAGCAGCAGGGAGGGAGAACTGACAGAACCCACCCCGACCCCAACAAAGCCGCGCTGTTCCGAGGCAGCGGAGCCCGGCCGCGCGCTCACCGTGGAGATGGCGGCTTCCCTCACCACCTCCCTGTTCCAGTTCACGTCCTCAGCAGGGACGAAGGAGCAGCGCCGCAGGTTGACCCTCTCCGAGGGCAGGACGCGGCCCTGGGTCTGCGAGGAACACAACCCCGGGGCAGCTCCTGCGCTGCCCACGCAGCCCTGGGCCGTTCCAACCCCCCCCCCCCTTACCCTGTGGATGTCGGGGCTCAGGACGAGCCCCCAGCGCTTCAGCTCCTGCGACGCCTCCTGGTTGCACTGGATGCGGCGCAGCAAACCGCACAGAGACTCGTAGTGCTGCTGGGGGCTCTGCAGCATCTCCCGCATCACGTCCTGCGGGGCAGAGCCAGCTGTGGGGCAGCCCCAGAGCCAGGCGCCGGCCCTTCCCGGCAGCGGGCAATGCTGACCCTCAGCATGCGGGCATCCTTCTTGATCTCCGAGATGCCGGTCAGGAAGGTGAGCTCCGGCAGCAGCAGCACCATGTCCAGCCGGGGCTGTGGAGGAGCCCGGCTTGTGCTGCACGCAGAGCTGCAAAGCACACACAGCATCCCAACCCCCCCCCGCCGCCCCGCAGGCTCACCTTGCCCCCCAGCGCCAGCTTCTCCTTGGGCCTGTGGATGAGCAGCGGCTGCTCCAAGTCCCGCACTGTGATCCCATACGTTTTGCTGGCACAAAACCCACGCCGTGAGCCGGGCTTCTCGCGAGCGGCCCCTCCGACCCCCCCCCCAGGCCCCCCCACCCCCACCTGTAGTACTCCACGAAGGTGATCTCCTCCCCGCTGCCCAACGTGAAGCTGTCCCTGGGGGTCTTCTCCCAGTCGATGTCGTCGATGCGGTACGTGCGGTTGTTGTAGCGGGTCAGCACCGTGCTGCCCACCAGCCGCTTGGTGCACTCGTCGTGGAAGCTGCTGGGGCTCTGCTTGCAGATGGAGTGCCTGCACGGAACGGAGAGGGGACGGCCGCCAAAATCCCACGGCCCCCAAAGCGTGGGGAACCCCCCCCCCCCCCGCTTCGAGGCTCCTGCCCGTTTCTCCCCTCTCACATTAAAGCCAGCACGGATTCGCTCTGGATGATCCTATGGATGGTGTCCACCATCAGGAAGAGCCCGGCGTCCTTTTTGCGGATGCTGACGGAGTAACCCGGCCAAATCTGCAGCCTGCAGCCAAGGGGAGCAGCACGGAGCACAGCTCAGCCCCAGCAGCACAGCTCAGCCCCAGCAGCACAGCCCAGCCCCAGCAGCACAGCTCAGCCCCAGCAGCACAGCTCAGCCCCAGCAGCACAGCCAGGGAGCACCCGGCACACGCACAGCTACCACCGCAGCCCCCAAACTGCACTGCTGGCATTGGGGTAACCACATCTCCCTTGGCAAAGGCCTCCGTTTCCCACCATGTGGCACCGGGATGGGCGCAGCACCCCGGGGAGAAACCTGCCATGCCCAGCGGTGCTCCCGGGAACCCCTTTGGCTCCACAGCTGCAGGCAGAAGGACGGGGCCGGCCCCGCAGCAGCACCAGCCACAGCAAAGCAGGCCCCGCGCCCACCTGTACTGCTGCAGCACGTTGGCCTTCGACAGGTCGTAGAAATTCCTGCCCACCAGCTTCATGTCCAGCATCCTCATGGCTCTGCGGGGGAGCAGCACGATGCTGTCAGGCCCCGGGCACGAAGAGGAGCCCAGGAAGGCACCCACAGAGCCTCACCTGCGGAACACCACGTTGTAGAAGGGGACGCAGAGGTCGGAGCTCGGCTCCAGCACTTTGGTGAGCTGGATGGTGACGCTGATCTCCTCCCCGTCCGTCCTCCTGAGCGCCTTCAGGCTGAGCGGCTGCGGGCGGGACGGGGCTCAGCACTCGCCCAAGGGGGGGGGAGATCCCTGCACCCCAACGTTGGGAAACGAGAGCCGGGAGCAGCAGCGGCCCCACCTGAGGCAGCAGGATGGGCAGGAAGAGGATGGAGCCATCAAATGCTGTCACGTCTCCTGTCACCGCCCGCTGCTCCTTCAGCATGGCAAAGCGTGCGCTCCTGCACTCCACCTCGGGGCTGGGGGACACGGGGAGGCAGCACCGCATCACCCCCTACCCCAAAACCCACCCCCACGAGGCCTGAGGGAATCCCGCGCAGAGGGAGAGGCGGAGCTCCACCTGGCGGCGAGCAGGGCTGCCAATTAACGGCGCCTTCATTACCTGAAGGTGACGTGGTACTGATAGACGGAGTCGTTCTGGCAGTGGATCCGCACCAAATTCAGCCCCACGGGCACGGCTGTTCCCTTCGGCGCCGGCTTCGTAGTGGGCGCTCTGAGAGAGACCCAACAGGGCAGGCAGGCAGCCCACGGCTCAGCCCCCCCCACCCCACGGCTCAGCCCCTTCCCCTACTCAGCCCACAGCTCACTCCCCCCCCCATTCACTCACTGCTTGCCGACAGCCTGGGGGGGGCCCGGAGGTGCTGCAGCCTGGGGTCCCATAACAGGAGGGCACAGCTCAGCAGAGGACAACACTGGGGCTCTCTCAGGGGGGGTGACAGCGGGCAGCACGTCCCCTCCACCAGCGTGCCGCTGGATCCTGGGGGCATCAAACGGGAGACAGACTAAGGGGGGGGGGCGGCCCCCAGCTCTGCCCGCCCCACCGCTGTGCAGCCCAGAGGGCACACAGAGCAGCCCGGCCCCCCCCGCACTCACCGGCCACGCGTGGGCAGCGCCGCCCCCACCTCTCTGTCGCGGCCATCCAGGCTGGGGGGCATCGGGGAGTCCGCAGCGTGGCTGAAAGCCCCACGGCCTGCGGGGATGGGGGAGGCGGGGGTGAGGCCCGAGGGACCCCCAGCACCGTGAGGGCCTTCACGAGCGGCTCTTCGCCCATGGGAAGGCCTCCATAAGGATCCTCTGCACCACGACGGCCCCCGCCCCACCGTGTGTGCCACAGGAGCGCCACCAGAGCCCCCCCAGCCCCGTCAGGCCCCCCCAGCGCCATGAGGGCCTTCACGAACGGCTCCTCACCCCCAGGAGGGCCCCTATGGGTTCCCCCCCGGCGCCACGAGCCCCCCCCCCGCGTCAAAGAGCTTTCGGGAGGGCTTCGCGAGGGCCGGGACCCACCGAGAGGCCGCACCCCCGGCTCCAGCGGGGAGGAGGGCCGCGTGCTGAAGCCCAGACTCCACAGGAGGGACGAGAGCGACTCCGGGCTGGGCGCGGGCTCCGGCCCGGGGGGCGCCGAGGGCCGCGCCGGGACGCCGCGGCCGAGTTCGGCCCGAGGGGAGGCCGGGCCCAGAGGCACGCCGCGGGCTGGGCCCGGAGGCCGAGCGGCGGCCGAGTCCGGGGACACAGCGCGGCCCCGCGAGCCCGGCACAGCGCCCGGCGCCGCGCGAAGGCCGAAGGGCCGCAGCGGCTCCATGGCGGCACCGCCCGCTCGAGGCCGCCACCACACGGCACGCCGCCCCGCGCGCGCGCGGCCCGCCCGCTTCCCATTGGCTCGCCCGCTGACCACGCCCCGCAGGCGCGGAGCTGCGATTGGTCGAAAGGGGCGGAAACAGCGCGCGGGGGGCGGGACTTCGACGCACCTGACAGCTGCGGGGGGCGGGGCCACTGGACGACGGGGGCGGGGCCACGGGGCAACGGGGGCAATTCCAGGGGGCGGGAGGCAACAAGAGGGGCAATTAAAGGGCGGGGGCGACCGTAAGGGCAGCCGGTCCCAGGGGCAATTATAGGGAGCAGGAAACAGCTGTGAGGACAATTATAAGGAGCGGGGGCAATTGTAGGGGGATATTATAGCAGTTAAGGGCGATTGTAGGGGGCAATTGTAGGGGAAGGGGGGCAATTGTAAAGGGGGTTGTGGGGGTAGGGATAATCATAGGGCCGATTGTAGGAGGCAATTGTGGGGGTGAAGGCAATCACAGGGGCAGCTGTAGGGAAAGGGGGGCAGTGGAAGAGGCGATTATAGAGGGCAGAGGGCAATTACAGGGGGCAACTACGAGGGTCCGGGGTATTGTAGGGGGCAATTACGGGGGGGGGATGGCGCAGGGCAGCCCCACACACACGGATGGAAAAAGGCTTTTATTGCATTTCTGTCCATCCCACTGCGCCCCGTGGGGGGGGCACAGAGCCGCCCCTTCCCCGCGTCTCCACCGCTGCATTGGGGGGGGGGGGGGGGGGGCTGTGAAGGCCCGGCCCCCAGCGCTGCCCCCCACGCCGTGGGGCTGTGGGGTTGTGGGGCTGTGGGGTTACCGGTGCCGGTGCTCCAGCAGCGCCTCGAAGTCAGGTGAGCAAACCAGCTTGTGCTTCACGTGGCCCAGCACCGTCATCTCCCCCGTGCGGCCGTCCCCAATGCCCACTGACACCAATTCCTGGGGGTTGGGGGGGGGTTTGACCCATGGGGGGGGGTTTGACCCATGGGGGGGGGGGTTGACCCATGGGGGGCACCGCCTCGAAGTCCCGACGGAGCCCACATGGGTACCCCCAGGCTGGGTGTCAGACCCCATGCAGTGCCGCCCCGCCCCATACCCGCAGGGAGCAGCAAGGGTCCCCGTGGTCCCAAACGGCCACTATCCCAGGTGTCCCATGGTCCCAAATGGTCACCACCCCTTCTGTGCCACCCCCCCAGGATCTTCAGGAAGAAACAGGGCTCCCCATAGCCCCAAACTGCCACCCCCACCCCATACCTGCAGGAAGGAATGGGGTGTCCCCATAGCCCCAAACTGCCACTATCTCAGGTGTCCCCGTGGTCCCAGATTGTCACCACCCCACCCATGCCACCCCCCCAAGACCTTCAGGAAGGAGCAGGGGTCCCCACAGCCCCAAACCATCACTATCCCAGGGGTCTCACAGCCCCCATTGCCATCCCCTCCAGTGCCACCCCCACCCCATACCTGCAGGAAGGAGTGAGGCGTCCCCATAGCCCCAGACTGCCACAATCCCAGGGGTCCTACAGCCCCAAATCATCACCACCCCCAGTGCCGCCCCCACCCCATACCTGCAGGAAGGAGCAGGGTGTCCCCATGGTCACATCCAGCGTCACCCTGCCCAGCACCAGCTGCACCCTGCCGGATCTGCGCACCACCAGTTTGCCCAGCTGCCCCTCGGGGAGGTCCGCCAGCGTGCAGCTGCACTCCGCCTGCCTGGCCTCCTGCGGGGGGCACACGGGGGTGGCACCGCGGGGACGACCCCCAACCCAACCCCATCCCCCCCCCCCCCAGCCCTTACCTGCCCCTTCTCCTGCTTCACCAGCAGCAGCTGCCCGTCGTCGCTCTGCAGCTCGGCCCGGCTGGGTTTGCTGTCCTGCGAGGGCGGCTGGCCGGGCAGGGTGTCGGGCAGCTGCAGGAACAGCAGCTCCTCGCCCGCTGCAACGCTCAGCCGCTGCAGCAGCTCCGCCGCCGTCACGTCCTGCGGGCAGCCGGGGGCGCCGAGGGCCGGGGGGGGGGCTTCGTCACAGGGCTCTTCTTTCACTGCGACGGGCAGGGAGGAGATGGGGGGCGTCGGGTTGGGGCCGGGTGAGCGTCGGGATTGAGGTGACGTTGGGTGGGCGCTGGGTGGGCATTGAGACTGAGGTGATGTTGGGTGGGCAACGGGTGGGCGATGGGTGGGCATTGGGTTGACACTGACTTGACACGGGGTGGGCACTGGGTGGGCATTGAGACTGAGATGACATTGGGTGGGCATTGGGTGGGCACTGGGTGGGCATTGAGACTGAGATGACATTGGGTGGGCATTGGGTGGGCACTGGGTGGGCATTGAGACTGAGATGACACTGGGTGGGCACTGGGTGGGCATTGGGTGGGCACTGGGTTGATGTTGGCTGGACATTGGGTTGATTTTGGGTGAACATGTGTTGGGTGGGCACTGAGATTGAACTGCCATCAGGTGGGCATCAAGCTAGCAGTGGGTGGGCACTGGGTGGACACTGGGTTGATGTCGGGTGGGCATCGGGTTGACTTTAGGTGGGTGTTGAGTGGGTGTTGGGTGGGCACTGGATTGGCACTGGGTGGGCATCGGGTTGATGTTGGGTGGGCGCTGAGATTGAACTGCCCTCAGGTGGGCATCAAGGGGGCACCGGGTGGGGTTGGGAGCCCAGCCCCCCAGGTGGGTACCCTTCACGGCGGGGGGGTCCACCTCCATCTTCTCCTCCTTGGGGCCGTGGGGGCGGGGCTGGGGGGTCCTCCTGCTCGGCCCCCTCCTCCTGGAAGAGCCAACCCGAGTGCGCCAGCGGCAGCTGCACCGGCTTATTGCGCACGTCGTTCTTCAGCCCCGGGTCGTCCAGGAACTGCGGGGACGCAGAAGGGGGGGACGGCGCTCAGGGCGGCCCCACAGCACGGGGTCCCCCCCCCCCGCCGCCCCCACTGACGTCGTCCTTCTGCAGCATGCGCAGGATCTGCTTCGTCTCCTCGTCCGTCTCCCTCTTCTCCTTCTTAATGTTGATGATGTGCGACGGCCCGAAGTCCGACACCTCCACGGCTTTGTCCCAGGAACCGGCTGGGGGGGGAGCGGGGTGAGCCGGCCCACAGCCCCCAATCCCACCCCATACCCTCAATCCCTCCCCACAGCCCCCATCCTGCCCCACAGCCCCCATCCTGCCCCCATACCCTCAATCCTCCCCACAGCCCCCATCCTGCCCCACAGCCCCCAATCCCACCCCATACCCTCAATCCCTCCCCACAGCCCCCCATCCCGCCCCCCCACCCCCATCCTTCCCCCCACCTTTCTTCCTCATCATCTCGGCCGGCCCCTGCTCGAAGATGGAGTGGGACTGGATGACGTCGGGCCGCCCCCGGCCCCGGCTGTGCCCGTCGCGCTGCCGCTCGCGCTCCTTCTTCTCCTTCTTGATGCTGACATCCTCCCTGGGCCTGGGGACAACGTGGGGCTGCGTCACCCCGCTGTGACCCCCCCCATACCCCCCACCCCGAGGCAGGGATTCGGCCCCGGTGCCACTCACTCCTCTTTGATCTTCCTGCTGATGATGTTGGGGGTGAAGGTTTTCTGTAAGCGACAGCAAACAGCAATGGGTGCCCAGCTCAGCACGGCGCCAGACCCCAAAGCCCACAGACAACAGCTCCAATGGGGCCCCAACCCCACAGCCCCAACCCCATATCACCATCCCCATCCCCCCCTCCCCCTGTCCCCATCCCCACCCTTACATTCTCATCCCCACATCCCTATGTCCCCATTCCCAACATCCCCACGTCTCTATGTCCCCATTCCCACGTCCCCATTCCCACATCCCCATCCCCATGTCCCAACACTGTGTCCCCATGTCAATCCCCATATCCCCATCCCCATATTCCCATGTCCCCATGTCCCCACATCCCCATATTCCCATATCTCCCTGTCCCCATCCCCACATCCCCACCCGAAGTCCCCTGCCCTATCCCCACGTCCCCATTCCCCGCATCCCCACCCTCCCATCCTCATCCCCATGTCCCCAAGTCTTCGACCCCACAACCCCCTATCCCCATCCCAACGCCCCACATCCCCACTCTCACATCATCCCCACGTCCTCCTCCCCAAACCCCCATCCCTGTCTGCACCCCCACAAACACCCCCATGCAGCCATCCCCACATCCACACCCCCCCCGTCCCCATGTCCCCCCCGCTCCACCCCCCCCGGCCCCATCCGCACACCCCCACCCTCACATCCTTGTCCCCGTGTCCCCCCCACCCCCGGGATCCCAGTCCCACAGTGGGACCGGTTGGGCCGCATTGCTGTGCGGAGCCGCCCACACCCCGATACCCGCAGTGCCCCCACCCCTCCCAAACCCGCACCAACCAACAGCAGTTTCGGGGTGCTGCCCCCCCCCCCCCCCCACACTCACCTTCTTCACCCCCCCCAGGGTGAGGTCTCGGGAGCGGATGGAGGGCAGCCGACCCGGGGATATGGGGGCAGGGGGGACGCCGTGCCAGCAGCCCCCCGCGCCCCCCCCCAGCCCCGCACGGACGCTGCCCCCCGAGCCCCCCCCCCCCATCACCGGAGCTGCCCTCCGCCATCTGGGCTGTGCCTGCCATGAACGGGGGGGGGGGGGGGGGGGGGTCAGCGCACCCCCCAAACAGAGACCCCCCCCATATGCCCACCCAGCCGCACAGCCCCCATGGCCTTACAAATGGGCTCCACCCCCCCTTGCGCCCCTAAACGGGGGCCCTCTGAGCACCGCCCCCACCGAGGACCCCCTGCACTCCCCCCCCAGATACCCCCCCCTCCAATTCCTCAGCCCCAAACAGGGGGACGTGACCCCCCCCCCAACACACTCCTAAATGGGGACCCCCTGCACCCCCACCCCACTTCTTCACCCCCCTCCCGCAGCCCCACAAACAGTGACCGCCTGCCCCCCCAACAGCACCCCACAGTGCGGACCCCCTCCCCCACCCCTCAGCCCCCCCAATCAGCCCACCCCAAATAGGGACCCGCTGGACCCCCAATACTCCTCATAGACCCCCCACCCCCAAACAGGGACCCCCCCCCGCCCACACCCCCACCTCCTTACAGGCCTCACCACTCTCCCACGCAGCTCCCCCCCCTCACGCACCCCCACACCGGCCCCGCTCCGCCCCCCACCCGCTGCCCACCCCCCAGCAGCCCCCATTCCGCCCCCCGGCCCTCCACGCCGCCCCTCACCCGGCCCGGGCACTGCCGGCGCACAGTCACACTGCGCATGCGCACCGCGCAGCCCATTTCTCCCAGCGTGACGCCGCTTCCGCCATTCTTCGTTACGGCCACGCAGCGTTGCCCGGGAGCCGCCATCTTTGTGGCTGGCGCTGCCCGGGCTACGGCTGAAGGCGGCGGCGCCATCTTTGCTGCGGGCAGCGCCCGGCTGTGGGCGCGGGGCCGAGGCGCGCGGCTGGCAGCGCACGGGGCTGTGCCCACGCGCGGCCGTGACACTCCCGTGTGTTCACGCACCCACGTGCGGCCGCCACCCCCCGCCTCCTGTCAGCACCCGCAGCGCGCCCACGCGTGGCCGTGCACGCCCTCACGTTCGCCTACGCACCGCCGGCTTCCGACCCGTCGCAGCCCCCTTTGGGGTCCCGCAGCTCAGCCCGCGCCGCCCCCACGCTGCCATTCGTGCCCGCGTGTCAGCGTGCCGCCACCGTCCCCGCACCCCCGCGCGTGTCCCTGCCCCCCCCCCCGTACCCAACCCCCCCCCACCCATCCCAGCCCCTCCCCCCGCCCATCCCCGCACCCACACGCGTGGGCTCCACGCAGCGCCCTCCGCTCCCAGGGGCAGCGGCCCCGCACCGCCCCGCACCGCACCGCGGGGGCCGCTCCCGTCACTGACGCTGCGCGCAACCCATTGGCAGCTCGTGTCCGTCCCCCCCCCCTCCCCCCCCCCCCCTCCTCCCCACGCGGCGTGGATTTATTTATTTTTTTTAATTTTTTTGCCCGTTTTTGTTATTTTTTCCCCCTCCTTCCGAAGGAGCCGCCTGGGAGCTCCGGAGCGGCCGCGTCGGTCGGAGGGAGAAGGGAAAGCAGCGGCCGGCCGCTCCACTGCAGCTCCCCGCGGCCCCCCCGTAGGTAAGGGGGCACGGAGCTGTGCGGGGAAACGGCGCGTTGTGCCCCAGCGCGAGGGGTGGGGGGGGGGTCCCACGGTGGGTCCCGGAGGGGAATCCTGTATTGAGGGGGGTCGGTTTGGGGGGGGTTCCACGGGGGGATCCACGCGTCGCGCGCGGCTCGGGGGGAAATGTCCCGTTGTGCCCCTATTGATGTCGTTGTGTTCGACGGGGAGGGATGGGGGGGGTCGGCCAAGGGGTGCGATGGGGGGGGTCCTTTAAGGGTGTTCAATAGGGGGTCCCATAAGGGGGGGTCCCATAGGGGTTTCGTAGGGGGGTTCCATAGGATGTCCAATAGGGGTTCAGATAGGGGGGTTCCCAAAACGGGGGTCCCATGCGGGGCTCCGCCAGCGGGGTGCCATGGGGGGGTGCACGTAGGGGCGTTCATTAGGGCGTCCCGTAAGGGGAAGGGGTCTCGCAGGGGTTTCGCAGGGGGGGTTCCTTAGGAAGTCCCGTAACGGCTCCGATAGGGGATCCCCAAAAGGGGGTCCCATGGGGGGGTCTGTAGGGACGCGAGGCGGAGCGCTCCCCGCGCACGGCTGTGCGGAGCTGCGGGCTCGGGGTGTTTTGGCAGCCACGTGCGTGGGTGAGCGGCGGGGGGGCGGCGGGGGGGGGGGGGGGAGGCAGCGCGTGCTCCATCCCACCGCCACGTCCCGACCCACAGCGACAGCACGGGGGGCCCGGGGGGGGGGGGGGCGCATCCCTGAGTGCGGGGTCTGCGCTGCCTGGGAGGAGGAGGAGGGGGGAGGGGAAGGGGGGGCGGGGTGGGGGGGGCCGACCCCTCCCTCTGGGGAAACTGAGGCACGGCCGGGCGGCTCCGGCTGTTCCGCAACCACCGCCCGGTGTTGAGCAAACCCGGCAGCGTCGGGGAGCGGCCGCACCGCCCCCCCCTTCCCCCGTAACCCCCCCAGTGGGGCCGGGAGCTGCCCTCAGACCCCCCCCCAACCCCCGTAGGATCTCGCCCCCCCCCCCCCCTCCCCCCCCCGCCATGGAGCTGCTGTCCACCCCGAAGAACATCGAGATCAACAACGTCACCTGCGACTCGTTCCGCATCTCCTGGGCTATGGAGAGGGGCGACCTGGAAAGGGTCACCCATTACTTCATCGACCTCAACAAGAAGGAGAACAAGAACTCCAACAAGTTCAAGCACCGGGTGAGAGACCCCCCCCCCCCCCCGCCCCCTCCCCATCCATTACAATGGGGTTTTGGGGAGGGGGGGGCACCTGAAACCCCATTCCGATACCCCCGTTGCTAAACCCCATTGCTGCAATGGTTTGGGCACCAATTGCTGCCGCTCATCCCATAAAAGGGGGTCTTTAATTCTGGGGGGGGAGATCGCCACCTTCCATCCCCCCCCCCTCCCCCCCCCCATTGCTGGGACGCTCTGGGCTCCGATTCCCACCTCCCATCCCATAAAAGGGGTCTTTAACTGGGGGGGGGGAATCACCACCATCCATCCCCCCCCCACCCCCCATTGCTGCGATGCTTTGGGTCTGATTCCCACCCGACATTGGGACGTTGGGGTGGGGGGGGGTCCGGACTGTGATCCCATCGCCCCACACATCCACCCGCACCCCTCCCCCCCCCCGCCCCCCGGCACCGATTTAGCAGCGGTTGCCATGGTGACGCTGTTTAATGGCGAACATGTTTTTTTGCCTCCCCCCCCCCCCAATAATCTTTGGGATTTTTGGTGGCTGTCGGGTGTTTTTCTCTCCTTTCCCATATATATTTATATATATTCCTCCCCCCCCCCCCGCCACTTCAGCATCCGCCGTTGCCATGGAAACGGTTCTGCACTGCGGTGCTGCGCGGTGCCCTCTGACTGCGCCCGGCTGGGGGGGGTCCCCAAATCCCTGGGGGTCCTCACTGAGCGTTATGGGGGGGGCGTCGCGTTGGGGACAGGCAAAGGGGGGGGGGGGCACAGCAGGGCGGCCCCTGCAGTTTCCGTTTTTGGGGTCCCCGGTGCACGTGGGGGGGTCCTCACCCCCCTCCAAGCATCGCCGTGCGGCTGGGGGTGGGATGTGTGGGGGGGCACAGCGCTGCGTCCTCATTGGCAGCCGTGGGGGGGGGTCCTGGTTGGTGTGGGGGGCGGAGGGGGGTGGGGGGGGACATTGCTTTGGGGCTGGAGGTAGGAAAGTGAGGGGGGGGGGGAGGCAGCAGAAAGCGGCTGGGATGCGCAGCGCTGTGTCTGTGCTGCGTCCCCATCGGGAGCGGAGCTGACCCCCCCCGCCCCCCCCCAAACTGTCACAGGACGTCCCCACCAAACTGGTGGCCAAAGCGGTGCCGCTGCCCATGACGGTGAGGGGCCATTGGTTCCTGAGCCCCCCGCACCGAGTACAGCGTGGCTGTGCAGACTGCAGTGAAACAGAGCGACGGGGGAGTACCTGGTGTCGGGGTGGAGCGAGACCGTGGAGTTCTGCACCGGCGGTCAGCGGGGGGGGAGGGCGGGAGGGGGGTGGGGGGAGGATGAGGAGGGGAGGGGGGGGTGGGATGAGGGTGAAGGAGAGGTGAACGTGAGGGGTGAGGATGGGGTGGGGATGGGATGAGGGTGGGATGAGGATGAGGATGGAGATGAAGGAGGGAGTGGGGATGGGATGAGGATGAAGGAGAGAGATGGATGTGAGGACGGGATGGGATAGGATGAGGATGAAGATGAGGATGGGATGAGGATGAAGACAGGAGTGGAGATGGGATGAAGATGAAGGAGAGAGATGGATGTGAGGATGAGGGTGGGGTTGGGGATGAAGATAGAAAGGAGGGTGAAGATGAACACGGGATGGAGATGGGGATGGAGATGGGGATGTGGATGGGGTGGGGATGAGGATGAGAATGGGATGAAGGTGGGATGAGGCTGAAGATGAGGATGAGGATGGAGATGAAGGAGGGAGTGGGGATGGGATGAGAATGAAGGAGAGAGACGGATGTGAGGATGGGATGAGGATGAAGATGAGGATGGGATGAGGATGAAGACAGGAGTGGGGATGGGATAAAGATGAAGGAGGGAGGTGAACACGGGGATGGGATGAGGATGAGGATGGGGTAGGGATGAAAATGTGATGAAGATGGGGATGGGATGGGGTGAAGATGGAAATGAGGATGAAGATGGAGGATGAGGATGTGGGTGAAGATGAGGATGGAGATGAAGATGGATGGGGATGGATGAAGATGAAGGAGAGAGACAAACATGAGGATGGGATGGGATGAAGATGAAGATGAGGATGAGGGTGGGGATGAAGATAGGATAAGAATGAGGATGGGATGAGGATGAAGATGGGAGTAGGGATTGGATGAAGATGAAGGAGAGAGGTGAATGTGAGGATGAGGATGATGATGGGAGTGGCGATGGGATGACGATGAAGATGGGCTGAAGGTGGGGATGAGGGTGGGATGAGGATGAGGAAGGGAGTGGGGACGGGATGAAGATGAAGGAGAGGTGAATGTGAGGATGAAGATGGGGATGGGAATGAGGATGAAGATGGAGGGTGAGGATGTGGGTGAAGATGAGGATGGCGATGAAGACGGGGTGGGGGTGGAGATGGGATGAAGATCAGGATGGGATGAGGATGAAGGAGAGAGAAACACGAAGATGAGGATGGGGATGGGAACGGAGATGGGCTGAGGATGAGGATGGGGATGAAGGCGGGCTGTGGGCGCAGCGCGGCGCTGGCAGAGCGCTGGGGGCGGTGGCAGCTGGCGAGGCGTGGGATGTGCCAACGGGCGGGCAACAGCGCTGGGCACACCCCCCCCCCCCCAGCCCCCACCCCCCCGAGAAGGGAATAAACGTTCCCAGACCCACGATGAGGTGCTGTCGGTGGGCAGATTACGCCAAGGAGCACCTGGCTCAGCTGCAGGAGAAAGCGGAGCTGATCGCCGGCCGCATGCTGCGCTTCTCCGTCTTCTACCGCAACCAGCACAAGGAGTATTTCCAGCACGTCAGGTCGGCCCCCCCCCCCCCCCCAAAAGCCCACCCCCACCGCCGGCTGTGTGCCGTGACCCCCCTCATGTACCCCCCACACACCCCAGAATCCCCCCAGCCCACACCGCTGGCCCCTGCCCTAACTCTAACCCTATATCCCAAAGTCCCCCAAAGCCCCTTAAAGCCCCCAACACCCCCCAGCAAACAGCCCCTGACCCTGACCTAACCCCTACCTAACCCTAACAACGAAGCCTCCCCCAGGCCCCCCCTAAAGATCCCCAAACTCCTCAACCCCCCCCCCAGCCCACAGCTCCTAACCCCCAAACCCCCAGCCCTTCACCCTGCCCTAACCTTAACCTTAACCACAAAGCCCTCCACCCCCCCAACTTCTCACCCTGCCCCAACCCTAACCCCAAAGCCCCCCAATGCCCCCCCAGCCCCTCACCCTGCCCCCCAACCCTAATCATAACCTCAAAGCCCCCCAATGCCCCCCAAACCCCCCTAGCCTCTAACCTTGCCCTAACCCCCCAACCCCCAGCCACTCGCCCTAAGCCTATCCTAAAGCCCCCCAGCCCCCCAGTTCCCCACCCTGCCCCAACCGTAACCCCATAGACCCCCGGTGCTCCTCCAATCCCCCCCAGCCCGTCACTCTAACCCCTAATCCTATCCCCAAAGCCCCCCCGACCCCCTGCAGCTCCTCCCCCCGCCCCAACCTTAACCCCGAAGCCGCTCCCCCCCCCGCCCCCTCACTCTAACCCTAATCCTATCCCCAAAGCCCGCCCCAACCTTAACCCCAAAGCCCCCCAACCCCCCCCCTCAGCCCCTCACCCCGCCGCCCCCCTCCGCCCCCCCCCCCCCCCAGGATGCACTGCGGGAACGTCATGAAGCCGTCCCTGAAGGACAACAGCGGCAGCCACGGCTCCCCGACCAGCGGGATGCTGCACGGCATCTTCTTCAGCTGCAACACGGAGTTCAACACGGGGCAGCCCCCCCAGGACTCCCCTACGGCCGTTACCGCTTCCAGATCCCGGCTCAGCGCCTCTTCAACCCCAACACCAACCTTTAC
This sequence comes from Alectoris magna, assembly GCA_030625065.1. Lineage (NCBI taxonomy): Eukaryota > Metazoa > Chordata > Aves > Galliformes > Phasianidae > Alectoris > Alectoris magna. The sequence continues at coordinate 2,944,355 of CM060587.1, forward strand.
TTCGCGGACTTTTACTGCATGTACACCGCGTACCACTACGTGGTGCTGGTGCTGGCGCCCAAAGGGTCCAACGGGGACGCGTTCTGCAGGGAGCGCCTGCCGCAGCTGGACATTGCCTGCAACAAATTCCTGACGTGCAGCGTGGAGGAGGGCGAGGTGGTGTACCCGGCACGCTCAGGACAGCATCCTGGAGGTGATTTACACCGAACCGGTGGACCTGAGCCTGGGGGCGCTGGGGGAGATCAGCGGCCATCAGCTGATGAGCCTCTCCACGGCCAACGCCAAGAAGGACCCGAGCTGCAAGACGTGCAACATCAGCGTCGGGCGCTGAGGGGGGCGGGGGGGGGCGGCTGTGGACGCTGGGGGGGGGGGGCGGAGGGGGGGCGGGGGAGGGGAGCCCCGAACGCGCCCTGCGGGTTTGGGGAGTGGAACCCGCAGCCCGAGGGTGCGGGAGGGGAACCTTCGTCTGTCGGACTGGTGGGGCGGCACCGGCCTCGTTGGGGGGGAACCCCGTGGGGTGCGGGACCCCCTCCGTGCACCCCGACCTCATTGTTGCATCGCAGGACCCCCCCCCCCTCCCCCCCACGTGCACCCCGACCCCGCGCACTGCACCGTTGGACCCCCCCCCCCTCCCCGTGCACCCCGACCCCCATTGCTGCATCGCAGGACTCCCCATGCAGCCCAACTCCGTGCACTGCATCACAGGACTCCCCCCCCACCCCCCCCCCATACACCTCGACCCCCCCATTACTGTGTCATGAGACCCCCCCCCCCTCCACGCATCCCGGCCCCATTACTGCACCGTGGGACCCCTCCATACACAGGACCCCCCCATGTACCCTCCCCCCCCACCCCCCTTGCACCGCATCACGGGACCCCCCCCAAGCATCCCGACCCCGCGCGCTGCACCATGGGACCCCCCCCCCACACCCCGGCCTCATTACTGTATCGCAGGACCCCCCCCCAACTCCATCCAGTGCATCACGGGACCCCCCCCCATGCGCCCCCAACCCCATGCGCTGCACTATGGGACACCCCCCCCGCGCACCCCGACCCCATTCTTCCCCGGAGGGGGGGGATGGGGGGGGGGCAGCCTTCCCGACCTTTTCCCCCCCCCCACTTTGGAACTGTTCCCAGCCAACGCACACCGGACCCCCCCCCGCTCCTCCCACCCGCACTCGGCTCCGCACCGCTGCGGTCCACGCACCCGGGGGGGGGGGAAGCTGGAGGGGGGGGCTTCGCACCGCCGTTGTGCTGCGGGTTGTTTGCTCTCTGCTCCCCCCTCCTCCATCCCCGAACCCCGCAGCACACGGGCTGGCCAAAGGGGGGGTCCCTTCACCTCCCCCCCCCCGCATGCCCGCCGGCAGCATGGCCGTGGCCCCGCTCTGTGTCCCCCATGCACGCTGTAACGGTCCGTCCCCTGCGCTGTGCTGGCGGTGTGACAATAAAGTCTGTGCGGTGACACGGGCGGTGTTTGTGCCCCCGGGGGGGGGGGGGAGGGGGTAGAAGAAGGGGGGGCGGCGGGGTCACAGCGCCACATCGGGGGGCCAAAGAACAGCAGCCCCCCCCCCCCCCCCCAAATCCAGCAGCGGCCGCACGCAGAAGGGGGCAGCGCACCGACAGCGGGGGGGGGAAAGGGGGGGGAATGTGCCACCCCTGTGCCATCTGCTGCCATCTGCTGCCATCTGCCCGTGCACTGCAGGGCGCTCTGAGCTCTGTGCCACCCCCTGCACCGCGCTGCTCCCATCTGCCGCCCCTCTGCATCCCCCTGCAGCACCGCCTGCATTGCTGTGCACCTCCATCTCCCATCTGGCGCCTCTGTGCAGCCCTCTGCGTGGCCCCTACCGCATCACCTGCATCCGCATGCACCCCTGTGCACCCCCCACAGGACGTCACCTGTGCATCCCTGCGCATGCCCCACCCAGCGCTGCCTGCATCCCATGCATCTCCCTCGTAGCACCACCTGGGCGCCCCCGTGCGCCCCCCCGCAGCGCCGCTGCATCCCCGCGCATCCCCCCCACGTGCACCACCTGCGTCCCCCACGCGCCCCAAAATGCAGCCCCACGGATGGTCCTACCCATGGCCCCATAGATGACCCCACAGCCAGCCCCACAGTTCGCCCCACAGCCGACCCACAGCAGGGGATGCCCCCCAAGCAAAGATCCCATCCACGCCCCCCAAATACAACAGCCTTTATTCTGTGACTCGGGACGGGTGGCCCCCCCCCCCCCCCGCCCCAAAACACCCCCCATGGCCGGGGGGGGGCCACGGTGACCCCCATCTCCCCCCCGCAGCCCCCCCTTCGCTCCTCCTCGCAGTCCCGGTGGGGTTGGGGCTGCCCCGGCGTCGCTCGCTGACCCCCCCCCCCTCCCCCCCCCATCACTTCCTGGCATGCAGCGTGTCCTGGAACTTGGTGCTGGTGTAGCGCAGGTGGAAGCCCTTCTTGTTGATGCTGTCGTCCGAGTGGAAGTGCAGCAGCACCGCAGCTCCGGCTGAGTACAGCGGCTCGGGGGGCTGCGGGGGGGGGCTGCGCTCAGTGC